>CM060696.1:57523000-58123000 GCA_030686995.1 Artemisia argyi | reverse complement strand
GTATTGTAGAGAGTAACAATACCTCCTTCTACTGGGAATTTGAGGATCCCATGTGCTGTGGACGGTACTGCGGGCATGGCTGATATTCCTGGTCTTCCAATAATGCCATTGTATGGCGAAGGAGATCTGATCACCATAAAATTCATCCAGGCTGCCGTGGAGTGTTGCTTAACACCAACGACCACAAGTAATCGTATTTGCCCCATGGGCCATATCTTTTCTTCTTTAAAGCCAGTCAACGACGTCGTGGCCGGAATTAACTGACTTCGTATCTCAGGTCGTAACCTTTTGAAACAGTGTTCATACATGATGTCTGCGGATGCCCCTCCATCAACATACATGCGGTGGATATCATGACCCCCGTATGTATCTCAATGGTGAGTGGCTCCGCTACTGCGTTGTCCGCAACCAGAGTGGGGAAAGAGATTTCACTCCCATACGAAAACTTTTGCCTGACTTTTTGCCTCGTCTTTCGCTTCCATGATTGTATCAAGTAGATGGTGTCAGCCTTGTCCTCAAGTGTTTCTTTCTTGCTCCCACTCTTCTATTTGTCTTTTTCCTCCTTGATGTTCTTGACTAGATGATCCAATTTTCCTTGTTTCACTAATTTATCAATTAGTTGGCGCAATTGGACGGACTCATAGGTGGTGTGGCCCTTTTGTCCATGATATTCACAGCACCCGTTCCCTACACGCCGATCCTCTGGGGTGCGCATTGGTGGGGGTTTCGGGAAGTTCGCACCTTCCGTCAAAAATATCTCCCTTGGGGTCTTCATTAGTGGGGTGTGTTTGTCATTACTGCGGTAGCTTTTGTTACGGTTGCTACTCTGGTCGTTGGATAGTCTCCTAGGCTGTTCTTGTGACCTATGATTTGAGTAGCCTTTCTTCCTATCCACAGCGGCTGCTTCCCCTTGGATAAAGGACCTTGTGCGCTTCATAAGTTCATCAAAGGTTTGGGGAACTTTGTCATTTAATCTTCTGATAAGTTCTGGGTTATTGATTCCGTTCATAAACACTGAGATCTTTAGTATTTCGGGGCATGCCTTGAAGTGTATGCATTCGTCCTTATAGCGTTCCACATAAGCACTTGTGGATTCCCCTTGGCGTTGTTTTACCCTAGCAAGTTCGACAGGGTTCTTGGCGCACTTCTTCCTTTGAGTAAAGTTTAAGCGAAACGCCTTTCGCAACTCTTCAAACCCATCTATGCTTCTTCGTGGCAGCTTACTAAACCAGGTTCACGCATTCCCACCAATGTAGAATTGAACATGTGGCACGACACTGGTTGTGGCCAATTTTCAATGGTGGCGGCTGATTCAAAAATTTTTAGGCAGTCATCAGGATCACCCGTCCCATCATAAGCTTAACATTAGCGGGCATGCGCCTTCTCTTATCTTCTGAAAAGTCACTGATGCGCTGAGTGAATGCGTCAATCTTTGGGCGGCGCCAGGGACGGGACATATCTTCATCCTCCTCATCGCGATATCTTCTCTTGGAATTCCAGTGTCTTGTTTCTTTGTCCTCGTTGTCCGAGGAGTCACTTGAGGATGAGCTTACCCTTTTTCGGCGCTTGCGCTGACTTTCCTCGGAATCCGAGCTTGAAGGGTGGTACGTGGGAATTGCGCCCTCACAATAGGTTTTACCTCTGAAGGGATCTTGAGAAGCTTACAACCCCCACCAGGCAGTGTACCTGATCGTTGTAGTATAGTAAAGTGACAAGTACCGGGGGATTGATCGTTCAACTCAGGAATAGTGTCACTAGGATTAGAGAGCCTAATAAAATAGGTCTAGAGGTGAGGGATGATTCTTTTTGTATTTTTATATTTTATAGAAAGCAAGTAAAATCTCGGGTTTTGAAGGAGTGGGCGGAATTAGTAGCTAGCCAACTAACCCAATTAACTAGTAATGCAATCAAAATAAAATAAAAGAAATGAAAATTAATCTAATATGCTAATGTGGTGGAAACAATAATGAGAGAAGTTGTGTTTACTTAGATTTTATTACTCCCTAGATATCTTTTACAGGTTGATTAGCTTGTTACAATTGCATGGATGATGGATTATATTCCTTAATACCAGTCGTAGGGCCGTGTACAATATTCCCTAACTCTATAAGATCCTACTTCACTCCTATGTCGAGCCGTTAGAAGCTCCTAACATGGGATCATTAGAATTCTCTTACGCATTCAATACAACGAAAAATCGTAGTACACCTCCGATCATGTTTCTTAAGACGTTTAAGCAAGTTACCAATGGAAGTCTGCCAGTTTTCTTAAGCCTAACATCGAATTCAATCATCCGTAACAATTATAAACAAACAATCAACCCATATTAAACATCTAGGTTTCAGTACATCTAAGCAAACACAATAAAAACCTAGCCTAGCATGTTAAAGAGAATACAAGCGTAAGATATAATCACACAACGCATAGACATATTGAATGATTTGAATAAGTACTTATCTTCAATTGAACATGGAAGAAACGAAGGGTTGAAACCCTTCAAATAGCTGGAAAATTCGTCTAGGGTTTTATTCCCTCAAAGTTGCACACATACAATGAAAATTTGGAAAAATATATATAGACTATGCATCCTGTCGGCATCATGTGTTAACGTCTGACACCGTCAACTCGCCGCCATGATAAAATTCGTATTGCCTAGATCCATTCCTGACGCCTTCATGTGTAAATGAGCTCTAGGCCGTCACGTGTATTTGGACCTTGACGGCCTTGGTGATGCCGTCAGGCCAATATGCCTAAAATCATTCTGGATCGTCACATTATAATTTCTACATCTACGTCTTTTGTCACTCTTGACGCCGTCACTTGTAGAACCTTGAAGCCGTCAGGTACTGTTCCCAGCAAGGAATTTGAGACTTTGTCATTTTCTTCATTTTTATGCTCCAAAAACGTCCAAAATACTTTCTTTTCCAGATTTCTCCTCAAAAGTACCTAAAATGACAAAAGGAACTATTTAGGGCAATAATTGATCAAATAATCTTGAATTCGGGCTTAAATGACCCCTTAAAAGCGGTACACTTTTCGCCTCATCAAATACCTTTACACTTGTGATTTGCTTTTCCTCAATCAAATTCGCTTTTATTCTAATCAAAATACAAGTTAAGGGTCATTTAACACTAATATAAAAGTAATTACAACAAAGAATCGTTCCACTAAAAACCAAAAGCAAGCACGGAGGTCATACACTAGCACCTCACAAATAGTGTTTAGATACTCACATCTCTCGGGTGTAATAAAGTATATATCACAATATGGAAATGGAAAACATCTCTCACTACCTGTCATAGCAAATAGATTACCATAGGCTTGGGAAAGGATCAAACCTCCACCACTTGGCGTAAGCACCTAGGATAAACTATCAAAGAGGTCTTTTAAAGGGTTATAACGTTAGATGTAGGGATATGGAAAACACGGTTTTGTTGGATAAAGGCAATATTTACTGGTGGCGAGTTAATCATCTTGGTTAATTAAATGTACAATATGGCGTTGCTAAGCCAAGACTAGACTTGACTTAAGCTAATAAATAAAAAATAACGAAAACTTAAAACAAACATAGAATGAAATGGGATGGCAGTCCGTATGTTTTTCTCTTTTTCTTTTTCTATTTTTTTCCTTTTTCTTAATTTCTCGAATTTTTTTTTTTTTTTTTTTCTTTTTTTTTTTTTTTTTTTTTTTTTTGCATACACTCTCACCCTACCATCCAAAATAATACATCATAAGAAATGTACATTCCCCTTATACTTGAATTTTTATATACTTTACAATAAACTAATCTAATGACTCGAATCAAGATAATCAAAACACTTGGAGTACTTTTTAAGATTAATACACATATGGAGGTAATAAATGATGTTCTTTCCCGTTACTCCAAAACACAAGTACTTTACCCATGAGTCCCAATCGTCCCAAAACAATATTTACAAGATATGACTCGACTTATCAACCATGTAATCAATTAGATAATTAACTAAGGGTTTAAACAAATAACAATAATGCACTAAAGATGAGTGCATACACGGAAGGCTAAGGCGATTTGGTTGCACATTTGGGTGGGTTGTAACAAATTCTTCCTTTAAGTAAGATACTTAAAGTTAGAAACGAAAAGATAGGCTCGGAGGGGTGTACTAGGGGTATCGTGTACTAAAAATGAGTAAAACGCTAAGGTGTGGGAAAAATTAATTGACTTTACTAGTCAAGTAATATGACTTAAATGGTAAAGTAATTATGATACGGGTTTAACACAAGGGTGATCCTAATGCCTCTTATCATGTAGTAAATCCTACTACACGAATGTAGTCTCACTAGCGGTCTCGGGATGCATCACTAACGCAAGTTCTAGAATCTAAATGCTACCGGTACACTCATATGCACCAATAATGAATGCTTTTCCTATCAAATCTAAAGGCGAACCTCACATATTTTGGTGGAAAATTTTTCTGAATGGTACGGTTTTGTGCTAGTCATACAACTCATATCCATGAGACGTTTGTTAAGGCTAAAGTTTCACTCCTAAATGTTGTAAAAAAATTTAAATTTGACGCTAAAATTACACTAACAAGTATTTCTCTTAGTTTTATTACACGCCTACCATCAAACAAACAAACTCAAGTGCAATGGTATCCTATAAGGTACCATCATTTACCCTCCCCTTACACTTAGGATCCAAATGTTCAATTAAAGGATGTAAAAGTTAAATAGGTAAAAGAATGAAAACAAATACTCCCCTGATTCGTTTGGTGTGGATAGTGTGTTAACAAGGTTAGATCTTCCTCCAAGAAAATGAACGTTCAAAGCTTCCTTCCAGAAATATAAATCATCTTCTTGTCATATATAAGTTAAACATGAGAAAACAATCAAGGCAACCTCACGTAAAATCGGCGGCAATCTATATATATACTAACAAATCCTAAAAAGCAATGTAAGATATATTGCTTGTGGAATGAATGTTTGCAGATTTCCTGGGGTTTATAAAACTAAAGAATCAACAAAAACTTTTAAGACTCTGTTAGAAAAACAAAACTCGCAAAATTTCCAGAATTTTACACGTGACATCGTCAGGTGTGAAACCCTGACACCATCAGAAGTGACCTGCTGAAATCTTTATGTTAAGTTTCTGGAAAATTTCTGGAAAAACTTATGTCCTATTTCCTGGAAAATCCTACAAAACATTATTATGACTCGATACAAGCATTTGACTCTAACAAATACTAATATACATGTTCATTTAATATTGTGGCGAATCATGATCATTTTCATTCTTATAAACAAATTTGGGGTTTCCTCTTATACTTAGCTTTTGCCAAATGTAATATACTCTAATATGAGAACATGGATGGTTAAGTGTTTAGGTTGAATTAGGAGTATATTTCTAGTGAGAAGTTAGAGAGAGAATGAAATGGAACCTTAGAAAGAAAAGTGTGATATGTTAGATTGCAAATGAAGGTTCAACCCTTTCCCATGGGTGGGAAAGGGTATATATAGTTACAATGGAAACGCCCCTTGAAACGGGCTGTAGAGCGGGCCGACATTGGGTAAAGACCAGACCTGACTCCACAAATACTAACTAATACTATACTATGTACTAACTAATATGATAACTACTACGAGCTACATTATGCTAAACTACACTCGGGGTGACCGAGTCTTCATATGAATAATCATATTCCTAACAATCTCCCCCTAAGGGAGGTCACCCCGGAAAATAAATGTTGAATCATAGCATTCAGGTCTTTGACGACATCTTTGTAGCTCGTAGCCTTATGATTCTTCATTGTTGAGATCTTTGTGCTTTAAGTGGTAGATTCTAGATGACACCTTCAATATGATGAATTATTTTTAGAAATTGTTTCAGCTTCATCATCCAAATGAATGTCAGAGGGTCATCTATGAGCAGTAACGTCTCCATGTGATGTGAACATCTTTGTGTAGGCATGCTCACACTTTTTCAGGATCATGATCTTCTGCATCAGAGTTGTGGAAACATATGTGTGGCCCCGTCAGTGAGCATGTGTTGATGGATCAAAATATTTTCAGCAATCGACTGCAACCGCCAGAAATTCCTGCAAGTAGATAGTTAGCAACAAATCATCCGGTACTTATAGGTTTGGAATTAGAGATCGTCAACAGCATAGTGTGGAGACTCCTTCTAACCCTTACCACGACCGTTCCCAATCGGCAAGTCCTAAAAGGATTTGCCTGACCTACCTAAGTAGATCAACGATTGGGTGAGTCACTGGAGATCACTCCACGACTGTTGACCGTTTGTTAACCATAGCGACCACTAAGCGTAATCCATAAGGAATTACCTAAGTGACCTGCCTTCAGGGCTGCTTGATGTTGACCCTGGCAGGAATTTCCATTCAATCACTGGGAGTTACAAAAGCAACATCCCTCATAAATGTTCTGGCAGATTGCTAAGATCTGCGTAGGACTCATAGTTTTACCATTGGTGTCCTTAATGTTGAACAACCAGGGTAGAGGTATTACGTGTTCCTATGAGATCTTTTTATGCATCTCGAGACTCTAGACTCAATAAGTGCATTTGGTTTTCCTATGCGGAGATTAGGGAGAGGTCTCCTGCTTCAATATCAACTATTTCTAAGAGATAAGTCGATAGATTACTCCGGTTCCCCGTGAGAATGAAACAAGTTCTTTTAAGAGAACTTGAGTGGCTAGGAGGTTTAGTGCAGTGCATCACTGGGTCCATGACGTCTTGTCTTCAATACCGATGTCGCCTTAGCAACAATCAGTAGATTATGAATTGAACCCGGTTTCTGCCCTAAGGTTGAATAAATGGAGGGCTATTTCTTTTCACCCCTTCTTTCTCCATTCTCACATTTCTCCCTCTTTTTTTTTTTTTTTTTTTTTTTTTTTTTTTTTTTTTTTTCTTTTCATAATCATACCTACGGACTTTCTAATACTATCTATTTGGTATTGTCCATGGGTAGATCCCTCCGGCTCTGGCGGATCATAGGCCGGTTTTCCTAACCTTAGCCACCTTATAACTTCATGACTATCCTATGTTGCCATACACCAAATCATTGAAAAATTCTCTCAATGTGTTTATAATTAAGAAACACATTTTGTTAACACATTGAGAGTTTTGTCATTTTCAAATGCTCCCCCTTAACATGTGCTCATAAGAATTGATTTGAAAATTTGCACATGTCGGGAAGAGTGGCACTTTTGAACTGATCTACCTTAAGTGAACATGATCTGGCATTCAAGACACGCTTACATCACTAGTTAAACTAGCTTGAAGTTATTACCCGGCCCGATCAAATTTACCTAAGGTTTCTCGAAACGGTACATTCTACTTAAGCTAGTCCTCTTTGAGACACGCTTACATCACCGGTTACACCAGCTTGAAGTTATAACCCGTCCAGGACTAGTCCTTTCGATTCAGGATATTTGTGTTTCGTCAATTCATGAGTCAAGACTGAGATGCATTCATATGAGATGCAAGGATCCTTTTACACAAATCATTTTGCTCCCCCTCAATATGTGCATTGATATGCGAAAGAGTTTGGCACATAGGAAAGAGCAAATTTATGTTTTCATGTTCAAAACATCACATTTTAATTAGTTATGATTTCATGTTCAAAACATCACATTTTAATCAGTTTTTCATATTTAAATCACATCTTCTCCCCCGATCAAAAATTTCAAACCAATTTGAGATTTGTGATCCCAAGTGATTTAAATAAGTTTAAAGTTTTGGAGAAGGATGTGACATGTTTAAGAATGGCTGATTTTGATACAACATTTTGCTCCCCCTCAAAACTTGAGGGAGTATGTTATGTGTTAGAGGTGATGAGTTTATAAATAATATTGAGTTTAGCGAGAGACTCATGAAAAATTTATATCCTAACATATAACAATTGCATTAAATCCACTTGAGTTATGCACAAATATCTTGTTTTGGATGATATATAGTTTTTGAAATCGTTCTCCCCCTCAATCGATGACACATTTAAAATTAAACATTTTGCATAAAGGATTAATTCTTATAGCATCGATTGAGTGGTAAATTTTAAACCACATTTTGAGTTTGTTTGATCTTCAAAAACCATGGTACCACCAAGTTTGGAACAAATATTTTCCCGAAGAATCATTGAAGGAAAAATATTTGAGATGCAAAGAAGACTTCTCTTCTTTTACCAGAAATGATGCACTTAAGCGTACATCAAATTGGAAAGGCACGAATGTAAAGTAATTCATGCCTTTGTTAGGAACAGTTGTCTTTTTGGCGATGAACCTTCCCCAATATGAAGACCGGGTTGCTTTCTGAAGTAATAGGAAACCATTTTGAGAGAATAATGTTAGATACGACATGTTTTTAGAAGACATTATTAATAAAGGAACTCTTGCTCAAGCATATGTATGTTTCCGTGTCATTATTGAAAGACATTTCTAGAAGCGCACATAATATTGATTAGACAAGAGACATGTCGAGAGAAGAATATTTTTGGTTTTTATGATTTACTGATTTTTAGGGTTTTTTTTTTTTTTTTTTTTTTTTTTTTTTTTTTTTTTTTTAATATTATGTACAAAGGATATATGAAGCAACCCCTTTACTCCTCCTGATCTTCCTGAAGACTTATGAGATCCATAGGAGTAAGACTCTTCATACCAAGGCGAGGGAGGATAAATTGAAATCGATCCGTAGAAAGTGCTTTGGTAAAGATATCAGCTAGCTAGAACTCAGTCCTCACAAAGTAAAGTTCCACAATTCCTTTCTCAACTTGCTCCCTGATGAAGTGATGTCGAATGTCAATGTGCTTAGTTCTTGAGTGCTGGACATCGTTGCAGCAAAGTGCAATCGCACTTTTGTTGTCACAATACATGGGAACTTGTTGCATATGAAGCCATAGTCCGAAAGTTGAGATCTCATCCATAAGATCTGAGCACAGCACGAGGACATGGCAATGTATTCAGCTTCTGTAAGACATTATTAATAAAGGAACTCTTGCTCAAGCATATATATGTTTTCGTGTCATTATTGAAAGACATTTCTAGAAGCGCACATAATATTGATTAGACAAGAGACATGTCGAGAGAAGAATATTTTTGGTTTTTATGATTTACTGATTTTAGGGTTTTTTTTTTCTTTTTTTAATATTATGTAGAAAGGATATATGAAGCAACCCCTTTACTCCTCCTGATCTTCCTGAAGACTTATGAGATCCTCAGGAGTGAGACTCTTCATACCAAGGCGAGGGAGGATAAATTGAAATTGATCCCTAGAAAGTGCTTTGGTAAAGATATCAGCTAGCTGGAACTCAGTCCTCACAAAGTAAAGTTCCACAATTCCTTTCTCAACTTGCTCCCTGATGAAGTGATGTCGAATGTCAATGTGCTTAGTTCTTGAGTGCTGGACATTGTTGCAGAAAAGTGCAATCACACTTTTGTTGTCACAATACATGGGAATCTTGTTGCATATGAAGCCATAGTCCGAAAGTTGAGATCTCATCCATAAGATCTGAGCACAGCACGAGGACATGGAAATGTATTCAGCTTCTGTAAGACATTATTAATAAAGGAACTCTTGCTCAAGCATATGTATGTTTCTGTGTCATTATTGAAAGACATTTCTAGAAGCGCACATAATATTGATTAGATAAGAGAAATGTCGAGAGAAGAATATTTTTGGTTTTTATGATTTACTGATTTTTAGGGTTTTTTTTTTATTTATTTATTATTTTTTTTAATATTATGTACAAAGGATATATGAAGCAACCCCCTTACTCCTCCTGATCTTCCTGAAGACTTATGAGATCCTCAAGAGTGAGACTCTTCATACCAAGGCGAGGGAGGATAAATTGAAATCGATCCCTAGAAAGTGCTTTGGTAAAGATATCAGCTAGCTGGAACTCAGTCCTCACAAAATAAAGTTCCACAATTCCTTTCTCAACTTGCTCCCTGATGAAGTGATGTCGAATGTCAATGTGCTTAGTTTTTGAGTGCTGGACATTGTTGCAGCAAAGTGCAATCGCACTTTTGTTGTCACAATACATGGGAATCTTGTTGCATATGAAGCCATAGTCCGAAAGTTGAGATCTCATCCATAAGATCTTAGCACAGCACGAGGACATGGCAATGTATTCAGCTTCTGTGGAGGATATTGATGTACTTATTTGTTTCTTTGAAGACCAACTAACTAGCTCGTTACCCAAGAACTGAGCACCTCCAGATGTACTTCGACGAGTATCCTGACATCCCGCATGGTCAGCATCCGAATAGGCTATGAGTGCCATAGAAGTGTCCTTTGGGTACCAGAGGCCCAAGTGGATTGTTCCTTTAAGATACCGAAAAACTCTCTTGACAGCTTCCAGGTGTTTCTTGGTAGGTTTGGATTGATACCGAGCACACATGCAAACTGCAAATAGTAGATCTGGTCTGCTAGCAATAAGATACATTAAGGAACCAATCATGCTTCGATACTTGGTTTGTTCAACTGGGATCCCAACATCATCTTCATCAAGTTTTGATCTTTCCATCATAGGGGTATCAACTGCGTCACATGAATTGAATCCAAATTTCTTCAAAATTTCATTAGCATACTTGGATTGATTGATGAAGATCCCATTGGGATTCTGAGATATTTGCAAGCCTAGAAAGAAGGACATTTGACCCATCATGGACATCTGGAATTCAGAACTCATCTCTTGGGAGAAACGATCACACTCTTTGGGATCAGAAGAGGCAAATATGATATCATCTACATAGATTTGCACATGAAGAAATGTTTTGCCCGTTTTTCTGGTAAAGAGTGTAGGATCAACAGCACCTTTGGAGAACTTGTTGGCAAGAAGGAATTTTGACAAGGTGTCGTACCACGCCCTAGGAGCTTGTTTAAGTCCATAAAGGGCATTCTTCAAGCGATACACATGGTTAGGACGTTCAGGATCCACGAATCCTTCGGGCTGGCTTACATACACCACTTCTTTAAGATCGCCATTTAAAAATGCAGTCTTAAAATCCATCTGATAAACCACCATATTTTGACTGGCAGCATTTGCTAGAAATATTCTTATGGCTTCAATTCTAGCAACTGGTGCAAAAGATTCTTCAAAGTCAATACCCTCTTCTTGACGATATCCTTTTGCCACAAGCCTAGCCTTGTTCTTTAATACATCTCCATGCTCATCAAGTTTCACTTTAAATATCCATTTGAGAGCAATGATCAAAGCACACTCAGGAGGCGGTACTAATTCCCACACGTCAAGTCGATCAAACTCATGAATTTCATCCACCATAGCAGTGAACCATGAGTGTTTAGACATTGCATCCTTGAAATCTTTTGGCTCAACTTTAGAGAGGACAGAATTGAAGAAGCACCACAATGCGTCGGTAGCAAGTTGCTTACGGGTTGATACCGGACGTGAGGGGTTTCCAATAATGTTGTCAATTGGGTGATCATTTTTCCATTTCCTAAGGTGTTCATGAGGTTGAGGGTAAGGAACTGAGGTAGCCGTGTTAGATTCATCTGACGATGTAGCATCATTTGACGATTCAGGAGCAAAGATGTTAACAAACGGCTCATTATCGGGTGGAGCAAAAGGATTAACTTCAAAAGAATTATCTACAACTGCTACTCGTTGTACAGAGGAAGATTGACCATTAGATGTGGTAATTGAATGACTGATGGTGGGGGCTTCAGGATCCCATGACAACGAAGTGGATGGTCCAGCATTATCAGCTGGGACATTAGCTACCCCAGCTGGTTGTGGAACGACTGTGGCTTCTGGAGCATCCACATTTTGAGGTTCAAAGTATTCATCAAACATGGGGTCAAATAGCTTCTTCCAATCATCAATTTTAGGAGGTACGAAAGGAGTAGCAGGAGTGGGATTCTGTACAAGCCTGGAGCTTATTGGTCAAGGAGACAAAAGGTTAGGTACGGGTCCAGAACTTGATTGTCCAGGAACCAGTTGCTCAGTCAGCTCATCGAATGTAACGTGGATCGTTTCCATTATGTCTCTGGTACGTTTGTTGTAGATTCGGTACCCCTTTCGCTCTGGAGCATAGCCAACGAAGAAACCAATGTCGGCCTTGGCCTTGAGCTTCCCAAGGTCTTCACTGTCATTAGTGGGATAGCACAATGCACCAAATACTCGAAGAAACGAAAGGTCTGGTTTTCTTCCATGAACCAGTTCATATGGAGTCTTGCAGTGGAGAGGATGTATCAAGGATCGATTCTGTGTGTAACATGCAGTGGCAATCGCCTCTGCCCAAAGAAACATAGGAGCTTTGGAGAAGTGAGCATAGTCCTTGCGGCTTCAACTAAGGTTCGATTGCGTCTTTCGACAACTCCTTTTTGTTGGGGAGTGCGTGGAATGCTCTTTTGATGACTAATTCCGAAACCTTCATAAAATTGAATAAGTTGTTTGTTCACAAACTCTGTTCCATTTTCAGTATGAATGAATCTAACTATTTTGTTGAGACGAACTTGCAACATTTTTATGAGTTTGATGATGGTTTTCGGAGTTTCATCTTTTGATCGCAGAAACTTTACCCACGTGAATCGAGAGAAATCATCAACAATAACAAGCACATATTTCTTTCCATTGATACTTTGAATCCTCATTGGTCCACAGAGATCCATGTGAAGAGTATGTAGAACTTCCATGATGGAATTGACAGTCTTGGGTTTATGAGTGTGCTTTTTGCTCTTGCCCATTTGACATGCGTAACACAAATGGTCTTTCTCATACTTAAGTCTGGGCAACCCACGAACAAGATCCTTACGTGTGAGTTCATTGATTGTACCGAAGTTCAAATGGTTTAAACGGCGATGCCACAACCATGATTTGTTCTTGGAGGCTTTAGAAAGCAAGCAAATTGGAGAGGACCGTAGCATGTCTTTGATAGAAATGGTATAAAGATTAGTGCCCCGACTCCCCTTGAGGAGACCAACACCATCTAATTCTCTAACAAAACAGGTGTGCTTTCTGAAAGCAACTTCAAGATCTGAATCACAGAATTGACCAACAGAAAATAGATTGTGCCCAAGTCCTTCCACGTAGTAAACTCTGGATATCACACTGTCTCCAAAGATGTAATCACCATAACCCATTATAGATCCAAAATGGTCGTTCCCAAATCTAACCGTACCAATAAACTTTTCCACGAAATTCTTGAGCCGCGAGCGATCTCCAGTCATATGTTTTGAGCAGCCTGAGTCCAAATACCAAAGGACGATTTGTACGACCTGCATTTGAAACCATACAATGGTGGATAACTGAAAAAGCTGGAGCCCCACAAACAGTTGGGGTCCATTTGGTTAGCACACACAAATATTGGATTATCATATGTTACAGATATCTCACTAGAATTTTCACTTTTTGATGCACTAGAACTAGGAGTGGTACTAAGTGCTTCTATTGGGAACATTCTACCAGTAGGTCTCCACTTCTTAATAGGTACAACTCTGGAGTTAGTGATCCTAGTCAATGGGCACTTTTCACCTAGGGTGAATGTCCTTCCAGTAGGTCTCCATTGATAACCAACATTAGTGAACACTTTTCCTGTTTTATTCCATACTTGTTTTACCCTTTTAACACTCGAAACATTCATAACTAGAGATTTCATAGTGGATTTAAGAAAGGACACAACACAAGCGTTATGATTACCATAAAATAAACGTTTGTTACAAGTCTTACAAATAGCACCAGAATTCGAAGTAATTACATCATTGTTAACATAAATGTTTGAAACAACTCGATTCCTTTTATTAACCATAACTTTATTGTTCCTAGAGGATTCTTCTACTTCCTTCATAAGTGTACTCTTAGCCGGCAAAGTCTTATCACTCTTTGTATTGCACCTAGGTTGTGACTTGCTAGCTTTAGATACACCTTTTACTCCTGTAGAAGCAATGACGGGAACATTAGTATGATTAGTTGATACTTGTTTACCGGTTATCATGATGGTGGATTGTAACATGGTTTGAGGATATCCTAATGTAACATGGTTTTTGTCACTGTTAGAGTACGATGCAACTGACCTATCCGACTTGTTATCATTCTTGGGGCATGATCCTATAGCATATTCTAATAATTCCTGGGCTCTATTAGTGAGGAAGCAAGCACCAACAATAACATCATCCTGTGGTTTAGGTATCCTCTCATCTTTAATGGTTTCTCTAAGTATAGCCAGAAACTCCTTAAGATTTTTAAGATAGTTGCTATGAACTAACTTATTTTTCCTAAGGGGAAGGGAGACATTCAAAGCATCGCGCGCATATTTCTTACAAGCATGTACATTGGAAATTGCATGATCACATGAGACGACGGGCATTTTACCCTTCACCATAGTCTTTAGATTCTCGATTTCTTTTAGCAAAGAAGTGACTCTTTCATTATTTTGGTCACGTGTTATTTTAACGGACTCAAATAATTCATTGTTTCGTTGTTTAGCGTTTGACATTTTAGCACGAAGCCACTCATTTTCATGTTGTAATTCATTGATAATGCCTTGTTTCTGAAAGTTTTGAGAATCTATCGACTTCTGGTAATTGGTATTGGTCACGTCGCTTTTGTTCGACTTTAATTGTGCAATTTGAGCCCTTAACTTCCGAATCATGTTTGAGTGAGCTTGAATTACGTCATCCTTTTTGGCTAATGCAAAACATGTGTCAAACTCAGGAGCATCCGAATATGTCTTGGCATTTGATAATTTTATGTTTTCTTCTAGATGTTGGTATTTTAGTTGCAAGTTAAGATTATCAACTTCTAGTTTTGAAAAACTCCTGACCATGTTATCATGGTCATCGTTATTCAGTTTGTAATTCTCCCCCTCAAGCTCAATCACACGATTCTAGAATACATTTAAAGTAATTGACATTTCATGAAATTTTCGAGCAGATAGGGCTGAGCCAGTAACAGTGTAAAAGACATCTTGTGCAATGCAAAGCAATCAAGTTCTCGTTCATGATGAGAATGTTTTTTCTGTCAATTTCACTGTATTTGAGATCAATAGCCAATTGGTTACCCTCATTTTCCACCTCTTTAAAAGCCTTTTTCATTTGAGTTTCATCATTATTAATGGTAATTTTAAGGCCTTCAAAATGTTCTTTAAGAAGATCGAAAAATGGCATGACTTCAGTTAGGTAACACTGTTTCGTTTGCTCAAAACCCCTTTCCCCTTCTGTAATCCCCGTTGGTGTAATTCTTGTTTTACATGTATTTTCAAGGTCCTTGAACAATTGACCTAGAACATATAACGTAATTAAGGTATTACACTGTGTGGGAAGCGTATATGGTACTAGATGCTGGGGTATGTGCAGGGGATAGATGGTTGGGTCAGTAATCCTAAAGATGGTACGTGTGTTACCAACGATTCTTTCAGCTTTCCTTTTTTCCATGTCAATATTCCAAAACACTTTTTCAGGGAGGATTTTCTTTTGAGGGACAAAAATAGCTGAGTGATTGTCATTAGTATAATCATGATGAAACATAATATTTTTTTGCAATGCACAAGGGATCCTTAAATCGCTCAGCAAGTTTTTCCCTAGTTCTATCCTCAGCCTCATCAATCTCGTCATTTGAGTTCACAACAGGAGGGGTATGGTTAGGGTCAAGCATAGTGTTTGCATCATATAGCGCAGGTTGAGCACCTATGCCATTTCTAAGAAATTTGGCTTTAGTCTTAGAGGCATCTAGTTCACTAAATTCATCTCTTAGTTTCCTATGGTTTTGCATCATTTGAACAGATTGAATGGTTTGGCCTTGCGTGTACAACTTATCTTCCAATTTGGTTTTCAACATTTTAAGTTTTGAGAAATCATTTAGAAGTTTAGTTTCTTTATCTTTGTATTCGAGTTTAATTGAAGTCAACCCCTTTTGAATTTCCTGTCTTTGTTTGACAGTTTGATCTAATTGTTTTTTTAAAGATACTAACTCCCTTTTCAATGTTTCTTATTTGGCATTGTTTTCAGATATGTAAGTACGCATTTGCCATTCCATTTTCTGCTCACGTTAAGCTCAAATTTAGCACGCTGTTCGTATATGGCCACCTGATCCTTAAGGATGTTAACTCTAGTGATCAAGGAGTCATCAGGTTTGTATATAGTGTGCTCATGTAGCTCAAGTTCTCTAGAATCAACCGACGGCATGTCACTTGGTACAACTTTCATGTTATTGTCATTCACATACCGTTCATATGGGATATTATTGGTATTTCCCATATTAGTGGTATCTGTGTTGTCAATATTATTGGGTTGTACTGAGTCACATGCCCCCTGTGAATTAGTAGAGTAATTCAGATTAGAATTTAGTGGCTTTGGTACCTCATAGATAGCAGATGTGATGGAGGAGCCAGACTGCTGTGGAGATGATGCAGCTGCAGACAGATTAGCCATGAAGATGGTTTGAGCTATGGGTTCTTCATCAACATCCGAATCAAAAGCATCACAGTCTTCAACTTGAAAGATGTTAGGATCATTTAGTGCCATGTCCAGAACAGGTTGATCATCCACATCAGCATCAAACGTATTCATGTCATCACCAGCTAGAAAGAGCAAAGCTTCTTCATCCAGAGCATTTCCATTCTCTTGTGCCTGCATTAGCAACATCTTGTCCTTGAAGTACTCAGAGTTTTGAGGATGCTTTGGGAGAGTGCAATTCCTAGCTATATGGCCCAAGCCTCCACAATTATAGCACTTAGGCTTTCTAGCTTGTACTTGAAGCGCATTCTCGACTCTATACTGCCCATTATCTCTACCAGCATTTCTTGGATTAACGTTTTGTCTTCCTTGCACATTCTGCACCACCACCCTTCCATCTTCAATGACTACCTGATTCCGTGGGTTAGACGAAGTCCTGAGTTGGTTATTAGTTGGTGGAAGTACAGCTCTGAACTGTTGGACTAATAAGGAGACTTGGTTGGAGAGGTTATCAATCATCATGTCGGTATGAGAATATCCAGAGTCAAGGTGGGTGTTTGAGGCAGGTGGCGAGGGAGTTGATGATTGTCCATTAGTTGAGGTAGACCTGGATGAAGGTGCTTCAGATTGATCAATTGAAGATTGAGTGAATTGTTGAACATTAGAGACAAAGGCAAGAGACTCATTTGTTGTTGTAGGACTGAGCTTTTCTCGCATTATCCGATCATAAGCTGCATGTTTCTCATGTTGTTGGAGATATGCATAGAGTTGTTCATGATTAGTATGCCTGAGACCTTTGTTGAGTTTAACAGCTGTAACAAACCTATCCCATTCAGGTGCCATGTTATTCACGAATTTTGAATTGAGTTGAATGTTGGATATTGTCATCTTGATGGCTCTCATGTCATTGACTAGCTTGTGAAATCTAACGTAGTAGTCAGTGATGCTTTCACCTCGATTCATTTTGAAGTGCTCGAATTCATCATACAGCTGAGACTCCCTATCTTCTTTGGTTAACTCAGACCCTGCAAGAAGCATCTTCACATTATCCCAAACTGCTTTGGCTTCTGTGTTAAAGTTGATGAGTTTGTAGACATCTTTAGGAAGCCCTTGAATGACAATATTCGATGCTCTGATGTCAGCATCATAGTGTTTCTTTTCTTCATCAGAAAGTTCATTGTAGGTGCGAGGTCTTTCTGGACCAACTGCCGCAGGATGGTCATCAGTAGCTGCGATTGTATCTCTAGGTGTGCCCATGAGGAAAGGTCCTTTATCAATGGATTTCAAGATGTTTACACCGTTTTCCTTACCCAAGCAGTAAAGACGAATCCTTTGTGCCCATGATTCATAATCAGTTCTGTCCAGCATAGGAGGCCGAGTGTCCGACCCTGCAGCCTGAATGTCATCAGAGGAGGTGCTTGCCATACTCGTGTAACGATGCAACAAGTCAAATCACAACCGCTCAACAAGTACCAAGTCGAGTCGTAAGATAATCTTCACAACGTCAAGTTACTGTCAAGTTAGTCGTAACAACTTAAGTCGCAACAGCACACAATTATCACTAACGTGAGTAACTCGCTAAGTACACCAACTCACTACAAGTATCAACTCGCTGGAACAGTGAAATCAACTCGCTGAAATAGTAGCCTCAACTCGCTAGATATACCAAGTCGCTAGACAGGATCAACCCTCTAGATCTGGTTAACCCGCTGCACCCTGTAACAACTCGCTACCAACCTCAACTCGCTAGAATCAATACCTCAACTCGCTAGAACAGTATACTCAGAGACAACTCGCTAGGACAGGAATCAACACGCTAGAAGTTGTAACTCGCTAAATGGTTCAAAACGCTAGAACTGCCAACTCGCTGGCTACACAACTCGCTAGGCCAATAGGACAGAAACGTCACTATCTAGCATTTTGTCTTAAAGTCCAAAAATAGCAACTCGCCAACCCTCTGACCACAACTCGCTACACAGAACTGCCAACTCTCTACCAGAATTCGTCAACTCGCTAACAAGAAATGGTACACGAATTGCATTCAAACTTCACTATAATGATGATATTGTTAAACCAACGATTACACTTGATGCCTACAACACTTCTATATACGAAAGTACAAGAAAATACACACCAACAACCCCTAACGAGATCAAACAAGTGTAAAACCTACTAACTAAATTTGAACCTTGCAAAACACACAAACCACTCAATAAATCCGAGCATACCACGAATCCTAAGATAGAACCATGGCTCTTGATACCAATTGTAATATACTCTAATATGAGAACATGGATGGTTAAGTGTTTAGGTTGAATTAGGAGTAGATTTCTAGTGAGAAGTTAGAGAGAGAATGAAATGGAACCTTAGAAAGAAAAGTGTGAAATGTTAGATTGCAAATGAAGGTTTAACCTTTTCCCATGGGTGGGAAAGGGTATATATAGTTACAATGGAAACGCCCCTTGAAACAGGCTGTAGAGCGGGCTGACATTGGGTAAAGACCCGACCCGACTCCACAAATACTAACTAATACTATACTACGTACTAACTAATATGATAACTACTACGAGCTACATTATGCTAAACTACACTCGGGGTGACCGAGTCTTCATATGAATAATTGTATTCCTAACATACCTTTATATGAAGTTAAGACGAAGTTAAACAACAAAATGAAGCATTTTCACAATTTTAGTTTTAAACATGATCTACCAACAATAAAAATAAAACATCCATACGGAAACAAATAACATCAAACAAATAAAAATCAAACAAATAAAAACTAAAAAATAAACAACCATGAAATTAAAAATCCTACATGCATAATAGCAAAAATAAATAAAAAGTAACCAAGGCCAACAGAGGCCACATCCTAAATTATTACAGGATAAATTGTTTTAGAGCGTATAACCACAAATAAATTGTCCAAAGATCATAACATAACATGACAAATCACTGGGGAGGGGGACCATAGCGGTAATCATAGCCAGGAGGGAGGTGCCTAGTGTACTCGTAGGGAGGATAGTCCTGCTCGCGTCCAGGGAATGGGTCGATCTGCAACTGAGGCTCGATGTGATCACGGGTCAAAAGATGCTGCATCTGGCGAATTGTGTGATCATACATCCAATCAAATCTCTGGTCAGCGGTGGCTCTCCATGCATCCACCTGACCCATCCAAGCCCCTTGATGCGCCTGCCAATCTCCTCGACCCATGTGCCGGTAGTAGTCCGCAGAGTCAACCTCATAGTCCCCATACTGCTGTTGCTAGGGTGCACCCTCATCATCATCATCAACAGCCGCTCCCTCTACAACATACCAAGTAAAGGACCCATCCCCCAGCTCCATCACGATATTCATCTGCTTGAGGGACTTGGCCCTCACCACCCTGCATGCACCGCAATCACTCAGGTATCCCATGATCTCCGGCACAAGGATCCTATAGGAACGAGCCAGGCGGGTCACAAACATCCCTCCATAGATCTTATCACCATCCCTCTCCCCCACACTCGTCTTCAGATAACTCGCCACCAAGAATGGGATGTTACAATACACATCCTCTGAAAACATGGTGTACAAGTTGAAAAGGTCTGAAGCAGTGACGCGGTGAGTAGAGCCATGGCGTCCTGCCAAACTGTAGGTGATGCATTTGTGGGCTAACCGGATCCTAGGATCCCTAATGGAGGCCCCAGTAGTTGAGGTGTACACCCCATTCCCAATATTCGGCCAGAATATAGCACACCTCAACACATTCCTCATTGTCTCTCCACCCATCAGCCTTTGCATAAAACCACCCTGAATAGCCTTATTCTGACTATACAAACCAAGTCTCCAACCAAACTCTGTAACCGAGCATGACCTAAGTTCTCCCCCCAGCCTAAAATAAATGGTAGTACTACCCATATCCTTTCTAGCCTCAGCCAAATCGAAATGAAAAGTAGCAAAGAATTCTCTCACCAACTCACCATAACTGTATCCCTTATCCTAAACAAACTTACCCATTGAGGACCCGTGAATGCATCAGTTTGGATCCTTTCAAGGAAAACATTCTCGAGGCCCTGGGCCCTCAAAAAGTCCCAATCAATTACTGCCCCCGTCGATCTGGTGGTATAGTAATTCAGCATATTTGGTTGTAGAGTCATTATCCTCAAACACATCCCAACTATGAACCGTGTCACCCAAATTCAAGCGTTGGGACCTTGATGAACTCCCTCGGTGTTGTCGGGTGCGCTTGCTCATTTTCCTGGAAAAACATGGAACGGAATGGAAGTGATTAGAATAAGAGTTCTATGGAGTTAAGCTGTCAGACCCGTTTGATACCGTCAGACCACAAAGCCTGACACCGTCAGACCCAGCAGATATTGAACCACGCAATTATGAGGGAAAAATCAATTTTCAAACTCTAAATGCATGAGCCAAACACCCTTTTTACAGAAAACATGGGTGAGGGATCAAAAAATTCGTGGTGTGAAATTTTTTTCCGCAATTGACTCATGACTCCTATCAATTATTACTACCCAATGCTTTAATTATGGTTACACAATACCTATAGAAGGGCATTACGAGTTCTAAGAATGAATCAATGTTAGGGTTTCGGATGATGGGGGTTTTCAAAATTGGTAGGTCCTAAGGATAATTGAACGAATAAGGATCAAGAAAAGTTACTTACCACGTGGAGATCGGTCACGGAAGATGTTGAATTTGATCTTGAAGGCTTGGAGGTGAAGTATCAATTGGATATTGTTTGTGGGGTATGTGTTGAAAGTGATGGATATGAGGTTAATATTGCTGAGAATGCGAGGTGACGGCGTCAAGAGTAAATTCTGACGCCGTCAGATGCCCGGATTATGGATACTTTGTGACAATTTCAAATATAATCCCTGCACTATTATTAATAGCTAATCAAGGGTATAAACTATGAATAGCCATTCCTGTTAGTGGAGTCCACCAGGGTCAAACATTTTGTTACTATCATGAAGTGAGGTGTGGTCAATGTTGCAAAAATCATGAATCGGTACTGAGGCGGTCGGGGGCCGAGTTGCGTTTTTTAGCCGATTAATCGGCCCAAAACCTTGTAATCGCCATTTAATCGGCCGACTTCCTTGTAAATGTCTCCAAGTTCCAGGGCCTTGTAGCTTGGAATCGGCGATTACAAGGCTTTGTAGGCCGTTTTTTGCAACATTGGGTGTGGTTATGAATAGGGCTGGTCACAATCCCACTTAGGTTGTAATCCTCATATTGGTAAATAATGGGTAAGGGAAGGAGTTGTTCCATAGAGGTTTCTGAAGCTGAAGTGTTTTTTAGGTGCACCCTTTTCACACCAGGTTTAAAACCAAAGGAATGTTTCTTATGCAAATTAGGGAGCGTGACTTGCAAACTTCCAACGAAGATGTTGTGAAATTGCAAGTCCTTTTCTTCTTGAGGATGCTCATAGAAGTAAGGGGTAATCAAAGGTGAAGCACTTGGAGAGGGTTTTTTATTATCCTCTCCGTCACACACTAAAGGGGTTGGGAGTTCAAAAATCTTTTCGATTTTCCTCGGTGTGGATTTCTCCCTAATCTTCTCCTTAATTCTTGATATAAATTCATCAGCCAAGTCCATAAAAGCATTCCTAGTGTTTTCCATGCGAGTTTCTAAGCGCTGAATCTGTTTCTCCTGATTATTCATGAAGGTTATCATTATCCCTTCGAACTCCTCTTGTCGTGAACGTTCAGGAAAAGTGTACTTCCGAATTGCACTCACATGTCTATCAGGACTCATTGCGGCATCAGCTGTAGGCATTTCAGTCCTCATCAATTCCTTAACCTGCTTCTCGATATCTTCCAATAATTGTTCTTGGGTAGCATTTACGTAATCTAGATTTCCTTCTTTTGAAAACATCAGATCCTCCCATCCTTCTTCTTCATATTGTGCTAACCCCTCAAGAACTTCCCAACATTTATCAATGCTAAGTCTGTTTAGTCTACCATTGGCAGCGTAATCTATTGCCCTTCTTGTTTGATAATTAACTTTATCGTAAAAGATTTGAATTTGGAGCCACGGTTCTATGCCATGATGAGGGACTTTTTGGAGTAAGTCCTTGTATCGAGTCAATGCTTCATAGAAGGTTTCACCTTGATGCTGTTGGAACATCAAGATATCATTTCTAAGCATCGTAGCTCTCCCCGGTGGGAAAAATTGAGCAAGGAAAAGAGAAGTGAGATCATCCCAAGAGGTGATGGATCTCGCGGGTAAACGTTCAAGCCATTGACTAGCTTGATCACTGATATGTGTCTAATTACACATATATTTTATACTATTTTAACCCACAAAAACAACCAAAAACACACAAATAACTCACAAAATGTTACAAATTCATCAAAATGTGTTTTTATGTGATTCAGGTACAAAAGATTGAAAAACAAGTGAAAACTGATCAATTTCACAACAATTGTCGTTTTCAGTCCCTGGAGTTACAACAAATGTCAAAACTAGTCCCTGAAGGTTTTAAATGAATGAAAAGTCAACTTTAGTCCTTGGAAAACCAAAAATGTTCACAAAACATCCCTGGATAAAAGTTTATACATATTGGCAATTTTTACCCCTCAAGTTACAAAATTGGCAAAATAGGTCCCTGGGTATTCAAAACTTAAAATTTATCAAATATACCCTTGTACTATGCATGAATTTACAATTTGGAACTATTTTGATAACTTTGAGGAAATTACAATTTAACCCCCTAAACTTTGGAAAATTACATAAATGGTCCTCGGGGTATTTTAAATTGTAAAAATACAAAATAAAGTCCTTTGGTTTATCTAACTTTACAATATTAGTCCTTGTGATAACTTTTGAATTATTTCAGGTTTAGTCCCTCAAGTATGCAGAAACTACAAATTTGGTCCTTGGGCTTGTTCACTAATAAAACCAAACGGACCTATTATTATTACTCCTTAAAATCCAAATCCAATAACATACACCACCCCAGCCCAACAATCAAGCCCAAACACAAAACCCGGCCCTTTTGTATTTAAATAAAAAGCGGGGTCAACACCTGGTCAAACACCAGGCACTGTTCATCATCCCCTCCCAAACCACTGAGTCACAAACCAGGGTAGTTTTGACACCTCTTCCCCCCTCCACTTGCTATACCAGCTCACTACCTACCCTCTTACACCATCTAAACCTTATCCCACTCCCCATAAATGATTCTCCACCATCTCATACTCCACCTTTTCACCCTCTCCCCTGTTTTCAACACAACTTGGCCTCCAAGCTCAATAAAGCTCACCAACTTGTCCCCTCCACCTATACAAGTGTCCACAAAGCATTTAATTCTCCTCAAACCGCCTCAATCTGTCATAAGGACTTTGGCGCCAAAAGTCCATTTGAATGGCTGAGATCAATTGGACATCATCAAGGGTCAAGATTGAAGCCAATCACTTCTGAGTGATCACCAAGTTATTTTGAAGCTATAAAAAGACCAAGAAAGACAGAGGGAAACTTACTCTTGGATTAGCCATTAGTCACTTAAAGTAGCTTTTACTGTTTTCTTTAAGTTAAATGTCATTTACATTTCAAAAGTTGTAATAGTTCTTAATTTAGTGTAATGAAACTCTGTTTTAAGTTTTAATGCAAGTTACCTTTTAAATTCATGTTTTACAAATTCGTACCAATTTTACAATTTCAAGTCATCTTCATTTCTGTTGGATTATAGTTGCCATAATAGACGGACCTAGGCCTTAAAAGCTTTTAGACTCTATTTTGTTCAACTTAATCTGTTAAATTCAAAAATCACTAAAAAAAATAGAAAATAGAAAATAAATGAAAAATAGTGTGTTCTTAGTGATTGATGCAAGGGTAGAAGCTAATCTGGATGGCTTTTCTGGTTTCTAGCTTGTTGACAACAAGCTAGGAGTGGTTTCTGGTCCTTGGTTCCATCATCTCAGTCCAATTCCATTTTGTAAGCTTTTATATAAATTTTTCATATTACTATTTAGGTACTTAATTTACTTAGGTTTCTGTGTTTTCATGCTTATGTGTTGTTGTTTAGATAATATAAAGTTTAATATAGATAGTTTGTTAATCAGAATTCATTTGTGCTTATAATCAAAAATCCCACAGTAGAAAACTCATACTTGACAAATCTGAGTTTTATGCTTGTGTTGTGATTGATTCAGGTTCAATTGTTCTTATATAATGATAATATAGTGTATTGAATCAGTGTAGTTGTTTAAATATGCCATCTGTGTTGAAACTCTTATTTTCATAAGTTATAAGGTAGTGTTTGGACCAGTGGTTAGCACCACTGAGGAGTTTGTCTTTGTTGTTGTTAATTACTTAGATATGCTACAATAGGTTGTATTAGACCATTTAAGTCATTAGAACCAGTGACCTTTGGTAGAAAAGTCATAATGATCATTTGATCATCAAAAATAGCCATCTGTTGTGGATTTAGGATCCACAATCCTCAAAAACATTTCATTAGTTGTTATCTTAGCTTAAAATAGGTTTATCTTAGCATAATTCAACTTATTAAATCAGTAGTGAGTGTTAGAATCTCATATTAGTCAAACTAAGTTAGTTTATTAAAAAGTCAAAAGATCCATTTTCAGAAAATACCAAAAATAGAAGGATTTGTTTAGAATTTTGTAGAAGGATTCAAGCTTTGAGCTTTTGTGGACTTGTAGTCTACCAGCTCTAGTTTTAGATCCCACACAGCTTTTATTTTTAGTATTTTTACCCTGGGCCCCACTTAGCCCTTAAGTCACTTGCAGGGAGAGCACCTCCCCTGATACACAAATAGACCTCCAACCTCCCAACTTCCTTGGTCTCCCCTAGCTTCCCTAAGTGGGCCCCACTTCCTGAGTATTGGCTTATTGGGAAGCCTATAAGCCCCACTTGTAGTATCAGAGCTTATTCTTAGCTCACTGGCTTATTAGATAGGGCTGCTAGTGCTCTCTAGGTTGTCCCATTTTCTGACTTAAGCTGAGTCAGATTTTGTTCCAACATTCAAAGCCCTTTCATGCCCTCATCTGTGGGACCCAGTAACCAAAACTTGGCTTTTTACAAAGCCAATAAGCTCAGCTTATTGGCTCATCTTTTTGTTTGGACTTCCAGAGTCCATAGTGGACCCCACAGACCCTCATAGGTCATTATTTGGACCTGTTTGGAATGGCAGGGTACTGGAACAGCTTATTTGCTTTCATGAGCTTATTGGCTTATTCCCAGGACTCTTGCTTGTGAATACTTGCATATAAAACTTGTATACATGTTACTTTTCCTGTATTTTTCTTTGTACAGCTTTTACAAGCTTGTTTAGAGCTTATGGTTTGACTGTGGGTCAAATGGCTCAACTGAATAAGCCATAAGCCCCTAAACAGCTTATTGCTTTGTTTGTATAGTTCATTCTTGTTCATTATATATAGTTATATCATATTTAGTCCTTATTTTCCACTGTGGCTTATTTTTGAGCTTATTCTAGGCTTTGATGAAACTGTTAAGCTAAATGCTTAACTGTTTCATCCTTAAGCTCACAGTTGGCTTATTTTGATGTTTGTACAGTTCATTTTTCCTTAATCTTATATAATATTAGTAGTAATATGGTCCAGAAATCAGAAAACCAAAAACCAAACCTTTAACTCAAGTGATAGCTTCTATTTAAGAAGCTTGAGCTTTTTGGCCAACTGAGTTGGAAATAAGCTGTCACACAGCTTATTTCCAAGTTTTGGAAATGTTGGTTTTGTTAAAGTTACTTGTTTTTACTTATTAATAAGTTTTGCAAAAAGAAAAATGAAAAATAAAATAAAAATGATAAAATGGGTGTGGGTGGGATTCGAACTCAGGACCTCTAGGCTAGTAACATGCTTAACTCCCACACCCCTTCCACTAGCTCTGGGGCACCAGTTCCGTTGGTATCCACACAAACAATATACTTAACCCATTTTTGGTGTTTTGGCTTTTGTGGACTGATGAGCTTATTACAGCTTATTGGGATAAGCTGGTGACCCAAGCTTATTTTTCCTAGCTTTTTCATAACTTTTTATAGTTTCTGTAAATTTTTCAGATTTTTTACTATTCATATAGTATTTATAATAATTAATATAGTTTACTTAGGTTTTAGCAAATAATAAGTATTTTAATTTTAAAACTGCTTATTTATAATTTGTATAAATTTTTTATATTTTTTATGTATTCCTGAGATACTTAGGAAGTTTTATAAAAAGTTTCATAATTTTATAAATAAGTTTAGTATGTATAATAATTATATTAGTTTAATTAGTTTAATTAAGAAATAATAGTTATTAATTAAGTTTTCTTATTTTTGTATATAGAATATAGTTTTTATATTTTTCTTAGCTTCTTATAAGTATATTAGAATTATGTAAAAAGTATTAGATTTTTGTTTGCTAGTTTAGTATATATAATAATTTAATAATAGTATTAGTAATTAGAATAATAGTTTTAATTTATAATAATTAATATAAGTGTATAATAAATATTTTTAATTTCCTAATAATTTTCTTATTCTTTTAGGATTCCAAAAATATAATTTTCACATTTATGAGAGTTATATTTGACAGTATTCACTTTTTATTTTGTTACGATTACGTAAGTTTTATGTAATTGTAAACGTTTTAGATTTCTAGGTTTTCTTATTAATATAATAATAAATAAATATAGTTAGTTATTTTATTTTCTTTTAATTTGCATTTAAGCCGTTAAGGCATGCAAATTCTCTCTTTGGGAAAGTTTGTTTTATTCGTTACGTTTACGCTTATTTAAACTTAAACGTACGTTTGTAAATACTTTATCATTTTTAGGTTTCTGATTGTACGTTTCTTAATTGAACTAGCTGTGACAGAGCTATTACTATTCACATTCAGTGTTAGTCAATCAGATTCCTGTTTTTCCTATACTAATATTATTTTCAACAATTCACAAGTCATTGTATTTAGAATATCACGCCTCGCCAGGACATAAACGATCCAAGGATGTTTTCACCCTTGGTAAACTTGCATTCTCTCCCGGGCTGTCGCCCGTTTACTTTTATTAGGTTGACCATTTTATCCTAAGTGGTTGGCTTATAAAAAGTAGGTATGGTCCGGGAGGAATCAAATTTTGGCGCCGCTGCCGGGGAGGCTGTGCTACGTACTATTGACTTGCATTTTGTATTATGTTGAAATACCTATCCTTGTATGTATATTACATATGTATCATATTTCATATTTCCTTAAACAATATAATATATAAAAAATATTTTAATGGTTTAAATCTATTTGTGGTTTGAAAATACTTTTAATTGTCAATTTTCCTAATCTTGATATTCCTAAGTCTAAATGTGCTTAAAAACCATGTTTACACTAAAAAAGGGTTTACTGTGCTTAGTATTATCCCTGGAAAGATATAGATTAGGTTTAAATCAGTTTCATGTATTGATGATCTCATTTAGGTTTCATTTTTAGCCATTTCTTTGTACATATATATATAAATCTCAAAATACAAAAACATTATAAAATACAAAAGACCAAAAATAATCTCCTTACCCTTTATCTTCATAATTCTGTGAGTGAACCCCACTCCGATTTCTCATCCAATCATTTCCACATGGGTTTTCACCCGTGTGTACCACCTAAGTGTGGGGGTGTGCCCTACATGTTGTATATATCTTGAAAATGTTTTGAAAAATTTGTAAATAACAAAAATAAAATAATTGTTGTATTACCCCACTTAGCTTTGAAAATTGAGGACAATTTTCATAATAAGTGTGGGGGGGAATTCTGGCGAATTTGATCACTTTTATACCCTTGTATGCCCTTTTCCCCAAAAATGACCAAAATTTAAATTTTTTTTCATTTGGTATTAGTGTTTTCATTTGGTATTAGTGTTTTACACTTAATACAACAAATGGTAATCAGTCCACCATGTCTAACACACATAAGGATTGGCTAATCCAGGAGCAAACGGCTCTTGGTAAAGATATCTCAAATCCGTTTATAGCTTGCAATTTGCTCAAAATTGTATGGTTCCTCAACTCCCCATCATCCTCAAAAGATAATGAGTTGGCTAGCCCGCAAGGTTATGGCTTGTGGTAAAGGCTGTGGAAAAACCATAATTGGTAATCAGCTCACCAAGATGTTGACTATTCCATTAAGAGTTGGCTAGTCCAGAAGCAAACGGCTTTTGGTAAAGACAAATCAAATCCGTTAACAGCTGGTGATTTGCTCAAAATCACACGGTTATCAGGTGTACCACAATTCTCACACCTGGCTATTCCAGAAGTGATAGCTTTTGGTAAAGAAGTTTTCAAATCCATTAAGTTTTAAATAAAAGATTGCTAGGGACTAGCAATAGTTTAGTATGGGGGATTTGATATGTGTCTAATTACACATATATTTTATACTATTTTAACCCACAAAAACAACCAAAAACACACAAATAACTCACAAAATGTTACAAATTCATCAAAATGTGTTTTTATGTGATTCAGGTACAAAAGATTGAAAAACAAGTGAAAACTGATCAATTTCACAACCATTGTCGTTTTCAGTCCCTGGAGTTACAACAAATGTCAAAACTAGTCCCTGAAGGTTTTAAATGAATGAAAAGTCAACTTTAGTCCTTGGAAAACCAAAAATGTTCACAAAACATCCCTGGATAAAAGTTTATACATATTGGCAATTTTTACCCCTCAAGTTACAAAATTGGCAAAATAGGTCCCTGGGTATTCAAAACTTAAAATTTATCAAATATACCCTTGTACTATGCATGAATTTACAATTTGGAACTATTTTGATAACTTTGAGGAAATTACAATTTAACCCCCTAAACTTTGGAAAATTACATAAATGGTCCTCGGGGTATTTTAAATTGTAAAAATACAAAATAAAGTCCTTTGGTTTATCTAACTTTACAATATTAGTCCTTGTGATAACTTTTGAATTATTTCAGGTTTAGTCCCTCAAGTATGCAGAAACTACAAATTTGGTCCTTGGGCTTGTTCACTAATAAAACCAAACGGACCTATTATTATTACTCCTTAAAATCCAAATCCAATAACATACACCACCCCAACCCAACAATCAAGCCCAAACACAAAACCCGGCCCTTTTGTATTTAAATAAAAAGCGGGGTCAACACCTGGTCAAACACCAGGCACTGTTCATCATCCCCTCCCAAACCACTGAGTCACAAACCAGGGTAGTTTTGACACCTCTTCCCCCTCCACTTGCTATACCAGCTCACTACCTACCCTCTTACACCATCTAAACCTTATCCCACTCCCCATAAATGATTCTCCACCATCTCATACTCCACCTTTTCACCCTCTCCCCTGTTTTCAACACAACTTGGCCTCCAAGCTCAATAAAGCTCACCAACTTGTCCCCTCCACCTATACAAGTGTCCACAAAGCATTTAATTCTCCTCAAACCGCCTCAATCTGTCATAAGGACTTTGGCGCCAAAAGTCCATTTGAATGGCTGAGATCAATTGGACATCATCAAGGGTCAAGATTGAAGCCAATCACTTCTGAGTGATCACCAAGTTATTTTGAAGCTATAAAAAGACCAAGAAAGACAGAGGGAAACTTACTCTTGGATTAGCCATTAGTCACTTAAAGTAGCTTTTACTGTTTTCTTTAAGTTAAATGTCATTTACATTTCAAAAGTTGTAATAGTTCTTAATTTAGTGTAATGAAACTCTGTTTTAAGTTTTAATGCAAGTTACCTTTTAAATTCATGTTTTACAAATTCGTACCAATTTTACAATTTCAAGTCATCTTCATTTCTGTTGGATTATAGTTGCCATAATAGACGGACCTAGGCCTTAAAAGCTTTTAGACTCTATTTTGTTCAACTTAATCTGTTAAATTCAAAAATCACTAAAAAAAAATAGAAAATAGAAAATAAATGAAAAATAGTGTGTTCTTAGTGATTGATGCAAGGGTAGAAGCTAATCTGGATGGCTTTTCTGGTTTCTAGCTTGTTGACAACAAGCTAGGAGTGGTTTCTGGTCCTTGGTTCCATCATCTCAGTCCAATTCCATTTTGTAAGCTTTTATATAAATTTTTCATATTACTATTTAGGTACTTAATTTACTTAGGTTTCTGTGTTTTCATGCTTATGTGTTGTTGTTTAGATAATATAAAGTTTAATATAGATAGTTTGTTAATCAGAATTCATTTGTGCTTATAATCAAAAATCCCACAGTAGAAAACTCATACTTGACAAATCTGAGTTTTATGCTTGTGTTGTGATTGATTCAGGTTCAATTGTTCTTATATAATGATAATATAGTGTATTGAATCAGTGTAGTTGTTTAAATATGCCATCTGTGTTGAAACTCTTATTTTCATAAGTTATAAGGTAGTGTTTGGATCAGTGGTTAGCACCACTGAGGAGTTTGTCTTTGTTGTTGTTAATTACTTAGATATGCTACAATAGGTTGTATTAGACCATTTAAGTCATTAGAACCAGTGACCTTTGGTAGAAAAGTCATAATGATCATTTGATCATCAAAAATAGCCATCTGTTGTGGATTTAGGATCCACAATCCTCAAAAACATTTCATTAGTTGTTATCTTAGCTTAAAATAGGTTTATCTTAGCATAATTCAACTTATTAAATCAGTAGTGAGTGTTAGAATCTCATATTAGTCAAACTAAGTTAGTTTATTAAAAAGTCAAAAGATCCATTTTCAGAAAATACCAAAAATAGAAGGATTTGTTTAGAATTTTGTAGAAGGATTCAAGCTTTGAGCTTTTGTGGACTTGTAGTCTACCAGCTCTAGTTTTAGATCCCACACAGCTTTTATTTTTAGTATTTTTACCCTGGGCCCCACTTAGCCCTTAAGTCACTTGCAGGGAGAGCACCTCCCCTGATACACAAACAGACCTCCAACCTCCCAACTTCCTTGGTCTCCCCTAGCTTCCCTAAGTGGGCCCCACTTCCTGAGTATTGGCTTATTGGGAAGCCTATAAGCCCCACTTGTAGTATCAGAGCTTATTCTTAGCTCACTGGCTTATTAGATAGGGCTGCTAGTGCTCTCTAGGTTGTCCCATTTTCTGACTTAAGCTGAGTCAGATTTTGTTCCAACATTCAAAGCCCTTTCATGCCCTCATCTGTGGGACCCAGTAACCAAAACTTGGCTTTTTACAAAGCCAATAAGCTCAGCTTATTGGCTCATCTTTTTGTTTGGACTTCCAGAGTCCATAGTGGACCCCACAGACCCTCATAGGTCATTGTTTGGACCTGTTTGGAATGGCAGGGTACTGGAACAGCTTATTTGCTTTCATGAGCTTATTGGCTTATTCCCAGGACTCTTGCTTGTGAATACTTGCATATAAAACTTGTATACATGTTACTTTTCCTGTATTTTTCTTTGTACAGCTTTTACAAGCTTGTTTAGAGCTTATGGTTTGACTGTGGGTCAAATGGCTCAACTGAATAAGCCATAAGCCCCTAAACAGCTTATTGCTTTGTTTGTATAGTTCATTCTTGTTCATTATATATAGTTATATCATATTTAGTCCTTATTTTCCACTGTGGCTTATTTTTGAGCTTATTCTAGGCTTTGATGAAACTGTTAAGCTAAATGCTTAACTGTTTCATCCTTAAGCTCACAGTTGGCTTATTTTGATGTTTGTACAGTTCATTTTTCCTTAATCTTATATAATATTAGTAGTAATATGGTCCAGAAATCAGAAAACCAAAAACCAAACCTTTAACTCAAGTGATAGCTTCTATTTAAGAAGCTTGAGCTTTTTGGCCAACTGAGTTGGAAATAAGCTGTCACACAGCTTATTTCCAAGTTTTGGAAATGTTGGTTTTGTTAAAGTTACTTGTTTTTACTTATTAATAAGTTTTGCAAAAAGAAAAATGAAAAATAAAATAAAAATGAAAAAATGGGTGTGGGTGGGATTCGAACTCAGGACCTCTAGGCTAGTAACATGCTTAACTCCCACACCCCTTCCACTAGCTCTGGGGCACCAGTTCCGTTGGTATCCACACAAACAATATACTTAACCCATTTTTGGTGTTTTGGCTTTTGTGGACTGATGAGCTTATTACAGCTTATTGGGATAAGCTGGTGACCCAAGCTTATTTTTCCTAGCTTTTTCATAACTTTTTATAGTTTCTGTAAATTTTTCAGATTTTTTACTATTCATATAGTATTTATAATAATTAATATAGTTTACTTAGGTTTTAGCAAATAATAAGTATTTTAATTTTAAAACTGCTTATTTATAATTTGTATAAATTTTTTATATTTTTTATGTATTCCTGAGATACTTAGGAAGTTTTATAAAAAGTTTCATAATTTTATAAATAAGTTTAGTATGTATAATAATTATATTAGTTTAATTAGTTTAATTAAGAAATAATAGTTATTAATTAAGTTTTCTTATTTTTGTATATAGAATATAGTTTTTATATTTTTCTTAGCTTCTTATAAGTATATTAGAATTATGTAAAAAGTATTAGATTTTTGTTTGCTAGTTTAGTATATATAATAATTTAATAATAGTATTAGTAATTAGAATAATAGTTTTAATTTATAATAATTAATATAAGTGTATAATAAATATTTTTAATTTCCTAATAATTTTCTTATTCTTTTAGGATTCCAAAAATATAATTTTCACATTTATGAGAGTTATATTTGACAGTATTCACTTTTTATTTTGTTACGATTACGTAAGTTTTATGTAATTGTAAACGTTTTAGATTTCTAGGTTTTCTTATTAATATAATAATAAATAAATATAGTTAGTTATTTTATTTTCTTTTAATTTGCATTTAAGCCGTTAAGGCATGCAAATTCCCTCTTTGGGAAAGTTTGTTTTATTCGTTACGTTTACGCTTATTTAAACTTAAACGTACGTTTGTAAATACTTTATCATTTTTAGGTTTCTGATTGTACGTTTCTTAATTGAACTAGCTGTGACAGAGCTATTACTATTCACATTCAGTGTTAGTCAATCAGATTCCTGTTTTTCCTATACTAATATTATTTTCAACAATTCACAAGTCATTGTATTTAGAATATCACGCCTCGCCAGGACATAAACGATCCAAGGATGTTTTCACCCTTGGTAAACTTGCATTCTCTCCCGGGCTGTCGCCCGTTTACTTTTATTAGGTTGACCATTTTATCCTAAGTGGTTGGCTTATAAAAAGTAGGTATGGTCCGGGAGGAATCAATCACGTAGAGAGAATTGGACTAGATGTAATTGGGTCGACTCTCTAGTTGCAACATCAAGGTCTATGGAATCTACGATTTTAAGGAAATCCTTGAGATGTTGATTATGATCTTCGGAACGAAGTCCATGAAATGCACATCCGCTTTGCACTAACCGGATGGTGCCGGATCGCAAGGGTGACACATTGGATCCTTGAGTGAGCTCAACAGTGTTTCGATAGCCTTGGTGGCTAGGATGGGAATACTCTCCTAAAGTTCGAGGTCTAGGAGGTTGGTTTGCAAGTGGTGGGTTTTGTGGGTAGTTTTGTTGTGGTGGGTTGATGGGTTCGAAGATATTACCATCTTCCATGATGTCGGATGGTAAAGGTTACGAATAAAGAAACGAAGAAATAAGATAGACTAAAGAAAACTTAAAAATAAAAATAAAACCTTACTAGAAAGGAAACTAGTAAGTAGACCTAATAAAAAGAAATCCTAACCTAGACAATAACTATTCCCCGGGCTGCGGCGCCAAAAACTTGATACATGGGAATTGCGCCCTCGCAACAGGTTTTACCTCTCAAGGGATCTTGAGAGGCTTACAACCCCCACCAGGTAGTGTACCTGATCGTTGTAGTATAGTATAGTGACAAGTACCAGGGGATTGATCATTCAACTCAGGAATAGTGTCGCTAGGATTAGAAACCCTACTAAACTAGGTCTAGATGTGACGGATGATTCTTTTTGTATTTTTATATTTTATAGAAAGCAAGTAAAATCTCGGGTTTTGAAGGAGTGGGAGGAATTAGTTGCTAGCCAACTAACCCAATTAAGTACTAATGCAATCAAAATAAAATAAAAGAAATAAAAATTAAACTAACATGCTAATGTGGTGGAAACAATAATGAGAGAAGTTGTGTTTACTTAGATTTCATTACTCTCTAGATATCTTTTACAGGTTGATTAGCTTGTTACAATTGCATGGTTGACGAGTTATATTCCTTAATACCAGTCGTAGGGCCGTGTACAATATTCCCTAACTCTATAAGATCCTACTTTACTCCTATGTTGAGCCGTTAGAAGCTCCTAACATGGGATCATTAGAATTCTCTTACGTATTAAATACAACCAAAAATCGTAGTACACCTCCGATCATGTTTCTTAAGACGTTCAAGCAAGTTACCAATGGAAGTCTGCCAGTTTTCTTAAGCCTAACATCGAATATAATCATCCGTAACAATTATAAACAAACAATCAACCCATAATCAACATCTAGGTTTCACTACATCTAAGTAAACACAATAAAAACCTAGCCTAGCATTTTAAAGAGAAGACAAGCGTAAGATATAATCACACAACACATAGACATATTGAATGATTTGAATAAGTACTTATCTTCAATTGAACATGGAAGAAACAAAGGGTTGAAACCCTTCAAATAGTTGGAAAATTCGTCTAGGGTTTTATTCCCTCAAAGTTGCACACATACAATGAAAATTTGGAAAAATATATATAGACTATGCATCCTGACGGCGTCATGTGTTAACCTCTGACGCCGTCAACTCGCCGCCATGATAAAATTCGTATTGCCTAGATCCATTCTTGACGCCGTCATGTGTAAATGAGCTCTGGGCCGTCACGTGTATTTGGACCTTGACGGCCTTGGGGACGCCGTCAGGCCAATATGCCTAAAAACATTCTGGATCGTCACGTTATAATTTCCACATCTACCTCTTTTGTACTTGTGGAAAACTAGAAGGGGGGGTTGAATAGTTTTACGTCCTTTTTAAATTTAGAAACACAAGTTTGTTTTAAAAACTTCGATTCTAGTTTATGTGAACTCAATACTTGCACTATATGAACAATTGTATGGTAACTAACTAACAAAGCAAATATAGTAAAGGTAAATAAATAAGTAATGAGAAGAGTTAGAAAGATCAAACCACAACACAATGATTTATAGTGGTTCGGCTACAAGGACACCTTCCTTGTTCCTACTCCACTCACCGAGTCACCTACTCGAGAGTTTTCTTCACTATGTCAACAAACTCCCTTATGGCGGAGAAAACCTTACACACCAATTTACACACCAGACAACTTCACAACTTGATCACAACTTCTACACAACTTCTTCACACCAATATACTACACACCAATCTTCTTCACAACTATCTTCTACACACCAATCTTCTACTTCACACCAATCTTCGCAACTAACCTACTTCACTACTAATCAACTTCTACTTCCTACACAACTTCTATATCTTCTAAACAATATATAACAAGCACACCACGATATTCACAAATGAATGTATATATACACTATGCACAACTACTCTTCAACACTTCTTGAACTTGGTTGTAGAAAGAGTGTTCTTCTTTTGCACTTTGGATGAGAATGGATGATGAGGGATTGAATCACTTGAAACAAGGATTAATATATAAATGATCAAAGGGTTTTAGAGGATGTTTAGAGAGTTATAGATCTGGAAATTTCGTGCAAAAGGTAGGGCAAAATTCCAGAATTAAGGTGGTATTTATAGGAGAAGAATTCTGACATTTTCTGACAGGGGAGCGTGGTCGGTCCCCTTAAATCGAGGCCGGCCCCCTTAAAATTAAGGGGACCGCCCCTTATAATTAAGGGGGCTGCCCAGCTGAAATGGCCAGAATCCTTGTCTTTTAGTGGGGAAAGTTTATTTGATGAAAAACTAACTGATTTTGGTTAAAAATTTGAATTCATATATTTAGTATGAATAAAACATTTTTCTTAATTACCAAAAGTGTTTTTCAAAAATATATAATATGTTTATATAATTAAATAAACTTTGTGTTAGTTAATTAAATACCCCTTTGATCATGAGGTGTATTAAGCACTTGTTTATCCATACCTTAAGTGATTAACTTGGATATAGTGATATAAACTAGCTTAATACTTGTTTACGTAGTAATTATACGATTGACGATTTTAGATTTTGTGATCGTCAAAATATAGAGATATCGAAAGATATGAATAACGTTTTCACACATTATTTATGTCAACAATCTCCCCCTTTTTGATGATTACAAAATTTAAACTCATTAATCGAAAATTAGTATATATTCAAGTATTATTGTGAGTTTATATCACTTCTCTCCCTTTTTGTTAGCATCAAAAAGGTTATCCCATGTTAATGTAAACTCCCCCTCGAAGTATACTCCCCCTCGTTTTGAGGCCAATAGGAATCGAGATATGGATATCTTGCAAAAATATTTAGTGGCAAGCAACATATATAGGTATATAGCATGCAAGAGTAGAGACTAAATATAACCATAACATTAATAATATGAAAAAGATACATCAAGCATTACATTAACAACCATAACAAGTAATGCAACTAACAAAAGCATTAAATGCTTAGAATCATCATTAAAATAAAAGACCAAGTCTCAAACATGAGAGTCCTCTCTAGAGCTTGCCATCCAAAAGGTTTAACACAATTTTATTTGTGAAACACCAAGCATGTTTAATTGGGAGGAATGGATGGTGAACATGGAGATGGTGATGGTGGAGGTTTGTTTGTTGATGGTGGTGGAGGTGTTGTGTTTGTTGTTGGTGGTTGATGCAACAAGTTTTCAATATGAGAAAACATGTATTGGATCTCATCTCTTAATCCAAACGCAATTGTTCGGTTGTGAATGCAACAAAGGCAAGTGTCTCCATGAGCTTCAAGTAAGCTCCATGGGACGGGGTTATAGGTTGGTGGATTGATAGGAGATGATGAGAAATATGCATCAAGAGGTGTTAATGGTGATAATGAGAGAGTGAGTGCAAGAGATGTGTTCTCGTTGGTAGGTTGTGATGGTTGATCAATTGTTGGAGTAGATAAGTGGGTGTTGATGTAGTCATTTATGGATGAAGTGGATGGTATGGAGGAAGTGGAGTTTCCATTTGTTGAAGGTGTTTTAGAGGGTGCATTTGGTGCACTAGGAGATGAACATTGAGGTGGTGGAGATGGAGTGGTGTTGTCTTCATTTGTAAGATCAATGAAGAGTTGTTTGGGTGGAATGATGACAAGTTTTTGTTTCTTGGCATTGTTTGAATTGGTGGTTCTTGGTGATGACATGATGATGTTTGAGGATGATGGAATGTGAATTAAACATGCATGGAGATTATATAGTGGGAAAACATGTTTAGAAGTGGAATTAATTTCAAATTGTAATGTTATATTCCAAAATCAGTTTAGTTTTTAAGGGAAATGGTAGTTGGGACTAGCAAAAGGGATCACAAGATGCAAAAGAGAACAGTTTAAAAACTGTTTCAGATGGCCGGTCCCCTTAAATGGAGGCCGGTCCCCTTTATTTTAAGGGGACCGCCCTTTATGATTTAAGGGGGCTACCCATCTGACGACCCAGAAACCAAAAATTTTCAAAAATTTTCTGGAAAAATGTTATGTTCTGTTTTGTATTTGCAGTAAGCTCTATTTGGACATTTCACATTTGTTTTGGTCTATTAGAAAGCATACAAGTCATATATTTATATAAACTTTAACTAATCATGCAAACATATATATAGATAAAGAGAAGCATGCATTAAAAAGCATATATTAAAAGCAATCAAGTTAGCCTCCTAAACAAATATCCAAATAACAAGTACTTCCGATCATACTTCGGACAAATAGCATACAAGACATAAAAATTAAATATTGTTTAACAAATATAGTCCAAGCATATCTCCCGAAGATACCCTTCAAAGTCTTTCCAATAGATTTGAAGCCACCTCTAACTTCTTCGTGCAAGCTCTTTTGTCTTCTAAGCATCTCGGTAGTTCGTTCATGAAGCACTTCTTCGTTTTGATCACTAGGAGATGGGATAGAATACTCAGGATAGTCAAGATCCTCTAAATTGTCAACGAACTCAGAAAATGAAGGGGTACTAGCATCATGGATGTTTTCCTCCTCATCGTCATCGTCTTGCCTTGAAGATGATCCATGAAAGCTATGACGACGAGGTTTACCCTTGTCACTTCGAGTTCGTAGAGCTTGTTTTAGAGCGAGAGGACGTAGAGTGGGGTACATGGACTCATAGATACTATTGTCAAGATCGGGGTAGTACTCGATAACATGACGATAGAGACGAGTGAGGAACATTCCGTATGGAAGGTTGGCTTTGGGAGTTTTTCTAGCACACTCAATCCGTTTGATAAAGAAGTAGGCCAAATTGTACGGCTTTTCGACAGCTATACAATACAACATGAGAGCAAGGCACGCCGGGAGATGGTCCCGGTGACCTCCGGTACCAAACGCATTCTCACGAATGAGTTCTTCCCAACGCTTCATGTGGGGGCTTAACTCCTTGAGGAGAAGTTGGTATGGAGAGATTTGAACGATTTTGGATTTAATTTTTCGGCTTAACTCCACACCAAGAATTTGACGAATTTCGTCGGGATGAGGAATTTCGTCGAAATAGGGACCGAAGGTTGGTCGATAGCGATTGAGAGATTCGCGGTCCCACTCATTTGTGAAAACGGCTTGACCTCTAAAAGGAATTTGGAGGATATGACCAAATTGTTCGAGAGTGAGGGTGATAAATTCATTTTGAATCATGAAAGAGATGGTGATGAAACCAAGATCAATGGCTTGGACGGTGACTTGGCTATAGAAATCCATTATGAAGCGAGGGATGATAGGTTCGTTTATTTGATAAAGACAATTGAAGTTGATGCTTGTAATTTCCACATCTACCTCTTTTGTACTTGTGGAAAACTAGAAGGGGGGGTTGAATAGTTTTACGTCCTTTTTAAATTTATAAACACAAGTTTGTTTTAAAAACTTCGATTCTAGTTTATGTGAACTCAATACTTGCACTATATGAACAATTGTATGGTAACTAACTAACAAAGCAAATATAGTAAAGGTAAATAAATAAGTAATGAGAAGAGTTAGAAAGATCAAACCACAACACAATGATTTATAGTTGTTCGGCTACAAGGACACCTTCCTTGTTTCTACTCCACTCCCCGAGTCACCTACACGAGAGTTTTCTTCACTATGTCAACAAACTCCCTTTTGGCGGAGAAAACCTTACACACCACACAACTTCACAACTTGATCACAACTTCTACACAACTTCTTCACACCAATATACTACACACCAATCTTCTTCACAACTATCTTCTACACACCAATCTTCTACTTCACACCAATCTTCACAAATAACCTACTTCAATACTAATCAACTTCTACTTCCTACACAACTTCTATATCTTCTAAACAATATATAACAAGCACACCACGATATTCACAAATGAATGTATATATACACTATGCACAACTACTCTTCAACACTTCTTGAACTTGGTTGTAGAAAGAGTGTTCTTCTTTTGCACTTTGGATGAGAATGGATGATGAGGGATTGAATCACTTGAAACAAGGATTAATATACAAATGATCAAAGGGTTTTAGAGGATGTTTAGAGAGTTATAGATCTGAAAATTTCGTGCAAAAGGTAGGGCAAAATTTCAAAATTAAGGTGGTATTTATAGGAGAAGAATTCTGACATTTTCTGACAGGGGAGCGTGGCCGGTCCCCTTAAATCAAGGCCGGCCCCCTTAAAATTAAGGGGACTGCCCCTTATGATTAAGGGGGCCGCCCAGCTGAAACGGCCAGAATCCTTGTCTTTTAGTGGGGAAAGTTTATTTGGTGAAAAACTAACTGATTTTGGTTAAATATTTGAATTCATATATTTAGTATGAATAAAACATTTTTCTTAATTACTAAAAGTGTTTTTCAAAAATATATAATATGTTTATATAATTAAATAAACTTTGTGTTAGTTAATTAAATACCCCTTTGATCATGAGATGTATTAAGCACTTGTTTATCCATACCTTAAGTGATTAAGTTGGATATAGTGATATAAACTAGCTTAATACTTGTTTACGTAGTAATTATACGATTGACGATTTTATATTTTGTGATCGTCAAAATATAGAGATATCGAAATATATGAATAACGTTTTCACACATTATTTATGTCAACAATTGACGCCGTCACTTGTAGAACCTTGACGCTGTCAGGTACTGTTCCCAACAAGGAATTTGAGACTTTGTCGTTTTCTTTACTTTTATGCTCCAAAAACGTCCAAAATGCTTCCTTTTCCAGATTTCTCCTCAAAAGTACCTAAAATGACAAAAGGAACAATTTTGGGTAATAATTGATCAAATAATCTCGAATTCGGGCTTAAATGACCTCTTAAAAGCGGTACACTTTCCGCCTCATCAAAGGGCTTTCGGTTGGGGAGCGTTGTCGCCCAAGTCTATCATGAACTCTTCGACTGCTAAACCTTGGAAGGCTTTCGCTTGGTGAGCGTTGTCGCCCAAGTATATCGTTAACCCTGCGATTACCAAGCCTAGCGTGGATATTGGTACGCCTTCCATCATCTTCGTACTCCTCCAGGTATTGCAAGTCAGCTGCTTCATCATCCACCACTTTCTTTCCGACCTTAGTGAACACTGGGAGTCGGCAGTTATCCCTTTTGCGCCTCTCCTTTCGATGGCGCGGTGGGGATGCTTCATACTCAGGGCCAAAGTTGAGTCGGGCTTGCAGGCTCTGACTTGACCTCCTTTTCGCTTCTTCTTGCATAAGGGCTGCCAGGGTTTCGTAGTTTTGAGACACGAAATCACTTGGTGCTAGTTCAGGTGCGACTCCTTCTAGCACGAGGATATCTGTTTCCATATTAGGACCCTTGTCTCGTTTAGGCGCACGTGGCGGCTCAATAGGGTCAGTTTCTGGCACCGTTTGGTGGGGGTGGTGAAAGGAGTGCGTTGTAGATCTTGCGCGCTAGTGGTTGTCGTAGTGGCCTGGGTAGTCCTTGTCGGCAGTTCTACCGTTGGAAAGATCAGATCTGGGCCTGACCCTTGGTGCCTGGGCGCACTGGTTGTTCAAGAGGCCTGCTTAGAGGTTGAAACACTTTGCTGCTTCTTCCCCTGTAGGTCACCATATGTTTTCTTCACCTGCGAAGTCCGCTGGTTTACGTTTCCGTGCTACGTCATTCTTAGTTCTTAGTGTGTGGTCCCACGGATGGCGCAACCTGTTGATACAAAAGTTGGGCGTTCCTTGTTTGGGTTCCTGTTCTCGTATCAATTGGATCTTAATGCTTGAGACCTGCGCACTAAGAAAACAACACCGTTAGGCTTATCGTAGGATTGTCTCTCACGATTATCCTCCAGCGTGAGAGTAAGTAATCGGTTTTAGGGTTATAGTGAAGTGTTAGGGTTTTTAGATGATACCTCAATGAGAGCCGTGATATTCCTTATATACACACGAAATCCTTGTTGGTTTCGTGTTCCTTACTTTTCGGGGTATCTCGCCTTATACGGTCTATTGATTTTTATCCCATAAATAAGAGATCATTATCAAGACCATAAATAATATATTTGAGTTTGGGCTTTCGTGAGCCCAAATCGTTATTATGATAGCCCACGCGTGATGGGCTTAGGGATTAGTAGTGTCCATTGGTCGGGCTCACGACCCGAGTGCGGACTATGCGTCATCATTTAAGGACCAACAGTGTAATTTACTCTAATATGATAAAATATTGTATTTGAGATTAATTTCATATTTATATGTTGCAACTTTTCATTTTCAGCCCTTTCTTTGATTGTTTAAAAGTTTTGGTTAAAGTATTTTTTTCTTTGGAGGTGATGTTTGATGAGTTTTTAATGCAATAAAGAATGACGGCAAGGCAACGAGGCAAGCACTAAAACAGTATAGTATTTTAAAGGGCAAATGATTAAAAAAAAGTATCATACTTGTCAGTATTTTCTTTTGTGGGTAGCGAATAAATTTTTTTGCTTTTGTGGGTACTTTTTTTTTTTCAAATTAATCCTTTTTACGTACTATGTGACATTTTTGCCATTCGGGAAAAAAAAAATTCTATTAGCTAAGAGGGACAAAAATGTTCAAAAATTTCGAAAAATACCCTAAAAAGATGAATTTGAAAGAAAAGTACCCACAAAAGCAAAAATTTTTGTTCGCTACCCACAAGATGAGATGATGACAAGTATGATACTTTTTTAATCATTCTATTTAAAAACAAACGGACTGCACATTGTTCTCTAACATGTAAAAGGCTACTCCCAGTAACCCCAAACGATCGACATAATCGATTGATCCTCGGTCGATCGTCCTATTATAGGGAATTGATCGTCAGCAACTTTTTTTTTGTATCTTGGTCGCATATACGATCGATATCACACTTTTATTTTTTTATTATTATTATTTTTTTTTTTTGTGTAGAAAAAGTATTGTTGTGAGGTATGTTTTTTGCAGTGTAGGTCGTCTTATTAGAGCATCCAATCGTCTGAAAGTCGTTAGAAAGAGAAAGTTCACATGACAGTGAAATTGGGAGAGATTATCTCACCTTGTAAATAGCCTAAAATATTGACAACCACATGCACTATCACATTTTCCCTTGATTATATAATTGGAATAAATCTTGTTGGCACGAAACAGTAATCAGAGTTTTAGTTTTATGCTAACTTTTTTTTGTTCAAATTACAACGACAAGATTCTTTTTCCCCGATAAATGAACAAAATAAAAAGTAACTTACTCAAGACTCTTCTTCATGGCCAGTAATACCAGGTGGCCTTGGGTCGAGTCACACCACAACTTGGTTGTAATGAAAAGCTCGGCCCTAGACTCAATGAGACCGAGATGTAAAGCTTCTTTGATGGCTTCACCAAGAGGCTTCTCAGTTTTGTAGAGGGAGGCCGTGTCAAAGTGGCGATAACCAACCTTGATGGCTTCAATAATCCCATCCTTTACCTCATCATGGCAAAGTGTCGCCATTCCCATTCCAATAAGTGGAATGGGTCAGCGACCTGCAGAAGAGTTTATTGTCGTCTTTGGAATGCTAATTCCCATCCTTTCTATTAGTTTTTCTTCTTTTATTTAGTTGCAACTCTTGAACAGCTTGTATGGTAGTATTGCCTCAAAAGAGAAAAGCATGTATATCTTGTATCTGTGTGAAAGAGTTTAATCGCTTGATGATTCTCATTAACCTCAAGGGTTTATATAATGTACAATACGTAACTAATATTCCTATCAATAAGGAATGATAACCATACAAAAGATACTAAGTGATAACTACAAATATTTTCACTAGTACAAAACTGGGATTTCGTCACACATGCTGGTTTTCGAACAGCCACACAATAACTTTTTTATGTGACTAAATGTACCAGATAAAATAAACAGACAAACTTGATCCGACTTGTGTGGCAATTTCGGAATTACATCTAAGGCTATAGCCACACCATTTGAATATTTACGTGACTAGAGGTAACTGGTAATTTTTTTTTTATTATTTAGTCACTTATAATTTGGGACGTGTGACGGATACAAATAAGTTTGAAACATTAGTTACACTATATATATACATATGTGACAAATATATGTCACACAATTGAAGAGTGTGACCAAAATCCATATATGGTCACATGAAATAATTGTGTATGTGGCTAAATCATATAGTCAAGTTTGTCACGCGTTATTTAAACGTGACTACTATTGTTTGCTGAATATTTAACCACGTATGATTTGAAATGTGTGACAACAGAAAAGTAAGTTTGAAAGTCACGATATGCATTTAAAAGTGACAAATACATGTCACTCACTTGAACGGTGTGACCAAATGTCATATATGGCCACACTAAACCATAGGCATACATGATTAAGTGTAACCAAAATCCGATACATATGGTCACATAAGTTAATATGTGTGTCTAGTGTTTAGTGTGTGTTTGCTTGCCAAATCCTAATGTGTATAGTCACATTTAGTTGTAGCACGATCATGTGACTATATGCTTTACAATAGTCACACCATATCACAAATGTGTATCTAAATTGTGTTTATGGCCACATTATAAGGGTATTATATGTAACCAATACCTTCAAAATAATCACATTGTGAAATATTCATGTGACTATTATTTATAGCAAAATGTGAACTCAATTATCATTAACCTTGCTATTAGTCACATTGAGTGTTTGCATGACTAAATTCAAGATATTATATATGGTCACATGAAGTATTTATTTAGGTGTCTAGATCATAGAGTCATATTTAATCACACATTTTTTAAATGTAGTCACAATTTAATACATATGGTCACACATTTCTGATAACTTATGTATAGTCTATCTAGTTTGAGTCTAATTTGATATTCACTGCATGAATTGAGTTCAGACTATTAGCTATGACTCTTCATTTGCCCCATTATAATGCTCCTAGTTATACTTAGAACTGTTAAGTATAATTAGATGTTGGGATCATTGTGCATATGTTATGGTTTGTATTTTCTTTGTTTCTAGACTAACATTTTGTAGGAAAAGCAAAGAAAAAGTTGTTTGGATTGGAATTTCGGTGAATGCTTGTAACTCGGAACTTAATGTTGCTCGGCAGAACTTAATGCTGCTAGCCCGTTAGTGAGCCCTCACATGCATTGCACGTGAGGGTATTTTTGTCTTTTCACTATTCCCAACTTTAACACACTTCAGCTAGCTCACTTTCACGAAAATCGACGAGGACATTTTTGGCAAATAACAAAACTAAGTCGTGTTTAACACAAAAAAATCATAGACACATAAACGCTCTATCTTCTTTCAACCAAATATCTCAAACAATACAGTCGGTACTTAGCAGTCGTGATTCTTTAAAAAACACACGTACCAGGTATCCACATTTACTGATTCTTACTTCATTCAAAAGGTATTTTGTATTTTTTTGTAACCTTAATCGTTAATGCAGTAACCATGTTTGGTAATCAATTTATTTGCGTTGTGGACAATCCTGATGTTTTGGATGAGTTTGTAAGTTAACACAATTACTGAAAAGCTGTTATTTCTCTAAGAAACTAGTTTAATTACTCTTTCCCATAATTATAGTCCACTGTTGACTTTTGAATTCTTTAGTTTTTAACTTTGACCTTAAATATTTTTATTTGTGTTATATATTACTTGATGCAAAATATATGAATGGATTAAGTTATGAATGTATTTTTTATTGGTATAATTTTTATCAAGTATTATATAGCACAAATAAATATATTATGTCAAATTTGCCAAATGAAGACTTAAAAAGTCACACATTAAGTGTCAACTATGACTTTTTCAAGTCTTTTTTCTTCAACTTTGACTTCAATTTTTTTGTCCGTGTTATATAGTACTTGATGCAAGATATATGAATAGATTAAGTTTTTAGTTGTGTTTTCATTTGTATAATTTTCATTAAGTATTATATAACACAAATAAATATATTTAAGGTCAAAGTTGGTGAAAAAAGACTTAGAAAAGTCATAGTGGACACTTAATGTGGGACGGAGGTAGAAGTATTTAATTCACAATGGTTATTTTTTTTTTCATATACAGGAACTGCATAATGATTATGTTCTAGGAGGTTCCTATTGATTCGTTGCGTTTTGGTGTGTGCAAAACCAATTTATCAAAATATCAACAAACGAGAAGTCTAAATTATCGTGAGACAACTAGACGTAGAGAAATACGAGTAAACCTTTTAGGAAAAAGGTTACCTCGCAAAACTCGTGAAAGTGATATTTGTGAGACTGGGAAGTGATTTCCCGGGTCGTACCCCAACGAGGTGTGAATGGAAAGCTTCGTGAAAGATCGAGAGTAAAATCTTCTATGTTTGGTTGTGAAAGATTATTCGGTTTTGTAATACATTAAATTAACGAAATTTGAAAATTAACGTACGGAAATAAAATAACCTAAGGGTGAACAAAAGGTAATTTGGTAAACTAGGGAAATCCTAAAACACTACGGAAATCAAAGTTAGGTATCGGGAATCCTAAAACACAAGTAAACGTGACGTTTATTCTAAATAAACATCAACGCGCACATAAAAATGTAAAATTAGAGCTAGGCAAGTCCTACGACCCTACAAATAATTTTCTGACGTACGAAAAGACAAAAGAAAATTTTAGAAAAAAAGAAAATTAATTTTTCAATAAAAATTCTATTTACTACGAATTAAATACTAATTAACACTAATTTAATTTTAATAATTATTAAAACTATTCTAAAAATCTGCAAATTTTTTTGGTAAATCAACTAAAGCAAAATAAGCCTAAGAAAAATAAAATCTAGGAAATAAGGAGTATGAATAAGCAGAAATAAGCAGTTTACAAACTAATAAGCCACAACTAAACAAGTCATACTTAAAGAAATTGATGAGTAAGAATATTATGAAAAAGACCCAAGGGCCCGTTGGTTAAGTGTTGTGTTTGTGTGTCTGTTATGGCCAGGAGGTCAGGGGGTCGATTCCCACTTTTTGCTTTTATTTTTTTTTCATTTTCTTTTTGTTCTTTTTTCTTTACAAACACAACACAAACTTAACACCTTTTGAAAACAGATTCAATAACCAAATTCTCACAAACTTAATCTAAACTCAGATTTCAAAGTGGGTCATATTGGTTAATGTTTTCAAACTTGTTTTCTTTTTCTTGTGACTGCTAAATCTAGACCACAATTTCAAACAAGCTTGGGCAAGCTTAAGGCTTGTGTAAGCATCAACAAGCAGCAAACAATATCAAGCACAGAACAACAACAACATTGAACAACAACAACAGAAATCAACAAGCTCAGTTCAAGCTTAGGTAACACCAGCAGTAGCAGACCAAAAAGTGGTCAAAATAAGGGGCAAATAAGCAATCTAAATAAGGACTTAGGGGAAAACAAAAGGGACACTCTTAATCACTACCTGGGGGTCTGTCTAAATTAACTAAAATCAAAACCTAGGGCTCAGATTTGAGCATCTTGTGACCAAATGAAAACTTGCAAAATCCAGGGTGCAGGGGATGAACAGGCCAGGCAGACAACTTTAAGCAATTGCACAAGCTCCAAATAAAATCTAAAAATTGAGATTATCACTGATTTCTACAAATAAGTTGGTATATTTTTAGATTTGAAAGTTTCAAGGACTCAATTCCAACACAAAATTCACTAAAAATCACCTAACATTTGACTTTCTAACACTCACTCCATTTTGACTTTTTGTAATTATGAAATAAATTGACTTTGTTGAGCTTTGATCCTTATCTACTGATTTGTTATGGTTAATTAAGTTATGGTTTAATCAAATTGAGCTGAAACACCTACTGGGGGATTAGAATGATGAGAGTGCAAGATCTAAAGCCCTTTAGTTAACAGGTTAGGGGCATAAAACTGAGATTTTGACTTTGAACTCAATTATTACAAAAGTAAAGTTGTAAATAGACTATTTCTAACCTACAGAAGCTGCTTAGATGGTGTTTGGGTCATCAAAACAACTACAATATCTGAATTGCATCAATACCAAACACCCCTATGTCTACCAATTTTCAAGTGATTCCAAAGAAAGGCACTGAATTTGAACACAAACCTTATCAATTCCCTTAATTGAAGTTAACTGAATCCTAAGTTGACAGTGAGTAACAACAACAAACAACAAATAACAATTAACAAATTTCATGAGCAAATTTTACTCAAAAGCTTACTTGACCTTAAGGCTAGGAGCAGTCTGAGAACTAGAACCACAAGGACCACCAACACGTCTCCCATGAGACTCTAACCTACATTTCATCCATCCATAACCCTGCTACTACTGCGTTCTCCATTTCCTCAACCAAGCTTATTTTTCTTTGATTCTCTCTCTAATTTCCTGTTGTTCTTTTCTTTTCTGTTTTCTTGTTTTCTTTTGATTCAGATAAACTTACCAATACTTAAGGAACATTTTAAAACAAAAATTAAGAGCAAAAAATGAAGTAACTAGAAAAACTCAGGTAAACTCGAATTTGAACCAAATTTAATTAAACTTGAATTAACTTTAAATTTAAGAAGTGCAATACTAAAATAAAAGAGAAAACAAAGAATTTTACTAAGATTGAATGCCATTTAGGCTTACAAGAGTACCCTATTTATACTAAAATCTAGTTAGGTAGGAAAGTGGCCTCCTGTGTCTTCTTCTTCTGAGATTAGGGTTTCACATTGCTTCCTTGGACCTTGTGATCAAATCCAAGCCTTTAGTTGTCTTGAAAGCAATCCTAGCCTTTGAACCAATTTTTGGCGCCAAAACGGTATTGGTGGATTGGTGACTTGGAGGGTGTTAGGTAGGGGTTTGTGAGTGATATGGAATTATTGGGATGGGGGAATGGAGTGGAGAGTGATGGGGAAGATGGTGATGGTTGTGGACTGGTTTGGAGGTCACGAGATTTGTTTGTAGAAAGAGGGGTGAAAGGGATGGTGGGGTTTGACTGTTGACCGGTCAATATTTGACCCTGGGGTAGTATTAAAAGATCAGAGTTGGCTTTTGGTGTTTTGGGCTTGGGGAGGTATGGGTTTGTTAAAATGAAAGGGTGTAGTGGCTGAGGTGTATAATGGGTAGGTTTAGTTTAGGTTTAAGTGATTTAGTAGTGATTAGGCCCAAGGACTGAATATGTATTTTCTGTATTTTTGAGGGGCCAATACTGCCAATCTTTGAAGCTTTAACCAAGGACCAAGCTTGCCAAGTCTTGAATTCCCAAGGTCATTGTGATCATTTTTCTTCAAGTTATAGTTCTCGGGGGTTATTGTTGACAATTCTGCAAGTACAGGGACCAATTTTGCCAATTGTGGAATTCCAAGGATTCAACTTGTAATCTTTTGAAAACATTTTATCCAAAGATCATTTGTGATATCTTTTGACTTTTAAAGAGTTTGGGTTGAATTTTCTTTAAAATAAATGCTTAGGGACTAGTTTTGTCAAATTTTGAAAGTTGGGGGACTGAAAATGCCATTTATGCAAATTTTGTTTGTTTTTCGTTTGTTTTCAATCGTTTTACATCTGAAACATATAAAACACGATCTTTGGGATTTTTTCCGTATTTTGGTGCATTTTTGGGTGTTTTTAAACGTTTTGCAGTTCAGATTTGACTAAAAATGATAAGTATTTACACACTCATCAATCCCCCACACTAAACTATTTCTAGTCCCTAACAATCTTTTGAGAAAATTAAAGGATTTGAAGTCTCTCTACCAAAAGCCATTACTTCTGGAGTAGCCGAATGTTTTGGTTCAAGTAAGAACTATGGTCCACAGATAACCATATGATTTTGAGAAAACCATAAGCTTTCAACGGTTTTGATTTGTCTTTACCAGAAGCCGTTTGCTTCTGGACTAGCCAACTCTTGATGGAACAGTCAACATCTTGGTGAGTTGATTACCAATTATGGTATTCCATTGCCATTACCACAAGCCATAACCTTGCGGGGTAGCCAACTCTTTTACTTTTGAGGATATGGCGAGTTAAGATACCATACAATTTTGGGCAAATTGCAAGGCGTCAACGGATTTGATATATCTTTACCAAGAGCCGTTTGCTCCTAGATTAGCTAGTTCTTTTGTTAGACATGGTGGACTGATAACCTTTTGTAAGTGCAAAGCACTTCTACTAAAAAAAGTTTTTGGCTCAAAATGGGGGTATTATGGCACAAAAGTCATTAAATTCGCCAGAATTTACCACCCCCCCCCCCACACTTAGAAGTGAATATTGCCCTCAATATTCAATGTACCGGCTTTTATGCCGATATTTTGGAATGTAAAAAGTTTAGAGTTGGGCATGTGTGGGATTTATTTATTTATTTATTTATTTATTTTTTAGTGTGGGTACTCCCCCACACTAGTTTTTTAGAAAAGAGAAAGAAGTTAGAAAGATGGATGAAAACCCATGTGATGCTACTGTTTTTGTTTACCGAGTCGCTAGGTTGACTCGACCCCGAATTCATTGGTCCATGGGGAAAGTTTGGAGGTCCGGGACAATGGGTGGTATGTCCCCTCCAAAATAATGCTTCAACCGATGCCTATTTACTTTGAAATTTTGACCGTCATTTTGAGATAACTCGACGGTACCATAAGGAAAACTTTGGCAACGGTGAAAGGTCCAGTCCAGCGGGTTTTAAGCTTTCCCGAAAATATCTTTAATCTAGAGTTAAAAAGAAGGACTCGGTCACCAACGTTGAAAACGCGGTTCTTGATTTTGGAGTCGTGGAGCTTCTATGTTTTCTCTTTATAGATTAAGGAGTTTTTGTAAGCTTGATCACAAAGTTCATTAAGTTCATTGAGTTGAACTTTCCTATGATCACCCGCAGACTTGAGATCGAAATTGGCATTCTTTAAAGCCCAATAAGCTTTGTGCTCGAGCTCAATCGGTAGAGGACATGCTTTTCCATACACGAGCTTATAAGGGGTGCACCTGATGGGTGTTTTATAAGCCGTGCGAAGAGCCCATAGAGCTTCATCTAATTTATCTGACCAAGAGGCACGGTTTTCGCCTATGGTCCTTTCAAGAATTCTTTTTAAACCACGGTTTGAAACCTCTACTTGCCCACTCATTTGTGGGTGATAAGCGATAGCAAGTCGGTGAGTGACACCATACTTGAGCATGACTTTTGCAAATTTCTCATTGCAAAAGTGAGTACCGCGATTACTAATGATAGCGCGGGGAGTTCCAAACCTAGCGAAGAGAGATTTTAAAAATTTTACAACTACTCGGGCATCATTGGTTGGGAGAGCTTTGGCTTCGACCCATTTTGACAAGTAGTCAATGGCCACGAGTATGTACTTGTTCCCTCGTGAAGACGGGAACGGCCCCATAAAGTCTATGCCCCAAACATCAAAGATTTCACAAAGTTGGATGAAATTTTGTGGCATTTCATCCCGTTGTGTTATCTTTCCTTGACATTGACGCGAGTCACAAGATTTGACTAAGTCATGGGCGTCTTTGTAAATGGTGGGCCAATAAAAACCGGATTCAAATACTTTTCGAGCGGTGTATTTCGGGCCATGATGACCACCGGTGGGTCCATTATGACAAGCCTTAAGGATTTCCGTGGCTTCTTGGCCATGAAAATACCTACGAATAACTTGATCCGCACAGATCTTAAACAGATAGGGATCGTCCCAAAATTAATGATTCACATCTTTGAAAAACTTGCTCTTTTGGTGGGACGACGTCCCTTTAACAACGAAATTCCCCGCATGGTAGTTTGCAAAATCGGCAAATCATGGGGTACTAGAATCACCGCGACAGGAAATCACATTCAGTGTCTCGAGAGGAAACGTTTCATTTATTTCCTTCTTCTCAAGAACACCTTGATGAAGATTTTCCAATCGAGAAAGATGGTCAGCAGCGAGTTTCTCGGCTCTTTTTTTTTATCACGAATGATGATATCAAATTCTTGTAGGAGGAGAACCCAACGGAGCAATCTCAGCTTTGCATCTTGCTTGGCAAAGAGATATTTGAGAGCCGAGTGATCCATGTGCACTATGCATTTAGTCAAGATCAAATATGGCCGAAACTTCTCAAACGCATACACCAAGGCTAGTAATTCTTTTTCCGTTGTGGTGTAGTGAGCTTGAGCTTCGGTCAAGGTTTTGCTTGCATAATGAATTGGCTGAAAGTGTTTGGTTTTTCGTTGCCCCAAGACTGCACCTATGGCAAAGTCACTTGCATCACACATAAGTTCGAAAGGTAGGTCCCAATCGGGGGCAACTAGAATTGGTGCCTCGGTAAGCTTTTTCTTGAGAGTTTGAAAAGCTTCGGTGCATGATGCGTGGGAATCGCACCTTGATTTACCTCTCGAGGGATCTCGAGAAGCTTACAACCCCCACCAGGCAGTGTACCTGATCGTTGTAGTATAGTATAGTGACAAGTACCGGGGGATTGATCGTTCAGCTTAGGAATAGTGTCGCCAGGATTAGAAAACTTAATTAATAGTTCTAAAGGTGAGGGATGATTATTTTTGTATTTTTATATTTTTATGAAAGCAATTAAAATCTCGGTTTTTGAAGGAGTGGGCGGAATTAGTTGCTATTCAACTAACCCAATGCTAAGATGCAATCAAAATAAAATAATAAAAATGAAAACAAACTAATTATACTAAGGTTGTGAGCAGTAATTGGAGAAATTGTGTTTACTTAGACTTCACTACTCCCTAGATATCTTTTACACGTTAATTATTTGTTATACTTGTATGGATGACGGATTGTATTCCTTAATACCATTCGTGGGGTGGCATACATAACTCCCCAACTCTATGAGCTCTTATCTCCTCCTACACCATGACCCAGCACAACTATAGGGATTGTAAACAGTGGCGCATGCATTAAATACAACCAATAAAGACCTAGTACGCCTCGGTTCATGTTTCTTAAGACGTTCAAGCATGTTACCATTTGGAGATCTGCCAGTTTTCTTAAGCCTAACATATAAATCATTCATCCAAGAACAAGAATAGACAAGTAATCAACACATAATCAACATCTAGGTTTCATTAGATCTAAGCAAACACAAGAGAGATCTAGCCTAGCATAATTGAATTAAGACAAGAACAAGATATAAACAACCAACACATAGACATATTGATTGGATTAGAAGAACACTTATCTCAATTACAATGCAAGGTATCAAGGGTTTGGAACCCTTGAAAAACCTGTAAAAGAGGCACCAAATTCGTCTTTAGGGTTTCTCCAAAACTTCTCTCCTTTTTTAATGAAAAAACTAGAAAACTATATATAGGAAAACTGGGCTGACGGCGTCAAGACAAGCATGTGACGCCGTCACCTCGCCGCCAAATACTTCCTCGGACGGCCTTGATCTACTTATGACGGCCTATGTGACGCCGTCACCACCTACGGAATTTTATTCTTGGGACTTTGACGCCGTCAGGATGGATTTTGACGCCGTCATCAACTACGGTGTTTTATTCTTGATGTCTGACGCCGTCAGGGTGTAACTCTTGACGCCGTCACCTAGTGTCTTCAGCATGGAAAATTGATACTTTGCCGTTTTCTTCACTTTTATGCTCCAAAAACGTCCAAAATGGCTTCTTTTCCAGAATTCACTCTCCAAACACCTAAAATCACAAAAGGAACAATTTAGGGAAATATTTGATCAAATAAAGTCGGATTCGGGCTTAAATGACCCCCTAAAAACGGATCATTTTTCGCCTCATCATATACCCTTACACTTGAGATTTGCTTGTCCTCAAGCAAATGAGCTTTTATTCTACTCAAAAGACAAGTTAGGGGTCATTTAACACTAATATAAAAGTAATTACAACAAATAATCGTTCCACTAAAGACCAATAGACAAGTACGGAGATCATACACAAGCACCTCACAAATAGTGTTTAGATACTCACATCTCTCGGGTGTAATAAAGTAATATAACATTATGGAAATGGAAGATATCTCTCACTACCTGTCATAGCAAAATAGATTACCATAGGCTTGGGAAAGGATCAAACCTCCACCACATGGCGTAAGCACCTAGGATAAACTATCAAAGAGGTCTTTTAAAGGGTTGTAACGTTAGGTGTAGGGATATGAAATACACGGTTTTGTTGGATAAAGGAAGTTTTACTGGTGGCGAGTTAACAATCTTGGTTAATTACATGTACAATATGGCGTTGCTAAGCCAAGACTAGACTCGACTTAAGCTAACAAATGAGAAATAACAAAAACATAAAATAAACATAGAATAAAAACGGGATGGTAGTCCGTATGTTTTTTCTCTTTTTCCTTTTTTTTTTTTCTTCTTCTTGATTTTTTCGATTTTTTTTTTTTTTTTTTTTTTTTTTTTTTTTTTGCATACACTCTTGCCCTACCATCCAAAATAATACATCATAGGGGATGAGAATTCCCCTTACACTTGAATTTTTACATACTTTACATTTAACTTTTCTAGTGACTCGAATTAAGAAAATCAAAACACTTGGAGCACTTTTAAGATTAACGTACATATGGGGGTAATAAATGATGTTCTTCCCCATTACTCCATAAAATAAGTACTTACCCATGAGTCCCAATCGTCCCAAAACAATATGTACAAAGATATGACTCGACTTAGCAACCATGTAATCAATTAGAAAGTTAACTTAGAGTTTAACAAATAACAATAATGCACTAAAAATGAGCGCATACACGGAAGGCTAAGGCGATTTGGTTGTACATTTAAGTGGGGTGTAACAAATTCTTCCTTTAAGTAAGATGCTTAAAGTTAGAAACGAAAAGATAGGCTCGGAGGGGTATACTAGGGGTATCGTGTACTAAAAATGAGTATAACGCTAAGGGTGTGGGAAAAGTTAGTTGACTTAACTAGCCAAGTAATATGACTTAAATGGTCAAGTAATTGTAATACGGGTTTAACACAAGGGTGATCCTAATGCCTCTTCTCATGTAGTAAATCCTACCATACGAATGTAGTCTCACTAGCGGTCTCGGGATGCATCACTAACGCAAGTTCTAGAATCTAAATGCTATTGGTACACTCATAAGCACTAATAATGAATGCTTTTCCTATCAAATCTAAAGGCGAACCTCACATTTTTGGGTGGAAAATTTTTCTGAATATACGGTTATGTGCTAGTCATATAATCTCCTATCCATGAGACGCTTGCTATGGCTAAAGTTTCACTCCTAAATGTTGTAAAAAATTTTAAATTTGGCGCTAAAATTACACTAACAAGTATTTCTCATAGTTTTATTACACATCTACCATCAAATAGAACAAACTCAAGCGAAAGTGCATATGTAAGGTGTCATCTTTTTACCCTCCCCTTACACTTAAGATGAACATTGTCCTCAATGTTCAAGTGAAGAATGTAAAAGTGAAAAAGTAAAGAGAATGAAATCAAATACTCCCCTGATTCGCTCGGTATGGATTTTAGGTTGGCCAGGTTAAATCTTCTTCCAAGAAAACGAACAATCAAAGCTTCCCTTCCAGAATATAAATCATCTTCTTGTCAAACATAACCTGTAAATCCTGACAAAATAGACAAGACAACCACGCGTAAAATTGGCGGCATCCTATATAAGTTACTAAATCCTAGAAAACAAGATAAGATATAATGCTTGTGGAATGAAGTTTGTAGATTTCCTGGAGATTATAAAACTTAATAATTCACAAAAACCATAAGACTCCGTTAGAAAAACAAAACCGGTAAAATTTCCAGATTTTTAACTCCTGGCGCCGTCAAGAGTAATACTCTGACGTCGTCAGAATGGACCTGCAGAAATTCTTATGTTAAGTTTCCGGAAAATTTCTGGAAAAACTTGGTCCTACTTCCTGGAAAATCCTGCAAAACTTCATTATGACTCAATACAAGCATTTGACTCTAACAAATACGAATATACATGTTCATTTAATATTGTGGAGAATCATGATCGGTTTGTTTCTTGAAAACATATTTGGGGTTTCCCCTTACACTTATCTTTTGCAAAAATACTTTTAGGTTGAAGTTAAGACTAGGCCAAACAACATAATAAAATATTTCCACATTTTAATTGAGAAACATGATCAACCAACAATAAAAATAAAACATGCATACGGAAGCAAATAACAATCAAACAAATAAAATCACACAAAACATGGGTTGCCTCCCAAGAAGCGCTTTTCTTTATTTACGAGTCTTGTAGCTAGACTCAAAGTCATGGGTTACTACGTGATCTATTCACTATAGGGATTGTAAACAGTGGCTCATCCTTAATACCATTCGTGGGGTGGCATACATAACTCCCCAACTCTATGAGCTCTTATCTCCTCCTACACCATGACCCAGCACAACTATAGGGATTGTAAACAGTGGCTCATGCATTAAATACAACCAATAAAGACCTAGTATGCCTCGGTTCATGTTTCTTAAGACGTTCAAGCATGTTACCATTTGGAGATCTGCCAGTTTTCTTAAGCCTAACATATAAATCATTCATCCAAGAACAAGAATAAACAAGTAATCAACACATAATCAATATCTAGGTTTCATTAGATCTAAGCAAACACAAAGGAGATCTAGCCTAGCATAATGGAATTGAGACAAGAACAAGATATAGACAACCAACACATAGACATATTGATTGAATTAGAAGAACACTTATCTCAATTACAATGCAAGGTATCAAGGGTTTGAAACCCTTGAAAAACCTGTAAAAGTTGCACCAAATTCGTCTTTAGGGTTTCTCCAAAACTTCTCTCTTTTTAATGTAAAAACTAGAAAACTATATATAGGAAAACTGGGCTGACGGCGTCAAGACAACCATGTGACGCCGTCACCTCGCCGCCAAATACTTCCTCGGACGGCCTGTGTGACGCCGTCACCAACCACGGTATTTTATTCTTGGCCTTTTGACACCGTCAGGATGACTTTTGACGCCGTCATTAACTACGGTATTTTATTCATGATGTTTGATGCCGTCAAGCCTTTACTCTTGACGCCATCACCTAGTGTTTCCAGCATGGAAAATTGATACTTTGCCGTTTTCTTCACTTTTATGCTCCAAAAACGTCCAAAATGGCTTCTTTTCCAGAATTCACTCTCCAAGTACCTAAAATCACAAAAGGAACAATTTAGGGCAATATTTGATCAAATAAAGTCGGATTCGGGCTTAAATGACCCCCTAAAAACGGATCATTTTTCGCCTCATCATATACCCTTACACTTGAGATTTGCTTGTCCTCAAGCAAATGCGTTTTTATTCTACTCCAAAGACAAGTTAGGGGTCATTTAACACTAATATAAAAGTAATTACAACAAATAATCGTTCCACTAAAGACCAATAGACAAGCACGGAGCTCATATACAAGCACCTCACAAATAGTGTTTAGATACTCACATCTCTCGGGTGTAATAAAGTGTAAATTACAATATTGAAACGGAAGATATCTCTCACTACCTGTCATAGCAAAATAGATTACCAAAGGCTTGGGAAAGGATCAAACCTCCACCACATGGCGTAAGCACCTAGGATAAACTATCAAAGAGGTCTTTTAAAGGGTTGTAACGTTAGGTATAGGGATATGAATTACACGGTTTTGTTGGATAAAGGAAGTTTTACTAGTGGCGAGTTAACAATCTTGGTCAATTACATGTACAATATGGCGTTGCTAAGCCAAGACTAGACTCGACTTAAGCTAATAAATGAAAAATGACAAAAACATAAAATGAACATAGAATGAAACGGGATGGTAGTCCGTATGTTTTTTTTCTCTTTTTCTTTTTCTATATATATATATATATATATATATATTTTTTCTTGATTTTTTTTTTTTTTTTTTTTTTTTTTTTTTTTTTTTTTGCATACACTCTTACCCTACCATCCAAAATAATACATCATAGGGAATGAACATTTCCCTTACACTTGAATCTTTACATACTTTACAATCAACTAATCTAATGACTCGAATTAAGAAAATCAAAACACCTGGAGCACTTTTAAGATTATCGTACATATGGGGGTAATAAGTGATGTTCTTCCCCATTACTCCATAAAATAAGTACTTACCCATGAGTCCCAATCGTCCCAAAACAATATGTACAAGGATATGACTCGACTTAGCAACCATGTAATCAATTAGAAAGTTAACTTAGGGTTAAACAAATAACAATAATGCACTAAAGATGAGTGCATACACGGAAGGCTAAGGCGATTTGGTTGTACATTTAAGTGGGGTGTAACAAATTCTTCCTTTAAGTAAGATGCTTAAAGTTAGAAACGAAAAGATAGGCTCGGAGGGGTGTACTAGGGGTTTCGTGTACTAAAAATGAGTACAACGCTAAGGGTGTGGGAAAAATTAGTTGACTTAACTAGCCAAGTAATATGACTTAAATGGTCAAGTAATTGTAATACGGGTTTAACACAAGGGTGATCCTAATGCCTCTTATCATGTAGTAAATCCTACCACACGAATGTAGTCTCACTAGCTGTCTCGGGATGCATCACTAACGCAAGTTCTAGAATCTAAATGCTACCGGTACACTCATAAGCACTAATAATAAATGCTTTTCCTATCAAATCTAAAGGCGAACCTCACATATTTGGGTGGTATATTTTTCTGAATATACGGTTTTGTGCTAGTCATACAATCTCCTATCCATGAGACGCTTGCTATGGCTAAAGTTTCACTCCTAAATGTTGTAAAAAATTTTAAATTTGGCGCTAAAATTACACTAACAAGTATTTCTCGTAGTTTTATTACACATCTACCATCAAACAAAACAAAATCAAGCGAAAGTGCATATGTAAGGTATCATTTTTTACTCTCCCCTTACACTTAAGATGAACATTGTCCCCAATGTTCAAGTAAAGAATGTAAAAGTGAAAAAGTATAGAGAATGAAATCAAATACTCCCCTGATTCGCTCGGTATGGATTTTAGGTTGGCCAGGTTAAATCTTCTTCCAAGAAAACGAATAATCAAAGCTTCCCTTCCAGAATATAAATCATCTCCTTGTCAAACATAACCTGTAAATCCTGACAAAATAGACAAGACAATCTCGCGTAAAATCGGCGGCATCCTATATAAGTTACTAAATCCTAGAAAACAAAGTAAGATATAATGCTTGTGGAATGAAGTTTGCAGATTTCCTGAAGATTATAAAACTTAATAATTCACAAAAACCATAAGACTCCGTTAGAAAAACAAAACCGGTAAAATTTCCAGATTTTTAACTCCTGACGCCGTCAAGAGTAAAATCTGACGCCGTCAGAATGGACCTGCAGAAATTCTTATGTTAAGTTTCCGAAAAATTTCTGGAAAAACTTGGTCCTACTTCCTGGAAAATCCTGCAAAAATTCATTATGACTCAATACAAGCATTTGACTCTAACAAATACGAATATACATGTTCATTTAATATTGTGGAGAATCATGATCGGTTTGTTTCTTAAAAACATATTTGGGGTTTCCCCTTACACTTATTTTTTGCAAAAATACTTTTAGGTTGGAGTTAAGACTAGGCCAAACAACATAGTAAAGTATTTCCACATTTTAATTGAGAAGCATGACCAACCAACAATAAAAATAAAACATGCATACGGAAGCAAATAACAATCAAACAAATAAAATCACACAAACATGGGTTGCCTCCCAAGAAGCGCTTTTCTTTATTTACGAGTCTTGTAGCTAGACTCAAAGTCATGGGTTACTACGTGATCTCGTCATCAAACATCACATCCTCCTCATTAATCATTTCATTGTTATTTTCTTGGTAATGTTTTACACGTTGTATGTTAACCGTGAATTCCCTACCTTCATCATCAATTAACACTACCGCTCCAAATTTAGAAGAATTCTTTACCGTGAACGGCCCATACCATCTAGACTTAAGTTTTCCCGGAAATAATCTCAACCGAGAATTGTATAATAGGACCTTGTCTCCTTCTGAAAATTCTTTGGGTTTCTTAATTCTTTGATCATGCCATCTTTTAGCTCTCTCTTTATATGTGAAGGAGGATTCGTAGGCTTCCCAGCAGTTGTGTAATCTAAGTTGCATGCCTTAAGCGCCCAATAAGCCTTGTGTTCTAACTCTACCGGTAAGTGACATGCCTTACCATACACCATGCGGAATGGGGTCGTTCCAATAGGTGTTTTGTAAGCAGTTCGGAATGCCCATAAGGCTTCGTCGAGTTTGAATGACCAGTCCTTTCTGTTTTGACTAACCGTTTTTTCAAGTATTCTTTTAATAGCTCTATTGGTGTTTTCGACTTGGCCATTGGTTTGTGGATGATAGGCGGTTGAGAATCGATGGGGTACTCCATACCTCTTCATGACCTTTTCCATTTGTGCATTGCAAAAATGTGTCCCCTATCACTGATGAGAGCTTTCGGAATCCCGAATCTTGCGAAAAGCTTTTTCAGGAAATGAATGACTACTCTGGCATCATTGGTCCTAAGGGCTTGTGCCTCAACCCATTTTGAAACATAGTCAATGGCGACTAAGATGTACTCGTTTCCCCCTGAGGATGGAAAGGGTCCCATGAAGTCAATCCCCCAAACATCGAATACTTCACAAACTTGTATAAAGTTCTGAGGTGCTTCATCCCTATGTGATATATTTCCAGCTCGTTGACATGCATCACACGCCTGCACCATTTCTTTTACATCACGGAAAATTGTGGGCCAATAGAATCCCGCATCGAGAATCTTTCGGGCGGTAACGTTTATCCCATGATGCCCGCCAGAGGAACCAGAGTGACATTCCCTCATAATCTTAACTGCCTCATTTCCCGAAACACAACGCCTTATAATGTGGTCAGGACACCTTCAGAATAAAAAGGGTTCATCCCAGAAGTAGTATTTTAGTTGGGAAAAGAACCTCTTCCTCTCGTACTTAGTCAGGTGTTCTGGAACAAGCCTACATCTACTTGCGAAGTAATTAGCAAAGTCGGCGTACCATGGCTCCGAATCCATCATTGACATTAGTTGTTCGTCAGGAAACGAATCCCTAATCTCACTTCTATCGTGCTTATCCAAGGGGTTTTCAAGACGAGATAGATGATCTGCGGCTAGATTCTCTGCCCCCCTCTTATCGCGAATCTCAACATTGAATTCTTGTAACAACAAGATCCACCGAATTAGTCGTGGTTTGGCATCCTGCTTCGCAAACAGATATCAAAGAGCTGAGTGATCAGTGAAGACTACTGTCTTTGAAAGGACAAGATATTGTCGGAATTTGTCGAATGCAAATACTACGGCTAATAATTCTTTTTCGGTGGTGGAGTAGTTCTCTTGAGCGGGATTCATGGTTTTGCTAGCGTAGTAAATAGGTTGGAAAAGCTTGTCACGTCGTTGACCTAATACAGCCCCGACAGCGAAGTCGCTAGCGTCACACATGATTTCGAATGGTAACTCCCAGTTGGGTGTGATCATGATTGGAGCTTGAGTGAGTTCCCTTTTTAAGAGATCGAAAGCATCTTTGCATTCTTGGGAAAAATCGAATGGAGCATCCTTCACAAGCAATTGAGTCATTGGCCGAGCAGTTTTTGAGAAGTCTTTGATGAATCTCCGATAAAATCTGGCGTACCCCAAAAAACTGCGTATTGCCTTAACAGTCGTGGGGTATGGTATCTTAGATATAGCTTCAACTTTAGCTTGGTCCACCTCTATTCCGTTCCCTGAGATCTTATGCCCTAACACAATCCCTTCATTTACCATGAAATGACACTTTTCCCAGTTTAACACCAGGTTGGTTTCCTCACAACGTTTAAGCATCTTTTCTAAATTAGCAAGACAGCGGTCGAAGGAGTTTCCGAAGACTGAAAAGTCATCCATGAACACTTCCATGCTGTCTTCCATGAGTTCGTGAAAGATTGCGGTCATGCAACGTTGGAAAGTGGTGGGAGCATTACATAGCCCAAAAGGCATCCTTTTGTAAGCAAATGTTCCATAGGGGCAAGTAAACGTGGTCTTTTCTTAGTCCTCGGATGCTATGGGGATTTGAAAATATCCAGAGAATCCATCCAAGAAGCAATAGTACTCGTGTCCAGATAATCTCTCTAACATCTGATCAATGAATGGTAAGGGAAAGTGATCTTTCCTCGTGGCATCATTGAGCTTTCGATAGTCGATGCACACCCGCCATCCAGTGACAGTTCTCTGGGGCACCATCTCACCCTTGTCATTCTTTACTACAGTCATTCCACCCTTTTTAGGTACAACCTGCACAGGACTGACCCATGGGCTATCCGAGATCGGGTAAATCAGTCCTGCATCCAAAAGTTTGATAACTTCTTTCTTTACTACTTCCTTAATGTTAGGGTTCACTCGCCTCTGGGGTTGCACAGTAGGTTTATAATCTTCCTCCATAAGAATCTTATGTGTGCAAAAAGTTGAGTCAATCCCCTTAATGTCGGCCACACTCCATGCGAGTACCCCCTTGTAATTTTTTAGGACCTCTAAGAGTTTAACTTTTTGTTCTTTTTCCAAGGAAGAGTTTATGATTATCGGGAGTTGGTCCTCCCCCTGCAGGAATGCATACTCCAAATGGTTAGGAAGCTCTTTGAGATCAACGTTAGGAGGTTTGATAATAGAAGGTTTGAGCTTGTTTTCGGGCTTTCGGAGCTCGAGATGCTTCGTTGCCTCTTGTCTGGGGTAGAAGGAGACTGAATTAACATCCTCCGTCTTTTCCACCTCTAGCAAAGGCAGAAAACTCTCGTCCCGTAGCCAACCTTCATCGATTTGTTCATCGACGCAACTATCAATGACATCTGTGAGTTCATCTACTTCCCCGATAAAGTAGAGCCGGTTGGCTGCTTCGAGGGAAAGGTCCATAGAATCCTTAATGTCGAAGGTTGTGCTGTCGTCTCCCACTCGTAAGGTCAATTTGCCATCGTAGACATCGATGACTACACGAGCGGTAGCAAGAAATGGTCTACCTAAGATGATAGGTACCAAGTCATCCTCCTCCATATCCAGGATTACGAAGTCGACCGGGAATTTGAATTTCCCAACTTTCACTAGCACATTCTCGCATATCCCTATGGGGTACTTGACTGATCTATCGGCTAGTTGGATGTTCATACGGGTAGACTTCAATCCAGAATATCCTAGTTTACAGAACATAGAGTGAGGCATGAGATTGATACTCGCTCCCAAATCGGCAAGAGCATTCTTGATTGATAGAGGTCCTATGGAGCAAGGCAAGGTGAAGCTGCCCGGATCGTCTACCTTCTTTGGTAGCCCTCGATGGGTTACCACTGAGCATTCTTCCCCCAGGGTTACAAGACCCTCGAGCTTCTTCCTGTTAGCGAGCAGCTTTTTGAAGTATGTGCTATACTTTGGCATGTGATAGCAAGCATCAAGGAGAGGTATTGTGACAACTGAGTCTTTTAGGTATGACAAGAACCTCTTGTTATCATTCTCAGTTTTCTGGTTCCTTAATCGGGATGGGTATGGAATTCTCACAGGTGGGTTAGGAAGGACTGATGGGGAAGGGGTCGTCACGGGCGGTTGGTCTGGGGTGATAATGCCGACATCCTCCTCCTCCCTTGGTTTGTCTGGATCGAGGGTGATGGGGGACGAGTCTGGGTAAGGAGGGTCTTTGGTTGTCGTTCCAGCTCGTGTGGTTATCGCGAGCATGGGGTCTTTTTTCTCACTAATGGCGTTTGGAGATTATCTAGGGCCGAGTTAAGCTTGTTGAAAAATTCTCCAATACCCTCCTGCTGCTCGTCGAAAAGCTCGTTAAGCCCTTTCATTTGCAAGTCTTTTTCTTGAGTGAAGTGACCAAGGTCATCTTCGAAAGTGCTCCTGATTTTGAATTCAGGGCCTTCCTCCCCTTCTCTTCTCTTTACCAGATTTCCCCAAAGTGTGTAATCGTCATTTTGGTAGAAAGGCAAAAGGGAGGGATCAGCATAAATGTCCCCTCCTGACAAGCACACATGTTCAGTTGTGGCTGCTCCTCCGCATTCCTCTACCTCATGCAGGCCTCCACAGTAATCGCAGATCGAGTAAGGATTCGACAGCAGTTTAGGTAATTGCGATCCAGCTAGGTAATCCACTCTTTTGTGAATTTTGCTCAACCGATCCGAGGTGATTTCAGAAATGCTGACAGTCGACTCAAGTTCATCCCAAGTGTCATCCTGATCTTGAGCATATTCTTCAATCCTATCCCATCCTTCCTCGGCACTAAGATTGGCCAATCTTCCTTTCCTAGATTGGTTAATTCCGTTTCAATCATTAGAGGAGATATTTTCGTAAAAGATTTGGACCAAGAGCCAAAGTTCAATGCCATGATGTGGAACTTGTCTTATTAAATCTTTGAATCTAGTCCACGATTTATGGAAGGGTTCATCCTTCCCCTTCCGGAAATGAAGGATCCTATCTCTAAATGCTGAGGTTTTTCCAGGTGGAAAGAACTTCTCATAGAACTTGGATATGAGTTGCTCCCATGTGAAAATAGATTTGGAAGGGAGTTTGTCATACCATTCTTGGGCTTTTTCGTATAAGGTGAAAGGAAAGAATCGCAATCGGGATGTGTTTCTAGTAGCCCCATCCATATGGATGGTGTCCACTATTTTCAGGAAGTCCTTGATGTGTTGGATTGGATTTTCCTCATCAAGTCCGCGGAACTTACACACACTTTTGACAAGCCAAACATCGTTTGCATGCAAGACCTCGTTGGTGTGTTCGTTTGGGTAAACAATGGCATTTGAAAAGCCACGAGGAGTTGGGGAGGAGTAGTCCTTGAGACGCTTAGGAGGAGGTATTATAGGGGTACTAATCTCGTTGTAGGAGCTAGGGGTTGTGATGTGATTCTCTGAATTTTCCTCAGAAAGAGGTGCATCAAAGTCGATAGCAATGCTGGATGGTTCAGGAGTTGAGTGAGTTCGTCTTAACCTACACATTTCTCTTTTGGGTTCTGCATAAGGCAAGACAAGGTCTCTAGTGGTACTGCGACTCCTAGTGATCCTAAGGTTGGAGAATTCGTTTTTTGCCATGATGGCGGACGGTGAAGAGTTACGAACAAAGACACGAAGAAATAAGATAGACTAAAGAAGACCTAAAAATAAAAATAAAATCTTGCTAGAAAGGAATCTAGCAAGTAGACCTAATAAAAAGAAATCCTAACCTAGACAATAACTATTCCCCGGCAGCGGCGCCAAAAACTTGATGCGTGGGAATCGCAATAGGCTTTACCTCTCGAGGGATCTCGAGAAGCTTACAACCCCCACCAGGCAGTGTACCTGATCGTTGTAGTATAGTATAGTGACAAGTACCGGGGGATTGATCGTTCAGCTTAGGAATAGTGTCGCTAGGATTAGAAAGCCTAAATTACTAGTTCTAAAGGTGAGAGATGATTATTTTTGTATTTTTATGTTTTTATAAAAGCAAGTAAAATCTCGGGTTTTGAAAGAGTGGGCGGAATTAGTTGCTATTCAACTAACCCAAAACTAAGATGCAATCAAAATAAAATAATAAAAATAAAAATAAACTAATTATACTAAGGTTGTGAGCAGTGATTGGAGAAAATGTGTTTACTTAGACTTCATTACTCCCTAGATATCTTTTACACGTTAATTACTTGTTATAATTGCATGGATGACGGATCGTATTCCTTAATACCATTCATGGGGTGGCATACATAACTCCCCAATTCTATGAGCTCTTATCTCCTCCTACACCATGACCCAGCACAACTATAGGGATTGTAAACAGTGGCTCATGCATTAAATACAACCAATAAAGACCTAGTACGCCTCGGTTCATGTTTCTTAAGACGTTCAAGCATGTTACAATTTGGAGATCTGCCAGTTTTCTTAAGCCTAAGATATAAATCATTCATCCAAGAACAAGAATAAACAAGTAATCAACACATAATCAATATCTAGGTTTCATTAGATCTAAGCAAACACAAAGGAGATCTAGCCTAGCATAATGGAATTGAGACAAGAACAAGATATAGACAACCAACACATAGACATATTGATTGAATTAGAAGAATACTTATCTCAATTACAATGCAAGGTATCAAGGATTTGGAACCCTTGAAAAACCTGTAAAAGTTGCACCAAATTCGTCTTTAGGGTTTCTCCAAAACTTCTCTCTTTTTAATGTAAAAACTAGAAAAAAATATATAGGAAAACTGGGCTGACGGCGTCAAGACAACCATGTGACGCCGTCACCTCGCCGCCAAATACTTCCTCGGACGGCCTTGATCTACTTATGACGGCCTGTGTGACACCGTCACCAACCACGGTATTTTATTCTTGGCCTTTTGACGACGTCAGGATGACTTTTGACGCCGTCATTAACTACGGTATTTTATTCATGATGTTTGACGCCGTCAAGCCTTTACTCTTGACGCCGTCACCTAGTGTTTTCAGCATGGAAAATTGATACTTTGCCATTTTCTTCACTTTTATGCTCCAAAAACGTCCAAAATGGCTTCTTTTCCAGAATTCACTCTCCAAGTACCTAAAATCACAAAAGGAACGATTTAGGGCAATATTTGATCAAATAAAGTCAGATTCGGGCTTAAATGACCCCCTAAAAACGGATCATTTTTCGCCTCATCAGTTGTCAATGCAAATACGCCAACCCGTTACCAATCGAGTAGGAATCAACTCATTTTTAACAACCGTTATACCGCCCTTCTTGGGCACACAATGAACTGGACTCACCCAAGGACTATCCGAGATAGGTTAAATTAAACCAGCATCAAGAATTTTTATGACTTCTTGCTTGATAACCTCATGAATTTTAGGATTTACCCTTCTTTGTTGTTGAACCGCCAGTTTAAAGTCATCCTCCATCAAAATCTTGTGCATACAAAATTCCGGGTAAATACCATTGATGTTGGAAAGTCTCCAAGCAAAGGCTCGCTTGTGTGACTTTAAAACCTTGAGAAGAGCGACTTTGTTTTCCTCATTCAAGTCTTTAGCAATTATGACGGGAAACTTATTGTCACCCTCAAAAAATGCGTACTCGAGATGAAGTGGTAGGTCCTTGAGTTCGACCTCAGGATAGTCATCAATTTTTTCAACATGTTTGACTTCCATGTTATGAAGTTCTTTTTGAGGAAGAGGTGATGGATCATCATTAAGCAATTTCTCAAGTAGAAGTATGTCTTCCTCGGGATTGATAGAATCATGATCAACACGAGAATCACATGACAAATAAGCTTCAATTTCTTCCAAAATGAAATCACCTACCAGAAATGGAGTGAGAGAGGGGGAAGAGACATTAATGGTAGAATTGATTGATCCTTCCACATTTAACACTTCTTCAAAATATTCATCGCATGCAACATCGATGACATCAATTTGGTTAATTGCTTCTCGTTTATGTTCGAGAAGATCTTTTGAAGTGTTTTCAATGTTAATGACCAATTTTTCTTCGCCACCTCTTAGAGTCATTTCACCTTTGAAGACGTCTATTAATGCACGAGCCGTTTTCAAGAATGGTCTTCCCAAAATAAAGGGAACACGAGGATCGGCATCAAAATCAACGACTACGAAGTCGGCAGGAAAATGGAACTTGCCAACCTTCACAAAGACATCTTCTGCAATACCGTTCGGAACCGTAACTGTTCGAGTTTCTAATTCTAGAGTCATTCGTGTTGGTGTAAGCTCAGGAAGTGAAAGCTTTTGCCAAATAGAGAAAGGCATGAGATTTATGCTAGCGCCAAGATCGGCCAAGGCGAAGCACTCTTCTAGCTTTTGGAACTCAGAAGGAATGAGAAATTTTCCAGGGTATCCTAATTTATCGGGAAGTTTCTTTAGAAGCACCGCCGAACAATTTTCATTCAAACGAGTTTTAGTGAGTTCAAACAATTTCTCTTTGTTACATAGAAGACTCTTGAAAGTGGAAGCAAACTTGGGCATATAGAGAAGAGCATCCGTGAAACTAATGTCGAAGTGTAACTTTTGAAATATCTCAAGAAACTTCTTCATTTGATCATTAGTTTGCTCACGGAGTCTTTGATCGTTTAAATGCGAAGGATAAGGTATTGAAGCTTTGGGTTGAACATGATTTTCTAAGGGTTCAAAAACAATTCCCGGTTTGGATTTGGTTTTTGGGACAAGATGAGGTTGGATGTGTGCGGTACTTTGTGGGCTAGTAATTTGCACTTTGTCCTTTGTAGCCTCAGGTTCACATTCCACTACCTTAGGAGGAGAAGTAGACGAGGTAGTAGGAATCGCGGGTCCATCATAAGAAACACCACTACGGGTTGTGATCGCCTTTACATCGCCCTTCAGGTTGGTGATCGTGTTGCTAGGTAGCGTTCCCGATCCCAAAGGTCGATCATTTAAAGACTTCTTTAGTTCAGAAATCTGACCGATCAACAACCTGTTTGTTTCTTCTTGAGCTTTCATAAATTGTTTCAATAACTCATCGGTGGATGATTGAGTTTGAACAACGGCTTGGTTTTGATGAGAAAAATTTTGAGCTCGGTTGTTTTGATTGAAACCTTGATTTTGAAAATTTCCATTGTTTTGGTTACCATGAAATTTGTTTCCTTGATTGAAATTACCATAACCTTGGTTTCTATTCAAGTTTCCTTGATTTCGAAAACCTTGATTGTAATTTCCCCCTTGATTTGGAAATTGATTCATAGGGGCTTGAAATTAGTATTGAACATTTGGATTTCTCTGTTGTTGATTTTGATTGAATCGATTTGGATTATTGGGTTGAGAAAAGCCGGGTGGACCACTTTGATTGTTAGCACGGTAGTTTGGTTCCATTTGAGGACGGTATTGGTTACCTCCTTGATTAGAACTACCGGCTATCGCATTAACTTCAAATGGATTACCATCGGTGGCAGTACAATTGTAATATGCGTGTGGACCACCACAAGTAACACAAACTTCAACCTTTTTGACTTCGGCAGGTTGAGAAGAAACTTTCTTCGTTTTGGTGAGAACCAAAGCATGAATAGCTTCCGTGAGCTTGTCAAGCCTAGCATCGGTGCTAGATTGAGCCACGGGTGATGAGGTAGAAAGACCAACATTTACTTGGGAAACAACCGATTTGCTTCATGGAATGCGGACCTTAGACTTATTCTCGATGATCATCAAAGCATCTTTTGTGGTTCGATTCAAGAAATTACCTCCAACGGAGGCATTGAGAGAGTCTTGATCAACTTGGCTCACACCATTATAGAAAGTGTCGAGTTGCATTAACTCGGAGAAACCATGATGAGGACATTTACGAAGCATATCCTTATAACGGTCCCATGCCTCACCGAATGATTCATCGAATTTCTGCGTGAATTTCATGATCTCATTCTTGAGGGCTGTGGTTTTAGAAGGAGGGAAGAATTCATTCACAAACTTCTTAACCAAATCTTCCCACATTTCAATCGATCGAGGGGGTTGTTTGTCTAGCCAATTCTTGGCAGCCCCATCAAGGGAAAACGGGAAGAGAAGAAGTTTGATAGCCTCTTCGGGGACAATTTTGCATTTGATGGTGGACGTGATTTTGTTAAACCATCGAATGTGATCTTGAGGATCGTCCCTTTTGAAACCATAGAATTGACGCGAGGTGACCAAGTTTATCAACCCCATCTTAAGCTCGAAATTGTCAGCCACAATGGCTGGAATAACGATAGCATCTCCGTAACCCTCGATGGGTGGTTGTAGAAGCTCATTTATATTGGGCTTAGCCGCCATGATAGGAATAGTACGAATCTTGGGTTCGACTATTGGATTGGTACGTCGTCGATTACGCCTTCTTCTTGGAAAATTGTTAAGCGATTGCAAAGGACTTGTTGATGTAGACGAACGCGTGCGCATGCACCACAAAAATATCAATTAAAACAATACCACTTTAACGACAAGGGAACTTAAACCAATAATCAAGAACGCAAGGTCGACTTCTGAAGAAAAACGCGCAAAGGAGCGGGAGAGAAAAATGGATCTCTCACTGGGCGAAGTTCGTAGGATCGACACATACCGTTTTGACTCCTCTTAGAGTGTGTTTCTCGTTTAAAAGTTTTCCAAAATGCAAGTGATACAAAAGCTAGTTTTGATCTTTGGTTTGGGAACTTATTATGGTCACACCCCCAATTGGTAGGTGTTCTGCCTTGGTTTTCGGTGGTAAGATTTTAATGTTGTTATTATTAAACAAAGAAACGGGAAAATCTTTTTGTGTTTTTCTTAACTTTTATAGATATAATACATATATATAAACAAAAGAATAATATTTTTGGTTTTTTATAAGTTTTATGAAAACGTAACTTCTTGCGAAGGTTCTACAAGACTAATCGTCTAAACCTTATCGAGACTTTCGACACACAGCCTCCCCGGCAGCGGCGCCATTTGATTCGTTGTGTTTTGGTGTGTGTAAAACCAATTTATCAAAATATCAACAAACGTGAAGTCTAAATTATCGTGAGACAACTAGACGTAGAGAAATACGAGTAAACCTTTTAGGAAAAAGGTTACCTCGCAAAACTCGTGAAAGTGATATTTGTGAGACCGGGAAGTGATTTCCCGGGTCGTACCCCAACGAGGCGTGAATGGAAAGCTTCGTGAAAGATCGAGATTAAAATCTTGTATGTTAGGTTGTGAAAGATTATTTGGTTTTGTAATACGTTAAATTAACGAAATTTGAAACTTAACGAACGAAAATAAAATAACCTAAGGGTGAACAAAAGGTAATTTGGTAAACTAGGGAAATCCTAAAATACTACGGGAATAAAAGTTAGGTATCGGGAATCCTAAACAACAAGTAAACAAGTAAACTTGACGTTTATTCTAAATAAACGTCAACGCGCACATAAAAACGTAAAATTAGAGCTACGCAAGTCCTACGACCCTACGAATAATTTTTTAACATACGAAAAGACAAATGAAAATTTTAGAAAAAAGAAAATTAAATTTTCAATAAAAAATCTATTTATTAAGAATTAAAAACTAATTAACACTAATTTAATTTTAATAATTATTAAAACTATTCTAAAAATCTGCAAATTTTTTTGGAAAATCAACTAAAGCAAAGTAAGCCTAAGAAAAATAAAATCTAGGAAATAAGCAGTATGAATAAGCAGAAATAAGCAGTTTACAAACTAATAAGCCACAACTAAACAAGTCCTACTTAAAGAAATTGATGAGTAAGAATATTATGAAAAAGACCCAAGGGCGCGTTGGTTAAGTGTTGTGTTTGTGTGTCTGTTATGGCCAGGAGGTCAGGGGGTCGATTCCCACTTTTTGCTTTTATTTTTTTTCATTTTCTTTTTGTTCTTTTTTCTTTACAAACACAACACAAACTTAACACCTTTTGAAAACAGATTCAATAACCAAATTCTCACAAACTTAATCTAAACTCCGATTTCAAAGTGGGTCAAATTGATTAATGTTTTCAAACTTGTTTTCTTTTTGTTGTGACTGCTAAATCTAGACCACAATTTCAAACGAGCTTGGGCAAGCTTAAGGCTTGTGTAAGCAGCAAACAATATCAAACACAGAACAACAACAACATTGAACAACAACAAGAGAAATCAACAAGCTCAGTTCAAGCTTAGGTAACACCAGCAGTAGCAAACCAAAAAGTGGTCAAAATAAGGGGCAAATAAGCAATCTAAATAAGGACTTAAGGGAAAACAAAAAGGACACTCTTAATCACTACCTGGGGGTCTGTCTAAATTAACTAAAATCAAAACCTAGGGCTCAGATTTGAGCATCTTGTGACCAAATGAAAACTTGCAAAATCCTGGGTGCAGGGGATGAACAGGCCAGGCAGACAACTTTAAGCAATTGCACAAGCTCCAAATAAAATCTAAAAATTGAGATTATCACTGATTTCTACAAATAAGCTAGTATATTTTTAGATTTGAAAGTTTCAAGGACTCAATTCCAACACAAAATTCACTAAAAATCACCCAACATTTGACTTTCTAACACTCACTCCATTTTGACCTTTTGTAATTATGAAATAAATTGACTTTGTTGAGCTTTGATCCTTATCTACTGATTTGTTATGGTTAATTAAGTTATGGTTAATCAAATTGAGCTGAAACACCTACCGGGGGATTAGAATGATGAGAGTGCATGATCTAAAGCCCTTTAGTTAACAGGTTAGGGGCATAAAACTGAGATTTTGACTTTGAACTCAATTATTACAAAAGTAAAAGTTGTAAATAGACTATTTCTAACCTACAGAAGCTGCTTAGATGGTGTTTGGGTCATCAAAACAACTATAGTATCCGAATTTCATCAATACCAAACACCCCTATGTCTATCAATTTTCAAGTACTTCCAAAGAAAGGCACTGAATTTGAACACAAACTTGATCAATTCCCTTAATTTAAGTTAACTGAATCCTAAGTTGACAGTGAGTAACAACAACAAACAACAAATAACAATTAACAAATTTCATGAGCAAATTTTACTCAAAAGCTTACTTGACCTTAAGGATAGGAGCAGTCTGAGAACTAGAACCACAAGGACCACCTACACGTCTCCCATGAGACTCTAACCCACATTCCATCCATCCATAACCCTGCTACTGCTACGTTCTCTATTTCCTCAACCAAGCTTATTTTTCTTTGATTATCTCTCTAATTTTCTTTTTTTCTTTTCTTTTCTATTTTCTTGTTTTCTTTTGATTCATATAAACTTACCAATACTTAAGGAACATTTTAAAACAAAAATTAAGAGCAAAAAATGAAGTAACTAGAAAAACTCAGGTAAACTCGAATTTGAACCAAACTTTAATTAAACTTGAATTAACTTTAAATTTAAGAAGTACAATACTAAAATAAAAGAGAAAACAGAGAATTTTACTAAGATTGAATGCCATTTAGGCTTACAAGAGTACCCAATTTATACTAAAATCTAGTTAGGTAGGAAAGTGGCCACCTGTGTCTTCTTCTTCTGAGATTAGGGTTTCACATTGCTTCCTTGGACCTTGTGATCAAATCCCAGCCTTTGATTGTCTTGAAAGCAATCCTAGCCTTTGAACCAATTTTTGGCGCCAAAATGGTATTGGTGGATTGGTGACTTGGAGGGTGTTAGGTAGGGGTTTGTGAGTGATAAGGAATTAGTGGGATGGGCGATTGGAGTGGAGAGTGATGGGGAAGATGGTGATGGTTGTGGACTTGTTTGGAGGTCACGAGATTTGTTTGGAGAAGGAGGGGTGAAAGGGATGGAGGGTTTTGACTATTGACCGGTCAATATTTGACCCTGGGGTAGTATTAAAAGATCAGAGTGGGCTTTTGGTGTTTTCGGCTTGGGGAGGTATGGGTTTGTTAAAATGACAGGGTGTAGTGGGCTGAGGTGTATAATGGGTAGGTTTAGTTTAGGTTTAAGTGATTTAGTAGTGATTAGGCCCAAGGATTGAATATGTATTTTCTGTATTTTATTCCCCACACTAAACTATTGCTAGTCCCTAGAAATATTTTGAGAAAACTTTAATGGATTTTTGTGTCTCTTTACCAAAAGCCACTACTTCTGGAGTAGCGAAATGTTTCAGTTCAAGTAAGAACTGTGGTCCACCTGATAACCATGTGATTTAGAGCAAATCACCAGCTGTCAACGGATTTGATTTGTCTTTACCAAAAGCCGTTTGCTTATGGACTAGCCAACTCTTGATGGATATAGTCAACATCTTGGTGAGCTGATTACCAATTATGGTTTTTCCACTGCCTTTACCACAAGCCATAATCTTGCGGGCTAGCCAACTCTTCCACTTTTTAGGATATGGCGAGTTGAGATACCATACAATTTTGGGCAAATTGTAAGCCGTAAACGGATTTGAGTTATCTTTACCAAGAGCCGTTTGCTCCTGGATTAGCCACTTCTTATGTGGGTTAGACATGGTGGACTGATAACCATTTATTGCATTTCTAAGTGTGAAAAAACTTTAAATTTAGATCAAATGAGGGTGCTTGATGGAACATGTGTTTGAATTCGTGAGAATCCCCCCCACACATAGAAATAAATACTTCCCTCAACATTCAAAGCACCGGGTGTTAAACCAACACTTTAGAACTTAAGAAGGAAATACTAATAACCTTTATTTTAGTCTATTTACAAGAGTATTTTTTTTTTAATTAATTTTTTTTTTTTTTTTTTTTTGAAGATATATACATATATACAACATGTGGGGCATCTCCGCCACACTAGGGTGGTAGAAAGTAGAAAGAAGACAGAAACATGGGTGAAAACCCATATTGAGCTACTGTTTTTGATTACCGAGTCGCTAGCCTTACTCGACCTCGAATTAAATTGGTTCATGAGGAAGCTACTGTTTTTGATTACCGAGTCGCTAGCTTGACTCGACCCCGAATTTAATTGTCCTTGGGAAAAGTTTGGAGATCCGGGACAACCATGGATGGTATGTCCTCTCCAAAGTAGTGTTTCACACGATGCCCATTCACTTTAAAACATGGACCGTCATTTTGAGATAACTCAACGGTACCATATGGATAAACCTTAGTGATAGTGAATGGGCCAGTCCAACGGGTTTTGAGTTTACCCGAGAAGATCTTTAATCTATAATTAAAGAGAAGGACTCGATCACCAACGTTAAAAACGCGGTTCTTTATTTTTGTGTCTTGAATCTTCTTTGTCTTTTCTTTATAGATCAAAGAGTTCTCGTAAGCCTGATCACGTAGTTTATTTAATTCATTCTTTTGAACTTTTCGGTGATCACCCGCAGTTTTGAGGTCAAAGTTGGCATGTTTCAATGCCCAGTAGGCTTTGTGCTCTAGTTCCATCGGAAGATGACATGTCTTTCCGTACACAAGCTTGTAAGGCGTACACCCAATGGGTGTTTTATAAGCTGTACGAAAGGCCCATAGTGCGTCATCCAATTTCTCCTACAGTCCTCTCAAGTATCCTTTTGATACCACAGTTTAAAACCTCCACTTGCCCACTTGTTTGTGGGTGATACGCGGTAGAAAGATAGTGAGTTACACCATACTTTTGCATGACTTTGTCAAATTTTTCATTGCAGAAATGCGTACCATGATCACTTATGATCGCACGTGGAATTCCTAAACGGGCAAAAAGAGATTTCAGGAATTTCACAACAACTCGGGCATCATTTGTGGGTAAAGCTTTCGCTTCAACCCATTTTGACAAGTAGTCAACAGCCACAAGTATGCATTTGTTTCCTCTAGATGATGGGAATGGCCCCATAAATTCAGTGCCCCAGATATCAAAGATCTCACAGACTTGAATAGCATTTTGTGGCATCTCATTTCTTTGTGAAATGTTTCCGTGACGTTGACAAGCGTCACAGGTTTTAATGTGATCCTGGGTATCTTTATAAATTGTGGGCCAGAAGAATCCGGAATCAAACACCTTTTTGGCGGTGTAGTTGGGATTATGATGGCCCCCAATGGGTCCAGCATGGCAAGCCTTGAGAATTTCAGTGGCTTCCTGCCTATACACACACCGACGGATGACTTGATCTGCACAGATTTTGAATAAGTAAGGGTCATCCCAGAAGTAATGTTTGACATCCTTAAAGAATTTATTCTTCTGTTGGGTTGACATCCCATTCACGAAAAAGTTACCCGCATGATAGTTTGCGAAGTCAGCAAACCATGGGGTACTAGAATCTCCACGAAAAGCAACCGCATTGAGTGTTTCGAGAGGAAATGTTTCATTTATTTCCTTTCTCTCATACACATCTTGATGAGGGTTCTCTAATCGGGACAGATGATCAGCAGCCAGGTTCTCAGCTCCTTTTTTATCACAAACAATGATATCAAATTCCTGAAGGAGGAGAACCCAACGGAGCAATCTCGGCTTTGCATCTTGTTTTGCAAAGAGATCTTTTAGAGCCGAGTGATCCGTATACACTACGCCTTTGGTCAAGATTAAGTATGTCCGAAACTTTTCAAAAGCATACACCACGGCTAATAATTCTTTTTCCGTAGTGGTGTAATGAGTTTGAGCTTCGTTCATAGTTTTGCTTGCGTAGTGGATAGGCTGAAAGTGTTTTGTTTTGCGTTGCCCCAAGACTGCGCCGATAGCAAAATCACTTGCATCGCACATGAGCTCAAAGGGTAAATCCCAGTCGGGGGCAACAAGAATGGGTGCCTTAGTAAGCTTTTTCTTCAATGTTTCAAAAGCTTCGATGCACTCTCGTGAGAAGATAAAAGGAGCATCCTTTTCGAGGAGATGATTCATAGGCCGGGAGATTTTAGAAAAATCTTGTATGAATCTACGATAAAAACCAGCATGATACAAGAAACTCCTAATACCTTTGACGGTAGTAGGGTGAGGCAATTTAGCAATGAATCAACCTTAGCTCTGTCAACCTCAATCCATTCTTGGAAATCTTATGGCCGAGGACAATGCCCTCTTTGACCATAAAATGACTCTTTTCCCAATTTAGACATAGATTGGTGTCTTCACACCTTTTCATCATTTTTTCTAAATTGGTGAGACATGTTTGGAATGAATCCCCAATGACCGAGAAGTCATCCATAAAGACCTCCATTGTTTTACAGATCATGTCGGTGAATATGGCCATCATGCACCTCTAGAACATACCTGGAGCATTACATAAGCCAAAAGGCATATGTTTATAAGCAAAGGTTCCATAAGGGCATGTAAAGGTAGTCTTTTCTTGATCCGATGGATCAATGGGGATTTGAAAGTATCCTGAGAAACCATCAAGGAAACAATAGTACTCGTTTCTTGCTAATCTCTCAAGCATCTGATCCATAAAGGGCAGCGGAAAGTGGTTTTCGCGGGTGGTGTCATTCAACTTACGATAGTCAATGCAAACACGCCACCCTGTAACCAGCCGAGTTGGAATGAACTCATTTTCCTCATTAGTGACAACAGTAATGCCACCCTTTTTTGGGACGTAATGGATGGGACTAACACATGGACTGTCATAGATGGGGTAAATAAATCCTGCATCAAGAAGTTTGAGAACCTCTTGTTTAATGACATCATGGATTTTTGGATTCACCCGTCTTTGATGTTGCACTGCGGGCTTGAAGTCATCCTCCATCAAGATTTTGTGTGTACAAAATTCTGGGTTAATACCCTTAATATCGGAGAGCTTCCAAGCAATTGCTTGCTTTTGTGACTTCAAGACCTTTATAAGAGCAACCTTTTCATCAGTACTTAAATCTTTAGCAATAATGATAGGTAATTTGTCATTACCCTCCAAAAATGCGTATTCAAGATGAGGAGGTAAGTCCTTGAGCTTGACCTTAGGAAATTCATTGTTTATATCAACTGATTTAATTTCCTCATTATGAAGTTCTACGGGATGGAGTGGAGGAGAATTGTCTTTATTTAGCAATTTCTCAAGGAGAAGAATATCTCCCTCCAGATCAATCTCAGTGTTATCGATTCCCGCTGAAACTGAATCACTTCTGAAAAAAGCCTCGACCTCTTCCTAAATGAAATCACTTCCCTCAAACGGAGTGAGAGAAGGGGAAGAGTTAGAAATTATAGGTTGAGATGATGGAGTGGGATCCCCACTCAAAGAATTATGAGAATAACCAATAAATTCTTGAGAGTACTCCTCTGAAGCAATGTCTATGATATCTATTTGATTAACTGCTTCAGAATCATAATTTGAGGAGTACCTCGAGGTTTGATCGAGGTTAAAGGTAACAGCTTCATTACCAACACGCAAGGTGATTTCTTGCTCAAATACATCGATAAGAGCACGACCTGTTCTAAGGAATCCCCTCCCATCAATGAGAGGGACCCTTTGATCAGCATCGAAATCAACAACCACAAAGTCAGCGGGGAGATGGAACTTTCCTACTTTCACAAACACGTCCTCGGCAATGCCAAGAGGATGAGATATCGATCGATCTGCAAGCTCTAGAGTCATGCAGGTAGGAGTAAGATCTGGAAGAGAAAGTTTCTTCCAAACTGAATAAGGCATTAGGTTGATGCTTGCACCAAGATCGGCCAAGGCATAGCAATCAACCATTCCTAGAAATACACAGGGTATTAGAAATTTTCCAGGATCTCGAAGCTTCTCGGGAAGCTTCTTTAAAAGAACTGCAGAGCAGTTCTCATTCAAGGGAGTCTTTACCATTTCAAACAGTTTCTCCTTGTTGCTTAACAAGTGTTTGATTGTTGATGCAAATTTGGGCATCAGAATAATAGCATCCGCGAAGCTAATGTCAAAATGCAAATCTTGGAAGATTTGAAAGAATTTATCCATCTGGTGACTAGCCTTTTCGCGGAGTTTTTGCTCATTCAAACGTGAGGGGTAAGGAATAGAAGAGGTAGAAGGTTTGGATTTAGGGGTCTCAACTGGGATATCATTGGGTTCAAAAACAACTCTTGGTTTTGGTTTTGGTTTGGGTTTCGGGACAACGTGAGGTGGGACGTCTTGGGTACCTCCATTATGAGTAGGAAGTACTTCGTTCTTAGTTACCTCGGTTTCATTTTCCACTACCTTGGGAGAAAGAGAAGAAGGGGTAGTGGAAACAGTGGGTCCGTCATATGAAACTCCGCTCCTGGTTGTGATCTCCTTTGCATCGCCCCTCGGGTTTGCGATCATGTTGCTCGGAAGTTTTCCAGAGCCCGAGGGTCGTTCATTTAAAGATTTCTTGATTTCAGAAATCTGGTTGACCAAGAACCTGTTTGTCTCTTCTTGAGTTTTCATGAACTGCTTCTACAACTCATCTGATGATGATTGTGGAGCTGGGAGAATGGCTTGTGTTTGGTTGGGAAAATTTTGGACTCGGTTATTTTGATTATAACCTTGTTGTGGTTGAAAATTTCCCTGATTTGAATTACCATTTCCCTGAAAATGATTTCCAGGGTTGAAATTGTTTCTGTTAAAGTTTCCTTGGTTGTGGAAACCTTGATTCTGTCCAGGATTGAAGTTCCCTTGGTTTTGATAACCTTGGTTCATTCGAGGTTGGTTCTGGTTTCGATTTTGCAAATTCTGGTTTTGGTTGAAACCAGGTGGTCCCATATGTGTGTTAGCATGGTAACTTGGTTCCATTTGAGGACAGTATTGATTACCTCCCTGACTTGTAGTACCGGCTAAGGCATTGGCTTCAAAAGGACTATCATCGGTGGCAGTACAGTTGTAGTATGCATGTCGGCCACCACAAGTGACACAAACTTCCACCTTTTTTACTTCAGCATGTGAAGGGTTTTATGTGAAAGTGACTTTCTTTTGGTTTGAGATAACCAAAGCTTGAATAGCGTCCGTGAGTTTGTCTATCTTAGCATCGGTGCTAGAAGTACTCACGGGAGATGAAGTAGAAGGACCAGCACTCACTTGGGAGTTATATGGCTTTGTGCGTGTAGTGCGGACCTTGGACTTATTTTCAATGATGGCTAAAGCTTCTTTAGTGGTTTTGCTCAAAAAATTATCTCCCGCGGAGGAATTGAGAGAATCTTGGTCAGATTGACTCACACCATTATAGAAAATGTCAATTCGCATTAATTCAGTGAAACCATGATGAGGACATCGACGAAGCAATTCTTTGAAATGATCTCATGCGTCACCAAACGATTCATCAAACCTTTGAGTAAATTTGATGATTTCATTTTAAGACTTGTCGTTCTGGACGGGGGAAAAAATCCGTTTACAAATTTGGTAACTAAATCCTCCCATGATGCTATTGAACGAGGAGGTTGTTTTTCCAGCCAAATTCGGGCTGCCCCCTCAAGAGAAAATGGGAATAGAAGAAGCTTGACTGCTTCGGAAGGGACGTTTTTGTATTTGATGGTAGATGTAATCTTGTTAAACCATCGAATATGAGCATGAGGATCATCCCTCTCAAAACCATAAAATTGACTTGAGGTTACTAGATTTAGTAACCCGGTTTTGAGCTCAAAGTATTCAGCCACAATGGCTGGGACAACAATAGCATCTCCGTAACCCTCGATGGGTGCTTGGAGAAGCTCATTCATCGGATGGTCTTCCGCCATGATAACTTTTTTTGTGGTAACAACACGTATCTCAGATACGGCTGTTGGGACAGAACGTCTACGGCATCTTCGAGGAATTCTGACAAGCTCATGAAAAGGGCATGTTGACCTAGAAAAACGAGTGTGCATGCACTAGAGACGACTCTAAGAATCCTTAGAGTGACGGGAAATTAAAAATAGAAAAGAAAAATCTTTTTGGATTTTTGTTTTTATAAAGTAATATAGAAATATGGACAAAAGATGATATATAACAATGAGTGATTAATTCAAACTCACAAATGCTTCAAAAGTCGTTATACGCAGCACACCTCCCCGGCAGCGGCGCCATAAATTGACTTCTCCCAAACAGTCCACTTAAATTAACCAAGGGTGTTGGTAAACAGTCAGAAAATATCAACCAAGTAATGGTCAACAAGTCAAACAGTCTAAACCAATACTCCGTGGAGTGTAGTGTTTCCCCGGGTCGTTAGATCCCAATGAGGCGTGAAATCTAAAATAAGACGACTTTGAGATCAGGTGAACTGAACAGGAAAAGGGTTCAAGCGGTTATACTATTGAAATATAAGTGAAAATATCTTTGATAAGCTATATCAACTAATACGTGAAATCAGATAATCACAAATTTAAAGGAACTAGAAAACGCGTATATTTAATATTTAAACGTAAACATATGAAACAAAAACGATTTTAACTATAGTACGAATTTGCATGCCTTAGGGGCTTAAATGCAAATTAAATAAACTAAAAATATTTATTTTATAATTACTAATTTATTTAAAACTTAAGAAAACCTAAAAAATGTAAAAAGATATAAAAATGTACGTTTAAATTTAGATAAACCTAAACGTACGAAACTAAACGTGAATTCTGTCAAATATAACTCCCACAAATGTGAAAATTATATTTTTGGAATCCTAAAAGTAAAAGAAAGTTTATTAGAAATTTAAAATTATTTTTATAACTATTTAATTAATTATTATTATTTAATAACTATTTTTAATTATTTAATAATACACTAATAAATAAGAAAATGTAAAACAAGTCTAGAAAAATAAAATTAAAATTTAGAAAAATCAAAAATATTATAAAACTTATTTTAAAACTAAAATTATATTTTCACACTATTTATCTAATTATTATTAAATAATTACTTTATTTAATTATTAATTTAACTAATTATATTGATTTAAATTATTAGAAATACTAAAAAGACTTAGATAATAGAGAAGATTTTTATAAATCTAATTAACCATCACAGGAATCTAAGAAATTATAAAAAGTTGGTTTTATGTATTTTTAAATTATTTTACTAATTATTATTCTAATTATTAATTAATAACCAATTAAACTAATTATATTCTAAAAAATAGAAAATGAACAGTAGAAATTCTAGAAAAATTCCTAAAAATGTTTTAACTTATATAAAAGCTAGGAAAATTATAAAAACTAAATGTTACTTAATAAAACCTAATTTTGCTATTTAATTCTTTAATATTAATTAATAATTAATTAAATTATTATTAATCCTAAATATCACTAAATGACAAAGGAAAAATCTGGAAAAATTTACAAAAGTACTTTAATATAAAAGAGATTTAATAAAAATATAAAAATGTAAAAGTGCTTATAAATAAGCTGAAAAGATAATTTCTATTAAATAGAAGTTATCACTATAATTAAATTTGGTTTTTTTCTGTTTTTTCTTTTTCCAAACTATTTTAATACTAAAAACTAACAACTTTCACAAAATCAACTTTTTAGAACTTAAAAATATGCACTGTGAGTGCTTATAGGCTTCACAGTTGACTTTGTTTGACCAAACCAAGAAATAAGCTCAAATGAGCTTATGTGGGGTCCACAGGGGTGGAATCTGGTTCACTTAAGTTGGTTGGACTTGATTAAGCAGGAATCTATCAAATAAGCTTACAGGATAAGCTAAGAAGCTAAAATAAGCACTTGAATTTCTTGTTTCTGAACTGAAAGTGGGACAGATTTTTGGGAGGATTTCAGGTGGGGTCCACTGAGCCTAAGCTCAAAATCTTGGTCAAAATTAGAAGGGTGCCAGGAGGGGGGTTGAAAGAACCCAAAGTGGGTCAGTGGGACCCACTGTGGTGGCCAGAATCAACTACCAAAGGTGGTGGTCGTGATGGATGTCTACTGTGCACAGGGGAACTCCTTCCCCTGCAGGTGACTTTGAAGGGCAATATAGTCCACAGAAAAAATCACAAAATTACAAGGATGCAAGGACTATAAAGTTTAGCTGGGATATTAACATATATCAAAAGCTCAAAGCTTAAAAGCTTACACAAAATTCACAAATATTCTTGCTATTATTGAGATTTCTGACCAATGCACTTTTTTAACTTTTGATATTTACCACCTAAATTGACTTTTTCCAACTTTGATCCTACTAATCTAACTGGAAATGATGTATTAAGCTATAATAACAAGGAATTAAGTTATAACAATAACTTATACACTGATTTGAATGATCAAGGATCCCAAAAATCCCACAGTTAACTCACAAGATGTAATCAAGTGAGATTTTGACTTTTCTACAAACAAACACTGGTTTTGTTGATTTAACTAAGTCATGTGAACCTAATGAACCATGGATCAACAATAATTAACAACAAAATTCCAATACAACACATGTGAACCTAATGAACACTGGTTTTTTTAAGAACTTGAACTTGATTATCAAAGCAAATGATCTAAGTAGACTTCAATACTGATTTCAGAGGTTGTAATATCATAACATAAGACTAATAGAGCACAGAACATTAATAATACCAGCATTAAATACCTAAAATACCAATATGCTATTTCAACTGTGAAATCAAGATTTTAAGCAACAACTAATTTCAACAAACAACTTAACTATACTATGCAAGATTATGATTAATTAGTACAAAGGAAGCCTAGAAACACATATATCAACAATAATAACCAACTTATATAGTGAACAAGAAAAATTTATCAAAAGGGTTACAAATGAGTACCAAGCTGAGAACTTAGAAAAAGGACCAAAGGACACTCTTATAAGCTTACCACTAAGCTACTAACTCAGGGCAATCCATAATACACCCTGCTCCAGCTTCTTCTTCATCATTCACTGAATTTTTTATTTATTTCCTATTGAAGTCTAATTTTTTATATTTATTTTTTTGTGATCCTAGACTGAATTAAAAGTTACTAATAGCTTTGAAAAGCTATCTAAGGAGCTTAAGTTAGCTTGTGAGTCCTTAACATCAACAATTAACAACATTAGGTAAATATGAGATTTTTAATGAAAACTTGCATAAACTGAGAATCATAAGGAAGCTTGAAATTTATACTTAGAAAAGTTTTACAATACACAGAATTAACTAAAACCAACACTTGGAAGGTTTGAAATACACTGAAATTAAGATAATTAATTAAACGAGCTAATTTTGACTAAGTTATACTAGATAGATATTACATTGCCTCTATTCTTCTTTATAAAGATCTTTTTGCATCCCTTGTTGACCTCTAAAACTTTCCCACACCATTTGAGCCGTTGGATCCCTTGAATTCATGACATTTGGCCATTTGTCATTTTGGCGCCAAAATTCAAGCACGTGGCTAGGGGCAGTGTTGAAGCAATTAAAGCCTTTTGGTTTGTTGTAGAGGTGTAGGGTGACAATTGAAATAGTAGGGGTGAGCTATTGGGTGAGTTGGCATGAAAACAGGGATTGCGTGGGGAGGTAGAGTGTTTAAAGGTGGAGATGCATTTAATGCATATTGGTGGTATATGGGGGTAGAAAGGATAGGTGGTGGAGTAGGTTAGCCAGCTGGGAAGGGTGAAATACCAGAGAGGTGGAGGGTGGTTTGTGGTTTGCAGGTGGGGAGGAGGGAGATGAACAGTGTGTCTGGTTTGGGGAGGTCAAACGGGTCAACACCCGTTTATATAACTAAGGGAGTTTTGTTTTGGGCTTTGGATATTGGACTGAGTCTAGTAAACAAAAGGGTGGGGTTTGTTTTATTTATTTTGGGCTAAGGGTAAATGGTTTAAGGTCTTTTAATAACTAATGTCCGGTAGGTTTATGGTTGTTGATACAAAAGTTGGGCTTACCTTGTTTGGACTCCTGCTCGCGTACCAATTGGAACTTTAGTGCTTGTGAAACATGCGCACTAAGAAAGCAAACAACACCGTTAGGCTTATCGTGGGATTGTCTCCCACGATTAGACTCCGGCGTGAGAGTAAGTAATCGGTTTAGGGTTTAGTTGAAGAGTTAGGGATTGTGTAAATCGTACCTTTTAATGAGAATATATCATTCTATATATAGGGGTATAGAAACCGTGTAGGTTTCTTGTTCCTTACTCTTCGCACTCGTGGTGCTTATCCAGGGTAAGGATATCTATTCCGTAAATAGAAGATCCTTATCCTTTAATCATGCGTTTTGGTTGGGCTTTGGGCTTCGTGAGCCTAAGCCGTTGGTAATTATGGCCCAAGTCACTTGTCATGATAACCTACTCGTGGTGGGTTTGGGCTTAGTAATGTCTATAATTTGGGCTCGTGGCCCAACTATAGGCTATACGTGATCATGTCCCCCCAGTCTAGTGTGCGCGCCTCGTAGCCGCGGATACTAGACTAAAGGAACTAGCGGCAAGCGTGGCGGGAAGAAATTAAATACTTCCCGCCCAAATGATAGGAACAATGTACCAAGTCCCAAAATATTACAAAGGGTGCTTCAAAAAACAGGGAGGCTATCCATGTGTGCCTCGAGAAAAGGGGAAAAGTGCTTGTACCTTCCATCTCCCAGCCACACGTTTGTTAGTGGGATCCACGTGGCATCCCGTTTAGGGTTTCTTGGCTTATTATATAAAGCATCGCCCCCATTTCACTGTGATTCACACAGTCAAAATGTTTTTTCACCATTTGCAAAATTTTTAAAGCTTTGTCTCTCTTCGATCTTCTGTTTTCATTAGGTAACTGCGCGTGTGCAATATTTAGCATACCTTATTTATAAAATGGTTGCTCAGTTACACGAGTTCCATTCTAGGTTGGATGAGGATGACATACGTCAGTTTTCTTCTAACTACTTCATTCCTCTCGACATCCACCTGAGGCACCAGATGTGGATGCATGTATTGCCGATTTCCCCGTAGGGAAGATCGGTTTATATACACGCTTTTTAGATTACGCGAATTATCGCGTACCCATTTCTGTATTTTTGAGCAACGTGCTCAATCATTACCAACTCCATATCTCACAGCTGCACTGTGTAGGTGCGGCTAAGATATCAAATTTTGAAATAAAAATTTGACAGTTGACCTTTTTCGTGCGTTTTACCACACAAGGTGGTCGCATGGATGGGTTTTGTTAGGTCACCATATTGATTTCACATAAACAAGAATGAGATAGATATAAGGATTTGGGTGATTATATGAATAAGAGAATAATGAGAGCAAGAGTTTCCTTAAGATATCAAATAACCAACCAAGTTTACATGAGACCTAAGGGCTTCTATTTATAGGGAAGGAGCTAGGGAAACACTCCCTCTCCTTCCTCTAACAATTCGTGTGGGCTTGGAGGCCCATGGGTCAAATACCTTAAGTCTAGTAAACATGTATCGTTACATAAATGTAAGTAAATAATAACTTAAGCAACCTATTATCACAAATGACCGAGACTTGATAAAATAGTAAAACTTTGATCCCAACAATCTCCCTCTAAGGGTCGGTCATCACGGTTGCTTGACGTCTTAGTCATTTCTTCATCTTTGACTTTCATAGCTTTAGACGTCTTTCAAAAATCATGAGATAATAATCATTCATCGTTCTTTATTCTTTGTTCGTTGTTGTTGTGATAGCGATCAAGTTATGAAGTTGTCTGCCTTTCGTCACTTCCGCGTTTGTGGTGGTAGTCCGCCATTCCAACATGCTCATACATCTTTGAACTTTGACTTATACATGCACGTAGTTCCCTTTCTTTCACTTTTGATCTTTAGTCTTTATACTTTGTAGATTCTTCTTTTTGGCGTAGAATCTTTCTTTTAACTTTATGTTACTTTGATCTTTGAGGGAGCTTTTTGATGCATGTATGAGCATGTGGAATCCGTCGCCATGGAGATGATGTATACCTGGGGGTAAACAGTTAGCAATAAAACATCCGGTACTTACAGATAAGGAATTATAGATCATCAACAGCATAGTGTGAAGACTCCTTCTAACCCTTATCAAGGCCGTTCCCATGTCAGATACTCCCAAAGGAGCTTACTAGACCTACTAAGTAGCTCAATGACTGGGTGAGTCGCTGGGGATCACTCCACGACAGTAGACAGCTAAGAAACCACTGCAAACACTAAGCATAACCCGCAAGGAGTTACCGAAGTAACCTGCTGTCAAGGCTGTTTGATGTTGACCCTGGCAGGATTTCCGTTCAATCATTGAGAAATACTTATGTAAATTCTCTCATAAATGTTCTCGGCAGATTGCTAAGATCTGCGAAGGACTCAATAATTTACAGCTGGTGTCCATTGATGTAGAACACCAGTTGTAGAAATACTAAGTGTTCATAAGAGATCTTTGATGTATCTCATGGCTCTAGACACGAAAAGTGCACACTTAGGTTTCCTATGCGGAGACTAGGGAGGGGTCTCCTGCTTCAATATCAACCATCTCTAAGAGATAAGTCGATAGATTACACTGGTTCCCCGTGAGAATGAAACAAGCTCTTTTAAGAGAACTTGAGTGGCTAAAAGGTTTAGTGCATTGCGTCACTGGGTCCATGACGACTTTATCTTCAATACCGGTGTCGCCTTAGCAACAACCAGTAGCACACGAATTGAACCTGGTGTCTGCCCTAAAGTTGAACATATGGAGGGCTATTTCTTTTCACCCTTTTCTTTACTTTTCTTTTTAATTCTTCAACTCCTTCTTTCCCTTTTCATTCTTTACTCCTTTTTTCATATCATACCTAAGGACTTCTAATACTAACTATTTGGTGATGTCCTTGGGTAGATCCCTCCGGCTCTGGTGGATCATAGGACGGTTTTTCCTATCTTAATCACCTTATAACTCCATGATTATCCGACAATAGCCAAGAAACCTTTGAAAATCTCTCAAAGTGTTTGTGATTATCAAACATTTTGTTTAACACTTTGAGAGTTTTGTGTTTACTTTTGAAGGGCTCCCCCTTCACATTTGCTCATAAGTATTTAATAAATTTGCACATGCGAGAGGAACAAGCACTTTTTGAATTGATCCACTTTCAGTGAACCCGACCGATTCGAGACACGCTTACATCACTAGTCAGACTAGCTTGAAATTATTACCCGGCCTGGTCAAGTCCACGGAAAGTTTCTTGAAATGGTACATTTCTACTAAGACAAATCCTTTTCGAGACACGCTTACGTGGCTAGTTAAAGAGTTCCATTGTCAGTTTTTAGGTGACAACTAGCTCTAGTAACTAACTTGATGTTATTACCCATTGAGGATAAGTCTTTTCGAGATTACTAACTTTTATGTTTCGTCAATTCTTGGGTCAATTCTGAGTCTAGCTCGCATGAGATTTGACTTTTAAGCAACTTAGAACTTTCACATTTTAATCACATTCACTTTTCTCCCCCTCAAAAATAGCATATAAGATGATATTTTTGACAATATTTTGATTAAAATATGTCTTTTGAGTCTTATGAGGAGAATTCAACAAGAACTTTTTGATTTCAAGAACGATGTTTTTGTTTTAAGTGCTCCCCCTCAACAAGTGAATTCTTATTGAGGTGAAATACTTGTCTTTTGAGCAGAGTTATGAAAATCAGAAAATGTTTGATTAACTCTACTCAAAAGTAAGAAGCCTTCGCTCCTTATATAAGAATTGAGGCACTGATGCGTACCTCAGGATCCTATCTTTACAAGAATGGGTTGTACACTGTTATGTGTGCATAAGCCATTGAGCATGATTTTGACAAAACATTTTGTATTTGGTAATACTGCCCCTCAAAAACTCGCATATGTTTTGAGAATTTTAAACTTTTGGAGCGAATTGGGGAGAAAAGGTTTGAAAAATCTTGAGCAAAATTTTGAAAAGTTTTAAAAAAACCTTTTGAAAAAATTTGAATAAATTTTTCTTAAGAATAAGAAGCTTTAGATAAACTTAGCGTGAGAACTTGCTTCTTGTTTTTAGGATAAGTGCACGTTTGGTTTTAAGAAATGGCTTAGCAAGGCACTTTCCTTTCTTTGAAAAAAGAGTTGTGCACTGAAATGTGTGCACAAGTCGTTGTTTGAATACAAAATTTGTTTTCTTTTAACAAAATACTCCCCCTCAAATAATGAAGTTTATTCGAGAGATAGTCTTCTTGAGCAGAATATTATCGTATTTAAGAAATACTTTTTGAAAATTCGTGAAATGATTCTACTCAAGGTTTTAGAAAACATAATCAAGTATTATACAACAAAGAATGCTTGAAATTCAAAACTCTTTTACTGTTGAAAGTTGTTTGAGACCCGGAGTCTCTCTTTTGAGTTTTAAAAATCTGAAGAAGAAGATTTCCATTTAGAGTTGAACCTCATGGGTTCTTTTTGAAGATTTGATTTTGTGATGAATGAAAACCTTCCTGTATTTGGGATATTCAGATCAGAGACATTCTTTTAAAGTAGCCAAAGCGTTCCAGATTTTGAAAATTTGAAAGGTTTTGAACGACTTTGCTTTGGTCTCTACACTTGCTTTACCGGATTAAAACGAGAGTGTAGAGTTTGGAAAAAAATTGTTTCTCACCATTTTGAATCCTTTTACCAGTTTTAGCCTTTTAACACATTTAACCCTTTGCCCTCAAAATATGTTCCGTAAGAAACATTTTGACAATTGTTGAAGTTTTGACTTTCAATGGGATGACATGTACTTGCACACAGAGAAAATGCATCAGGCATAAACAAGTATGCGGATGAATCAAAAAACTCATTCTAAATCTTCCTAAGTGCTCAGAATTCTCAGATTAACACACAAGATCATCAGATTAATTAATTCTTTCACTCGAAATTTTCCAATTATTGTCATGGTTTGGGGTTATGAATTGAGACTTTGCACGCATGTTAGCATCAAAATACAAGAATATTGTACAAACAAACGCCCTAATAGTAGCAGCAAAGACATCAACATCTTAAACCCTAAATCACATGATTACAAACCTATGTTGTTTCTAATCGAGCAAACACACCAATCGAGCATTCTTTAGTGTTCTCTAAAGCTATATGAAATAATTAATTAGACTAAACACATAAAAGAAAAATGCTCTGATCGATAATTACATGAACCCTAGTTTCTGATTATGCCTTTTTGACCGTTGAAAACATTTGAAACATTTAAGGAACGATTAGACAACAACCATAAAGAAATTTGAAACTTACAATTGTGAATCGAAGATAAAAAATCGTTAGTCTTATTCATTGACGTTTTAAATTATGTGTGAAACTTTTGAAAACATTTGTGAAAACATTGATTAGAGCCCGTTTTATTTATTTATTTTTTCAAGCAATGTCCTTTCACCTAATTTTAAGACTTTTGTGAATCTTTACTAATTAAAGGTTACTTACTTTTCCATTTGAAGTCTAAACTAGATTAATTTGGAATCCTTGCCGAAAAAATTTCTTTTCTCCCCCTTGAATTAGCATTTATTTTGTGAAACATTTTTTGCACATTTTAGTTCAAGAGATCATAGAACTTTTTGAAAATGAGTTTTTAATCAAAATGATGAAGAAACAATTTTTCTTGAAGATATATTACAAATTGTGCAAACTTCATGATATTGTGAAAAATTTTCTCCCCCTTAAAACATGTTCCATTTAGACAATGTGAAGCAAAATTTGTTTTAATGGAGGAACATAGTTTTGAAGATTAGACGTTTGTACACAAAGAAAGAAGATTCTTTTTGTAGTTTTTTTTATTTTTATTTTTTATTTTTATTTTTTTTAATGTTTACAAAAAGAGTTAGATGTTTGACTCACTTAGTTTTTAAGAAAATTTTGCAAATCATCTGGAGTCAAACACCACATACCAATATGGTGAACTAAATCAACAAACCTTGATGGAGGTAATGCCTTTGTAAACAAGTCCGCTAACTGGTATTCAATACCCACAAACTCTAGTTCAATTGTACCCTTCTTGACATGCTCTTAGATGAAATGGTAGCGTAGAGCAATTTGTTGGGCTTTGGAATGATGAATGGTTTTACATGAGATTGCAAAAGCACACTTTGAGTCGTCGTACATTGAGATCTAGTCGAATACATAGCCGTAGACAGTGAGCTAAGTTCTCATCCAAATGACTTGAGCACAGAAAGCAGACATGGCTACATACTAAGCTTTTGTTGATGACAATGATGTACAATCCTGCTTCATTAACTGTATCCCTTTGTAACTAGACAAGTGCGTCCAACTTGTTTTCCAAATCTAATTAGTTCCAATGATGTGTCGAAGGGTGATGTTGGTAGAACGTATGCATATTAGACGGATCCAAATTGCGAGAAGACGACTCTATTATATCAAGAATGGTTGGAGTGGGTGCAATTGGATTGAAGACAGCATTCCGTCATAATCTGCAGATTGTGGTACTGATTGTTGTTATGGATCTTCAGATGATTGTCTGGAGTTGGAAGTGGTTTGTCTTGCTGTTGTTGGAGATTCACTTGGATGACCGTCTTTCTCAACAGTGTTTGTTGAATATTCTCAGGGTGTGCAGCGGAAATTGGTGAGACCTCTTGAGGACGGTTTTCAATTGAATCATCAAACAGTTTGAGCAAACAGGGTTTCCAATTCCTTGCGAGAGAGTGACAATGGTTCAGCCGAAGAATCTGGAAAATTAAGACGGTTGGATGCGGGTCCTAAGCTGTTGTGCTTAGAAGCCATAGCTGAAGTGCTTTAAACGGTTGATTACGGGTCCTAAGCTGTTGTGCTCAAAAGCCATTCCATTAAGCTCGGGTCCGAAACTGATTTGTTCCGAAGCAATTGCTATTATATCTGAAAAGAGAGAGAATAGAAAAAAGAGAGAACATGGATCCCCAAGTGTAATTGGGTTCCGGATGTTAGAAGCATAAAGATGTAGTGTCAATTATCTTCTTGACACTCGGACACACTATATCAATGATTTCCTTTCTCGCCTCAGGGATAGATGTCGTGGATTTCACATTAGTTTTGGTGCAAATGTCTAAAATCTTTCCTGTAGGAATCCACTTAAGACCAATTGATTTGAAAATTCTACCCGTGGGTACCCACCTAATGTTAGATCTAGGAGATGTTTTCCTTTTAGATGCAGTGGAATGAAATGTGGGAGCATCACTTCGTTGAGAAAACCTACGTCCTATATTGATCCACTTCTTATGTTTCTGACTTATGACTTTCGGTTCAACGGATTTGTTTGTCTTAGTCGATTGAGCCTTTTCAAATGAATTTCCCTTTTGAAGATATTTTAAAGCACAAACAACATGATTATTTACGCAACTACTCTTAGAAGCTAGCCAATTCCTATTAGTTTGTTGATTACTCTTAGGTTTTGGTGTGCTACTACAAGCAGTGTTCTGTACTACAGTGGAAGGCATCACACGAGGTTTTGAACCTAAAGTTCCATCATTTTGAAGTAGCGCCTTTTTCCTAGCCTTTTCTAGATCATAGTTCTTGTACATGTCAAATGTGTCATAAGAATCTTTACTTTTAATGCTCGTTTTAGACACTGTTGTTGAACTAATCCTAGATGAGCCAGGTATAATCACGTGTTGAGATTTAGCAGAAACAGATGCATTTCCCTTAGGCCAAGAATGTGGAGTGACTGGTTTTGTCAAATTGTTTTTCTCAACGACTTGGGAGTCAAACCGATATTTTGAAAATTTAGGTCGTTCAGATTTAAATGCAGTTGGTTGTCTAACAACTGATTGTTTTCTGATTGTTTGAAAAGGCGGTTTCCCCAAGATTGATGGTTTTGCAAACTTAGTATCCACACTCTTGCCAGTCAGTCTTCTTAATTTGTTTTGCAATGCAGCATGTGCAAACACCTTTGCTTGAATTCATGTATCCACACATTTACTTAGTTCATTCGAAACTTGACCATTGTTGCCCGAAGTTAAAGATTCATTTTGCAATTTAAGTTCAAGCGAGATGCAATGTCCCTCTAGTTTTGAAAAATCTTTATGAAACTGGGCAATGGTCTTTTTGAGAAGAATGTTTTCAGACTTAAGAGTTTGGTATGATGTTTCAGTTATTGGATTATTTGGTAAGGACTCAGACTTAGAATATTTTTCACGACATTGAACAACATTCTGGTCAACCTCTCCTTCATTAATGAAGTTAGGTTGCACAGATTGTTGTTTCTCATTTGCAAGCATAATATGAACAACAGTAGATTGTACCTCAACCATTTGCTCTTTGTCAAATTTAGGTTTTGTGTCATAGATGGGTATGACATCTTCCTCATCCATCTGTCCTTTGTCAAAGTTGGGCTCTGAGTCATAGAAGGGTCTGATCTCTGCACAGTCTGCATCTGTATCATTCCCTAATCTACTGCTGTCATTCTGCTCTTCTAATTCTGTCCCGTTGCTTTCTATGACAACCAAATTAGCTTTCAATGCATCAACTTTATGAACTTGCTCTTCTTGAATCTGCAACTTCCTTTTATTAACCCTTTTGTCATGCTCTAGTCTGTGAAGTACTCTTTCAATAATTGACTTTTCAATAGCATCCAGGTGTTGGAGCAATATATCTTTGAAGGTTTGAGCCTCAATTCGAGTGTATTCTAAAAAATACTCGCTTCCATATTCACAGTCATAACAGATGAAATGTTGAAACTGTTTCTTGAGCACTCTGAGGGCAGCATTGGATTCACTCTCGTGAAATTCTTTAGTTGCAAGTTGCTTTTCAAGTTGATTCACGTTGTCGAACATCGAACTAGTGAAAATATCAACATTTTCTCCAAACAGGTTTTGAAATTCCCATTTGAATCCACTCTCGGAATGAGTTTCTGCTAAGTCTTTGCTTGAGAGAAGCTTAAGGTGTGAATAAAGTAATCTTAAAGATGTCATGCATTTTTCTTTGTGTAATTTCACAAATGGATCTTCGGAATCATCAAAATCATACTCTGGGCCTTTATAATTCATGTGAAATTCCTGCATGTTTGCCATTAACATCACATCTATTGTATCGGCTTCCAAATCTGCTGTATTGGATTCCAAATCTGCATATTCATAATCAGATGGAATTTCTCCCATGAAACTTTGCGAAACATCATAGAGATTACCCCCTTCAACTTCCATTTGACTAAGTGTGGCATCGTATTCAACATGATCGTCAGAGAGTGAAGTTGAATCATAATCTTGAGCTTCCAGATCTGTAATATTTTCCGTATTTTAAAAAAATTCCATGCTTGGTTCAATAAGATCTTCTTCGTCATCAGTATCTTCCATTGTGTTGAAGCATTCATAAGTTGAAGTCATCACGCATTTGCCTTTCTCAGAAGATACTTGTCCAAGCTTCACAAGATTTTGCAGAAGTGATTGCATATGATTATATAGTGTTGCAGGAGGGTACTGTGGAATGAAAATAGGCTCAGGTGCATTTGGAGGATTGAAGAAGAGACCATTTGGAGTGTAAATTAAGGATCCATGGTCAACAACTGGAGATGGTGGAGCAGGGAGGATGGTCTTCAGAGGATTCTTGCTTAAATAGGATTCAAGAATTTGCTTCATTCTGATGTGATGAAGTTCTTCTGTATGATGCATAGCTTCAAGATATTTCCACATTTCATAAGAACTAGCTTGAAAGTCCATATTCATGTAAGTTGAATCGGGAAGGGCTAATGTCATGGACCATGCAGCTTGTTTGTCAGCATAGTACTGATCAAGTTCAGTAGCTTTCAAATCTTCAGAAGTTTGCATTCTTATAATTCCTGTTGAGTCAGCAAGAAATATCATTTTGCATGGACCATCTTGAATGGATTTAAGCATAAGATCTGCAGCAGGACGATCTGTGAGCCATTGTAGAAATCTCTGGTTCCAATCAGTATATGTTCCAGGTAACAACATTGGAGGCCTTGATTCATTGCCAAACAGCAGAACATGACGAATGAGGGAGCTGTGACTTTTGATGAGTGTGTAAATACTCATCATTTTTAATCAAATCTGAACTGCAAAACGATCAAAAACACCCAAAAACGCACCAAAATACGAAGAGAATCCCAAAGATCATATTTTATATGTTTCTGATGCAAAACAACTGAAAACAAACGGAAAACGAACAAAATTTGCATATTTGGCAGTTTCAGTCCCCCAACTTTCAAAATTTTAGAAAACTAGTCCCTGAGCATTTATTTCAAAGAAAAGTCAACCTTTGCTCTTTAAAAGTCAAAATGAATCACAAGTGATCTTTGGGTAAAAATTTTTGGAAAAGTTACACACTTGGTCCCCGTACTTTGGCTAATTGGCAGTTTTGGTCCCAAGTGTGTTAAATTGGGAAAATTTCATTTTTTTGTCCTTTGGTTTATTTAACCTGACAGGAATGACCCTTAAATTAAGATTGGAAAATTGGCAACTTAAGTCCTTGAAGAATTCAAAAGTTACAAGAAGTGACCTTGGGCTTCACAAGTAATAAAACCAAACGGATCTTTAGTTGTTGAAAAAACCAATCCATTAACAAACCCTTAGCCCACTACATTCTTTTAAACTAACCAAGCCCAAACCACTAACCCCAAAGGCCAAAGCTTTTCACACTTTAATAAAAACGTTATAACTTCAGGGTCAAACCTCTGACCAGTCAAACCCCATCCCTTTCATCTTCTAAACCACCCCGTGACCTGCTACCTCCTTCCAAACCATCACCATCACCCCATCACCATCTCCTTTGTCTTCCATACCATCTCCCAATCCCACTAACCATAACCAAATCCCTACCTACCCACTCCACGCTGGCTATCCACCACACCTAATTGGGCGCCAAATCAAGATTAAAGGGATGTGATGATTTGAGTTAAATCGAAGGCCTGCAAATTGACCAAGAAAGCACACCACAGGAAAGGACAAAAGAAGATGCAAAGGAAACCCTAGTTTTGTTTAGTATAAATGGTTGTGTCTTGTAAGCCACAAAGGCAGTCAATTTTATTAGGTTTTTATTTTAGCAGTCTTGTATTAGGTTTTAAAGTGGTCATTAACTTTGTTGTTGATGATACTGTTGCTGATGAGAATATTGGTGAGGAAGGTAGTTGGCAGAAGGTACTTGAGACATTGTAAATGACATTACTCTCCCCCTTGATTGTTGCGATGTAATCGAAATAATCAAACAAAAATGTAAAACCAAAGTCGAAATAGTGAATTCAGATTTTCCCTCCAAAATTAATTTGAAAAATTTTTTGTTCCAAAATTTTGAAAATCACTGTAAAATGCTAGTCTAAGGTCACAGGAAAAATTTGAGTTTAAAAATTTTGCCGCCAAATTTTACCGAAAAAATTTGAATTTTGTCCTAAAAATTTGAATTTTTGGCCAAAATTTTCACCGTTATACCAAAATTTGAATTTTGCGTAAAAATTGAAGGTTTTTTTTTTTTATTTTTATTTTTTTATTTTATTTTATTTTTTTTTAGGAATTAGAAAGAAGATAGTAAAAAGATGTTAGAAAGAAACTTGTGTGATAGATGGATCTTATAGAAGGTACAGATGTAATGCCAATTCTCAAAACTTAGTAAAAAAGTAGTTCTCGAAAGAATTTGAGAGTTCTCGAAAAATATATAATCTCGAAAGTTTGGTAATTTCGAAACTGTGTTCTCGAAAAATGAGAGTTTTCGAAACTTTGTGATTTAGAAACTTTGTGATTTAGAAGGATTGCTAGAATTTTGATTTTGCAAAAAGCTCATCCAAAATGAAGTTTGTATTTCAAGATTCTTGTACTTCTAGTTATAAAAACACCAAAACTTGAAGAAAGTTGCAAACTTGATGATTTTGATGAAATTTTTTTGTGTTTTAGAAAGTTCGCCAAAATTTTGAATTTGCTAAAAGCTCACCCAAATGAAGTTTGTATTCCAAGATTCTTGTACTTCTAGTTATAAAAACATCAAAACTTGAAGAAAGTTGCAAACTTGATGATTTTTATGAAAAATTTTTGTGTTCTAGAAAAAAGTACAAAATCAAGTACGAAATTTTTCTAAAACTCCAAATTTTTGAACAAGATTGAAAATTTCTTGTTAGAAAAGGTTTATAACACTAGTTTGTAATCAAAAAAGTGTTAAAAGCCAAGAAAAACAAGAAAAGTAATGATCTTTTTAAACAAAAACGTTTAGAAAGCCTTAAAAGAATACAAGCAAACTCAAATACCTTTTTTTGAAAGAAAGTTTGACACTTTTTTGTTTGTTATGATTTGTAGCACAAATTTGTAAGCAAAGATGTGATAAAAACTAAGAAACAAACAAGAAAGTACAAAATTTTCACAAAAAATCGACTAGAAAAAGAGGTTTTGGATCGGATTCAACTTAAAAACAAGAACTACACCTTCTTCTGGCGAATGATACCACTTGTTAGGTCACCATATTGATTTCACACAAACAAGAATGAGATAGATATAAGGATTTGGGTGATTATATGAATAAGAGAATAATGAGAGCAAGAATTTCCTTAAGATATCAAATAACCAACCAAGTTTACATGAGACCTAAGGCTTCTATTTATAGGGAAGGAGCTAGGGCAACACCCCCTCTCCTTCCTCTAACAATTCGTGTGGGCTTGGAGGCCCATGGGTCAAATACCTTAAGTCTAGTAAACATGTATCATTACATAAATGTAAGTAAATAATAACTTAAGCAACCTATTATTACAAATGACCGAGACTTGATAAAATAGTAAAACTTTGATCCCAACATGTTTCTTTTGCCAAACGCGCAGGGCGCCTTCAATGCTATGTCGAGAAGGTAGATTCCTTAAAGCATTGGAGAGAGTACTTCTTCTGGGTAGATGATGTTGTATTTCCGTCGCGCTTTGAGTTCTATACTCAAAGGTCATTGCCGAGGGATGAGCGTCCTATCCCTGGTTCTTACAGCACCGCGGATGCGGACATAATTGATGGTAACCGCATTCCCATTAACTCCTATCCTGAGGAGTTCTTGGTGGATATGGGGCTGAGCCGTAATTATTTTGATGGTGAGGACGAGGTTCCAACCTTCATCAATGAGAACAGCCAGGGTGGGTGCTCATCCTTTTATTGCCTCTATAATGTAAGTATTTTGCTTTTATCCCTTGAATATCTAACTTTGTTCTTTGTTATTTGTCTTTTGTCTGTCGTAGAGATGTATTTGTTCGCTGTTGTGAAGCTAAAGGAACCTAAGCGCTTGACAGTGGGGGTGCGTCCCCTAAGGGAGGGTGAGCAGCCCATTTTACAGGCCACACCGGGGCACCTGACGGTGTTTGGGCCTGTTGAGCGCGAAGACTCTCCCCCTACAGTTGTGCTTGTTGCGCCAGTGCAGGTTGTCCCTCCTACTGAGGATAAGTCTCCCGTGGAGGAAGAAACACATGTGCAGTCATCCAACAGTGTGGAGATTGTGGAGGTTCGTAGGGAGAAGCGCAAGGAAGCTTCTTCTGGTGGTTATGTTGTTGGTACCTCCAAAAGGAGGCGCCGCCTGATTGGTGAGGATGAGTCAGATGCGCCAGATGAGATGTCTGCTACTAGCGCGCAGAAGAATCAGGCCAGATCTCCACCACTTGTGTAAGTATTTTTGACTGTAACTTTCTTTTATTTGCCATATCCGCGTACTAATTACATCTTCTTCATTGCGTAGGGACCATGCTGCAGATGGTGATGCGGCTGTTGCTGATCATGCCACATCGCCTAAGACTGCTGATGTGGAGGAGCCTCTGAAGGCCTGCGCAGGAGTTGGTGGAGGAGTTGGCTAGTGTTGCTGCTCGCCAGGCTGAGTTGGTCACTCAGCTAAAGGCGCGAACTGTTGTTGAGGGAGGTAGCCTTGCTTAGAGGGATGAGCAGATTGCGCAGCTCAAAGCGCAGTTGGCTGAGGCTCAGGCAAAGGTGTTGGCTGCCGATGAGCGCGCCAAGAAGGCGACTGAGGAGAAACTTGTGTTTATGGCTGAGCTGCAGCGCGAACGTGGGGAATCGCAGCAATATAAGGCTAACCTCGCCTGGGGGGTAAAATACCTGGAAGAGAGGAAGAATGAGCTCTGCGGTCAGCTTTCTCAGTTTGGCAAGAAGGTAGAGGACTCTGTGGAGGCGCAGGAAGAGAAGCTGCGCAGGCTGAGCATAGAGTATGATGAGGAGTTGTATCCTCATCTAATGTCTACGATTGCGGAGCGCAGGTACTTGTACATTCCTCGTTAACTCTTGTGTATTTTATGTTTCTTTTCTAATGCATTTGTCGTTGTTTCCGCAGGTGGTTGATCAGCCATGGCTTGCGCCTGGCTGCCATGAGCACATTGGAGTCCCCACAGGTCGTGAGTGCCTTTGGGAAGGTGGTGGAGTGCACCGTTGCTCGTGGCAAGGCGCAGGCTGTGGAAGAGACGGCTGAGGTGCAACTGCTGAAGGTTTCCCCCTCTGAGGTTCCCGACTATAATGCTGGTGCCTACGATGAACTTGTGCAAGCGATGGAAAGGATGAGGCTCTTTGAGCTCCCACACATTGCTCAGCTGGAGCGCGACCAAGATTATCCTATCCGAGTGATCATGCAGGGATTGACTCTTGGGAGGCATATATCAGAGAATGCAGAGGCCGAAGCTGACTTCTTCTTAAAGCCTGATGAGTCCCAACTACAGGTTCCGGTGTTCGCGCGACCGCGTGACATCCTGAACCCCTTCGCTCTTGAGACGGAGGTGCCACTGAAGGAGGTTCTGGAGCATCATGTAGAGAGGGCGGCCAAGAAGAAAGGTCTTAAAGGGAAGGCCACTCTCTGCGGTGTGGGTGCTGCACATCTTCCCAGGACGGATGGTATTGCAGTCAGTGTGGCGACCGTGTCACCAAAAGATGCGCTGTTGTTGAAGAAGCTTCAAGAGGCGGGGAGCTCAGCTGTGCCAGAGCCTTCCCCCGAGCGCATCCATAGTGTGTAAATGTGTATAACTCTTAGTTATAGCTTTGTAAAAACGCGTAGTTTTTTGGTAAATGAAATTATGGAACTCTTTTGTGCACATATATTGTTTTGTACTTAGATTTTTTTTTTTAATTATTATGTGAAAGACTTATCTAGAGGTACGATGTGCATGTAATATCTTGTATTTGAGCCCATAACTTGTGCATTAAGTTCATAACTTAAGAAACGTTTGCGGTCCATAACCTAAACAAACGTGCGAATAAATGTGTAGCGTACTACGTTTATCATTTATAGTAACCAAGTGTCTTGGTTTATTAGTTCGTTTTAAACTTGTTGTTGCGCATTCATTGTGAGATGCGTACTAAAGTCATAAGCTTGTATGAAGTTAGTGTACGAATTTAGGAGTCAGTTATTTTGAATCCATGTGGTGGAGTGCAGCGTACTGTGAATTCCACTATGTAGGAGTCAATTGTCTTGAGTCCATGTTTTGTTAAACACTCACAGTGTGCGATAAAGTGCCTCCATCGTGGGGTGTACTTATTAACTTACTCCAACGTCTTAATAGTAAGGTGTTTAACAGGGATACGTGACCCGGTGTTGATGGGTTTGCAACCCTCTTACTCAACGAGTACTTTAGTAGGTTTACTCATCCTGTTCGCCCTTGTGTGGTCTTAATATATGCATGCACGCCATGTAGGCAATAATATAAACAGAATTGAGACATAAATGAATAATGTAAACAATAATGTTGAAATGTGTTGTGGAGTTAGCTAGAAACCACAACGCTTTATTAATTCTTGCAAGTGCAAAAAGGACAATTTCCTAAGAAAGAGAAAAAAAAGTAAATACACCAACATTTATTGAGCGCTTACTAAAGTGCAGAGGTGTCAGTGTGTGGGCCGTGGCCTAAAGGTAGCATCTCTTGAGATTGCAAATGTTCCAGGTGCGTGGTAGCTCGTGGCCTTTCATGTCGCGCACTCTGTACACACCGTCGCCTAATGCCTCTGTGACCTCGTAAGGTCCTTCCCATTTGGGTCCGAGCTTGCCCGTGTCTTCTGCGTGGCATCCATCATTGGCGCGGTATACAAAGTCCCCTGGTTTGAAAGAAGTGTTTTTGACTCGTGCATCATAATACTTCTTCATATTTGATTTAGCTTTTTCTTTGCGGATAGCCGCCCTTTTGCGTCGTTCTTCCAACAGATCTAAGTCAATACGCCGTTCATCAACATTTGTTGTGACGTTAACTTCTGATGTACGGATTGTAGGCATTCCAATTTCTGCTGGTATAACATCTTCTGTCCCGTAGACAAGAGAAAAGGTGTATCGCCGTTGCTGACTTTGATTTCTGTGCGGTGGGCCCACAAAACATGCGATAATTCGTCCACCCATCTTCCTTTATGTCTGTCTAAGTGCACCTTAATTCCTTCACCCAGGCTACGATTCGCGCGTTCTACTAATCCGTTTGTTTGTGGATGTTTAACTGACGCGAAGTGTTGTGTGATGTTTAAATGCACGCACCAATCTTTGAATGGGTTATCATAGAATTGTTTTCCGTTGTCCGAAATAATTTCTCCAGGTAGGCCAAAGCGGCATACAATGTTATCCCAAACGAATTATTTGACCTGGTTGCCAGTGATACTTGCCACTGCTTTTGCCTCGATCCATTTGGTGAAGTAGTCAATGGCGACAATGAGAAACTTGAGTCCTCCTGGCACGACTGGAAAGGGTCCTGCAATATCAATTCCCCATTTATGGAATGGCCATGGTGAGGTGATGGGTGTTAACTCATGTTGTGGTTGACGCGGGATTGGTTTGTGAACATGGCAGTTGCTGCATCTTCTAATCATGTCTTGCGCGTCGCGGTGCATGGTAGGCCAATAGTATCCGGATCGCAAAGCACGCGCTACAACAGACCGTGGTCCTGAGTGCATGGTGCAAGAGCCAGCGTGGATTTCCCGGAGTACGTAATCTGCCTGAAGAGGTCCGACGCACCTGAGCCATGGTTGTAGGAATGAACGCCGATATAGGATATCATCTCGAAGTTTGAACCTCTGCGCTGTTCGCCGTATCCGTCGAGCGTCCTTTTGTTCTTGGGGGAGTGTTCCCTTGCTAATAAAATCCATGATGGGTGTCATCCATGTAGGATGTTCTTCCTCTATCACTGTGGACACTTCCATCTCAGAGATGGATTTGTTCTTCAATGTTTCCACCAATACCTGTTTTGACAGGTGTGCAAAGCTTGTTGATGCGATTTTACTTAGCGCATCTGCTTTTTTATTTTCTCCACGTGGGATTTGTTTAATGGAAAACTTGTCAAAATTCTTGATCAAGGATTTGGCTTTATCGAGGTATTGGATCATGTGTTCTTCTTGAGCCACATACTCGCCTAACACGTGGTTAGCTACTAATCGTGAATCCACATTAGCTTCTAGGTTACATACACCCATTTGATTTGCTATGCGTAGTCTAGCCAGTAATGCGTCATATTCTGCCTCATTGTTTGTGGCTATGAATTCAAAGCGTAGTGCGTAAGTCTGCTCTGGTCCATCTGGGCTGGTAAGGATAAGGCCTGCGCCTGATCCTTCTGCGCACGAGGATCCATCCGTAAATAGAACCCATGGTTCTTGTAATGGTACTTCAACCTTTGGTGATGGAGTATCCGCATCTGGCTTCTCGATAATGAAATCAGCCAATATCTGTCTTTTGATCGCGGTGCGCGGCCTATAGGAGATATTATGTTCGCTCAATAACACACTCCACTTTTGAAGCCGCCCTGATGCATCAGGTTTAGAGATAACCTGCTTGATGGGTTGGTCCATGATTACAGCTATCGGATGCGCTTGGAAGTACCTGCGCAGTCTCTTAGCTGCGAATACTAAAGCTAGGACCAGTTTCTCCATAGTGGTGTAGTTAGTCTCTGTCTTCTTAAGGGCTTTGCTTACGAAGTATATAGGTGTTTGAACAGAATTTCTGTCTATCAGTAGCACCGCGCTGACTGCTCCATGGGTCGCTGACAGATACATGATCAGTTCTTCCCCTTGTCGGGGTGCGACAAGCTTTAGTAGCTCTGCCAGGTTTTGTTTTAGCTGTTGGAAGGCTTCTTCCGCTTCTGGAGTCCATCGAAAATCTCCTTTCTTTGTACACTTCGTGAGTGTTTTAAAGAGAGGAAGTGATTTGTCTGCTAATTTGGACAAGAATCGATTCAGCCCGGCTAATTTGCCGTTTAGTGACTGGACTTCTTTTAGTGTGCGCGGTGAAGGTAGTTCGATGACCGCTCTTGTTTTTTTTGGACACGGTTTAATCCCATCGGGTTCTATTAGGTATCCAAGAAACATGCCTTCTGTCGCTCCAAAAGTGCACTTCTTGGGATTCAACTTCATGTTTATTCTTCCCAATGTCTTAAACGTCTCCTCTATGTCACGCACCAATTCCACTTCGGTATGGCTTTTTATGACGAGGTCATCAACATAGACCTCCAAATTGTGGCCCACCTGCTTCTCAAATGCATTATCCACTAACCGTTGGTATGTGGCTCCTACATTTTTTAAGCCAAAGGGCATTTTTGTGTAGCAATACACCCCTTGACTTGTGTGGAAGGCTGTTTTTTCTTCATCCTCCTTGGCCATTTGAATTTGATGGTATCCTTTGTATGCGTCTAGGAAGCATTTGAAAGGATATCCGCACAAGGATTCTACTTTCCAATCAATTTCTGGTAGTGGATAGCAGTCTTGTGGACATGCTTTGTTGAGGTCGGTGAAGTCTACGTACATTCTCCAGCTACCATCGCTTTTCTTTACCATCACTGGGTTGGAAAGCCAATCGTGGTAATAAACTTCTCGCATGATTCCTGCGTCCACGAGTTTGTGCACTTCCTCTAGGATAGCTTTTGCGCGTTCGGGAGCCTGGCCGCGTTTTTTTTGCCGTATTGGAGGGTATCCTTGTCGGATTTCGAGTTTATGTTCAGTAATGGCTCTTGGTACTCTAGTCATGTGTTTCGGTTCCCATGCAAAGATGTTTAGGTTCTTTTGCAATAATGCACACACAGCTGCTCTGCTCTTATTGGAAAGTGATCCCCCGATCGATATTTCTTGGTCAGGATAATCTGGGTAGATTGCAACTTTCAGGTTTGTCACCTTGGTCGTATACTGTTCTGGAGCGCGCGGAACTTCATCTGTCACTATGTTGCATTCTCTTGGAGATGCGGTAGTGTTGTAGAGGGTGACAATTCCCCCTTCCGCTGGGAACTTGAGCATCCCATGTGCTGTGGATGGAACTGCGCGCATGGATGATATCCCCGGTCTCCCAATGATGCCATGTATGACGAGGGAGACCTGATTACCATGAAGTTCATCCAAGCTGTTGTAGAATGGTATTCATTACCAATGACCACAAGTATGCGTAATTGTCCCATGGGCCAAATTTTTTCACCTGTGAATCCAGTCAATGATGTTGTGGCCAGAATTAACTAGTTTTGTATCTCAGGTTTTAGCCTTTTGAAGCAGTGTCCGTACATGATGTCCGCAGACGCTCCTCCATCGACATACATACGGTGGATAGCGTGACCTCCCGCTTGTATCTCGATGGTGAGTGGTTCGACCACTGCGTTGTCCGCAGTAAGAGTGGGAAAGGAGATTTGATTTCCCTTGAAAAATCTTTGGCTGACTTTTTGTTTCGTATTTCGCTGCCATGATTGTATCATGTATATCGTATCAGCCTTATTTTTTGGTATCTCCTTTTTGGCCCCATTCTTTTGTCTATCTTTCCCCTCTTTGATGTTTTTAACGAGGTGGTCCATCTTTCCTTCTCTTACTAATTTATCAATTAGTTGACGTAGTTGAACGCACTCATTAGTAGTGTGGCCCTTCTGTCCATGGTATTCGCAGTATCCTCCACCGATGCGCTTTTCTTCTTGGGTGATCATGGGTGGAGGTTTTGGAAAATTTGCTCCTTCTGTCGCGAATATTTCCTTAGGGGTTTTTGTGAGTGGGACATACTTGTTGATATCCCTTCCACTACCTTGGTTGCGGTAGTTCCTGTTGCGGTTGCCACTTTGGTCATTGGATTGTCTCCTTGACTGTTCTTGTGGTTTAAAGGTTGAGTAACCTTTTTTGCTGTCTGCCGCTGCCGCTTCCCCTTGGATGAAGGATCTGGTGTGTTTTGTTAGCTCATCAAAGCTTTGGGGTACTTTATTGTTTAGCTTCCGTATCAGCTCTGGGTTATTGATCCCGTTCATGAACCCTGAGATTTTTAATACCTCAGGACATGCCTTGACTTTCATGCATTCATCTTTGAAGCGCTCCATGTAAGCGCTTGTGGATTCCCCTTGGCGCTGTTTCACTCTGGCTAGTTCCATAGGGTTCTTTGCGCATTTCTTTCGTTGCGTGAAATTTAGGCGGAATGCTTTCCACAGCTCTTCAAACCCAGTTATGCTTCGTCGTGGAAGCTTGCTGAACCATGTTCGCGCATTCCCCACTAAGGTAGAGTTGAACATATGGCACCACACAGGTTGTGGCCAGTTTTCGATAGCAGCCGCTGACTCGAAAATTTTTAGGTGATCATCAGGATCACCCGTGCCATCGTATGTTTTAACATTGGTGGGCATGCGCCTTTTCTTGTCATCTGAGAAATCGCTTATGTGTCGCGTGAACGCATCAACCTTTTGGTGACGCCAAGGAAGGGAAATATCCTCGTCCTCATCGTACCAGCGTCGGTTCTTAGATTTCCAATGTCCCGTCTCTCTATCCTCGTTGTCCGAGGAACTGCTTGAGGAAGAGTTGTTTCTCCTGTGGCGCTTGCGCCGCTTTTCCTCGGAGTCCGAATTTGAAGGACTTGTACTTGGGGAGTAGTGTTTCCCCAATCTATCTTGAATTCTTCTGCTTCCTGACCTTGAGGTGCTTTCGCTTGGTGAGCGTTGTCGTCCAAGTCTATCTTGTATCCTTCGGCTACCAAGCCTAGCATGGATACTGGTGTGCCTCGCATTGTCTTCGTAATCCTCCGAATATTGAGAGTGATGCTGTACCAAGTCTATCACAGACGTTGGTGCGCCTCTCACCGGTTCTGCGCTCATGGTGGCGCGGTGGAGATTTTTCTTGGTTAAAGTTTAGCTGATTTTGCAGGTTGCGGCTTGACCTTTTCCTTGCCTCCTCTTGCATGAGACTAGTTAAAGTCTCATAATGTTGGGACACATAATCGTTTAATGTCACCTCAGGTGCATCCTCTTCTACTGCGAGGATGTCCGTCTCCGCATGAGGTTCCCTCTCTCTATTAGGTGCTCCTGGTGGCACAATGTTGTCCACTATGGATGCCACCTGGTGGGGAGTGGTAAAGAGAGTGCGCTGAATGTCCTCAGCACTTGAGACTACGGTAGTAGTTCGGGTTGTCCCCAAGGGCAATTGTACCACGGTAGGGATTGGAGTTGCATTCGACTCACGATGACTAGGCGCACTGGTTGTTCCAGAGGTCGGCTTAGGAGTCGAATCTTTATGCTTCTTCCTATGAGAATCATCACGTGTTTTCTACGGCTGCGGAGTCCGCTGGCCTGAGTTCTTGTTTTTCGGAATTTTGGTCTTGAGTTCTTAGTGTAGGGTCCCATGGATGGCGCCACTTGTTGATACAAAAGTTGGGCTTACCTTGTTTGGACTCCTGCTTTCGTACCAATTGGAACTTTAGTGCTTGTGAAACCTGCACACTAAGAAAGCAAACAACACCGTTAGGCTTATCGTGAGATTGTCTCCCACGATTAGACTCCGGCGTGAGAGTAAGTAATTGGTTTAGGGTTTAGTTGAAGAGTTAGGGATTGTGTAAATCGTACCTTTTAATGAGAATATATCATTCTATATATAGGGGTGTAGAAACCATGTAGGTTTCTTGTTCCTTACTCTTCGCACTCGTGGTGCTTATCCGGGGTAAGGATATCTATTCCGTAAATAGAAGATCCTTATCCTTTAATCATGTGTTTTGGTTGGGCTTTGGGCTTCGTGAGCCTAAGCCGTTGGTAATTAGCCATTGTGGATAACATGACTCTATAAGCAACTATAACCCAATGCACATGATCCATTACCCATGTTAATTACCCATTGTCGATCATTAGGAATGTATTTGTCGATAACATGACACTATAAGCCACTACAACCCAATACACATGACCCATTACCCATGTTAATTACCAATTGTCAACAGTCAGGGATGTGTCGTAACATGACACTCTAATCAACTATAACCCATGTTAATTACCATTGAAAGGAGCTTACACGGGCTTATCACTAGTTAAATTATTTGAATACTCTTTAAAATATAATGGATTATAACGCAAAAGCCGGAAATATATATGAACTTGTTGTGATGTATTTTTATGCGATTTTACATTAATAACCTTCAACTTAACTAATTCGCCAAACAGCTTTATAAAAATATAAACTCCATCTTATGGCTTATAATATAAGCTCTAGCCCCAACCCCAGCCCATTCCGCTAAACAAATCTTACGTAGAAAAAAATATATACAAATTTATTAAAGTGTGGCTTTTTCTCCCTCTACTTATTTTCAACTTGTTTCACTTTTAAAATTTCGAATTTTGCAAAACTAAATAAGTTGTAGCTTATTTGGTTTAAAGGGTAAAATATCATAACGGTTTAAACCGTTTTCGTTTGTTTTTTTCTTTCTTGATTTTGACCGTTTTTGTACGTTTTGGACCGTTTTTGTACATTGTCTGACATTTTCTTTAAAAAAATGTATGAAGTCGTACAAAATGTACGAAAGTGAACACAACGTAGCAAAACAAAAAAAAAAGGATAATGACGTGTTAAAATGAAAAAATCGTACAAAAATCTATGAGAACGTAATAAACATTTCATAACGTTTTTATATGGAGGAAAACATTCATAAAAGCTTGAAAACGAGCGAAAATTGCCAAAAACATTCAAAAATGGATGAAATCGGCCAGGAAGGTTGAAATCGGTCGAAAAGGTCGTAATCGGTCAAACACGGTCACAATCAGTCGTATTCGGTCTAAATCCATCAAAATCTGTCGAAAATTATCAAAATCGGTCGACAACTAGCGAAATCAGTCAAAATCAATTGAAAACGGTCAAAAATGGACAAAAAACGTAACATGTGAATTAGCCATTATCACCGGTCGTGCATGGGTTTCACCCGCTTGGTAGGTGTTTAGTTATAGTGTGAAGGTTATATGAATTGTATGGAAAACTAGAAGGGGGGTTGAATAGTTTTACGTCTTTTTAATTTGCTATAAAAAGTTTGTTTGCGTGTTTTGTTTACTTACAAAAATTGTAGATTCGATATTATGTGAATTCAAATCTTGCACAATATAAATAACTACAATTTAAATGCTAAGACTATAATAATGTAATAAGTGAAATGAGTAAGAGATGGAAAGATCGAACCGCGAGACAAGAGATTTATAGTGGTTCGGCTACAAGGACACCTTCCTTGCCCTACTCCACTCTTCGAGCACCTAACTCGAGAGTTTTCTTCACTATGTTATCACACCCCACAATTTCAGGTCATTTTTCCAAACTTCGACATTCTACTATTCACATATTACTATTCATCGATCACTATTCATCGTTTTACTATTCATCATTTTTGAGGTCAATTTGACATTCCGAGAAACATTCAGAATTTTTACTATTCACTTGACACTATTCATTTCCGAGTGAAAACCACTATTCACGTGCATTACTCATGTCATCGTAAATTTAGTTTACGAGTATTCAAATTCGCGTAACCGTATTGGTTCAGGAGCGAATTCATGCATTGTTATCAGGGACATTTCATACGGATTAGAAATACTCTACATATCATTATTATGGCACTTGCATACTATTCCACTCGTAAGATTTTCAAATTAATACTTTTGGTATAATTAACGATTTACGTATGTTTATTTTAAATAAACACTAATACGCGAACTATAAATGTGACTAACATGTCCGACACTCCCGACTATTATCCCAATATATTTTTATATTCATTTTAATAATATAAAAATTATAATATTAATTTACCCGGTATTTTGGAAATTTATTTATTTCATATCGTACGTCTAATTTAATTTCGACGGTTTTCATAAAAATTAAACAATAATCACCCAAACTCTCCGTACTTGTACCCGACATATTTTTACAATTTTTACGACTTTATTATGTCCCGAATAACTTCAATAAAATTTATTTCTAACAAACCTGGTACCCCGAAAAAACCTAAAACTAACACTACATAATACTACCACTAACTTTTCTAATTAAAACCCAAGACAACCCCCCCCCTTTCCCTCCTTTTTGCGCCGGCCAACACCCCCCCCCCCCCCCCTGGTCTTAATAAGCTTAAACCTCACCAACCAAATTTAATGCTCAACTAACAATTGTCCCTAACTATATAATTAACCTTTTCATCCCATTTTCTCACAAATAATTATCCAAGTTCAAGTAAACTTTTCTCTCATTTTTCTCTCTTGTATGCTCGGCCTAGGGGTGAATCAAGAAGCAAGAACATCAATTTTTCAAAGATCATAGTGTAAACTTGTTCACTTAGTCATCCTTGTTGGAGTTTTGAGATAGAAACTCAAGGATTAGTAGGTTTTTCATCATCTAAACTCCCAAAACCTTCAAGTAAGTTAACAAACTCATTTTTATAATTTTTACAAGTTATTACTATGGTTATATACTTTTCTTACAAGAACTCATGCATATAATGGATTATACCACTCTATTTTGTACATATTTAACTTTGAGCCCTAGAAATGAAAACATGAGAAACCCTTGTTAGACCTAGTGGATTGATGATGTTTAAGGACCCATGACACCCTAAGAAGGTGTATGGTAGGATTAGACTAGTTTTGTGGTGATTGAAAGTGGTTTGGTTGAAGTTAGAACTAGATTTGAACCCTAGAAATGATTTTTGAAACAATAGAAATACCTACTGTCCATATTTCTAATTCGTGGGAAAATCAGTAGATGGTGGTTAAATTTTGACCAAAGATTTAGAAAATACTTTCAAAAACGAAACTTTAGGCGAAAGAACGGATTAAAACGAGCTTATAACGAAGGAGATATGATTTTTGCAAATTTAACGACGAAAACTATTTTTATAAAAACTGCATGCTGTTTGGCAGTTTTCGACGGGCAAAAAGAGGTGTTAAACGTAACCTAGAGGAACCGAGCTATCGAAAATATAATACTACATACTAAAACGAATCCGTGGATATAAAGAACGAGGAAAATGAGCTTAAAACGACCAAGTTATACCCGTTTTAACATCGTCAAAACTATGTATATATATATATATATATATATATATATATATATATATATATATATATATATATATATATATATATATTTGGTCACAAATAAAAATAATAACTTACGCACTAAATGGTATATTTTCTAGAAATGTTACTAAGGACTATATTCTTAACAAATGAAATACATATGACCCAAAAGAATATTTATACGACTTAACAACGTTATTTTAAGGTTTTCGATACGAGAAATACAACGCTAACATTTTTGTACGATATATATTACGACAAGTTTTATAACTCCAATTGGACTTATTTTTCCTAAGTATGGAAACTATTTTACTATGACGATAACTAGTATTTCCAAATTACGAGTGGTATAGGTATCATGTGCATGTGCATTCATTTCATTACGGCTTGATCTAAATTAGATCGCGATTATTCATTTAGGTTGCGGCTAGTGTTCACGCCTCATTGTCCCGACTACTTTTACATCATTGTACCATCTTTGTACCATCATTTCGAGGTGAGTTCTCATAGCCCCGTTTTAATTCAATATTTTGATTTCAAATCCCACGAGGGAGAATACATTACACAATTATTTTCGTACATGCCCAAGTATTAAATTTCGTACATTGCTTAAGTTGCCTTACTACCACATTAAGTCCCCTTTTATTATCATGGACCGTTAATTATGATGCAAGCGAGAGTGAGTGGATAGATCTATCGAGGGTGACTCCTCCATTCGTGTTTGGGTTGCTCCATAAGGAAAACGAAGGCATTTCATTTCTAATATATTAAAGTGTCTGGTAAACACTCCTTTGGGGCCAAGTAACGTCTAGCTTCGGGGTCATGAGCTTAAGAGACAATGTAGCTTTTTGACATTTTGTCACTTTACTTTATACTTGTGGCTTATGTACATACGATTTACCTATAAACCTATGATTATTCACCAACTTTATGTTGACCGTTTCGCAATGTATTTCTCAGGTTACTAAGGCATATTCTCATGGCATGCATGGAGTCATTTTGTGTATCCAGGATGACGCGTCTCTTTTTGGATTTCATGCACTTATGAACTATCCTTTGATTGTACTAAATTATTTCCTTAAACCTTTTCCAACTTTTGGGACCTATGTTTTATAACTCTGAATATTTTGAATGAATCAAACGATGTATTTTCTAAACGACACTTTAGGTCGTTCAATATATCCTTGTTTGTGGTGCTATGACCGTTACACCCTCAGGCATTCCATTCCGCTGCAAGTCAGGTAAATTGGGGGTGTGACAGATTGGCATCAGAGCTAAGGTTATAGCGAACTAGGATGCATCATGGACCCTAGACTATAACCACACCATCATAGCATCTCATCATTTCATCATAAGTGCATATTTACTTATTTTTAGGTGATTCCATTACACGAATTATTTATTTTCTATTTCACCTTGATTATCACAGAGACATGTCTTCGAATCCAAACACTATCATACTTTACTCTATATCAGACTCTGATGATGAGGGCTCTATGTCCTCCACTGCTGTTTCACCACTTATTTCTCCTGCACCTGAGTTGCCGCTTTTGGCATCAGATGATGACAATGAGCCTTTTGAGGAGGAGGAGACGGCTCCTACTCCTCATGTCCATCCTACTGTACCACTTGATGTTACCCGTGTACCCACTGACATACCATCTCCCACTACTACTATTCCTTCAGAACCGAGACTTATGTTTCCTAGTAGTAACATCATTCGTATTGCTAAGAAGAGTGTCCGCCCTGCTACACCTACTTTTAGGACTCTCCCTAGTCCTACTATGCCTACACCACCACCACCAGCCATATCCACTACTACTCCTATATCTACCTCACTCTTGCCGCTCAGGAAGCGTGCAAGGTTTACCACTCCAGATTCACCTACCACCGAGACTGCTGACTTTCCACCACCACCAGTATACCACATAGGTAAGAGTTCGAGAGCGGCTGCGGTTAGGGGGCCCACAGCTGTTACATTAGAGGATCAGTTAGGGGCTCAACAGGAGCAGGTTGATAGGCTGGGGTATAGAGTTGATGAGATTATCACTACTCGACTTGAGGCTGTCGAGGAGCAGGTTGAGGATTTGATTCAGGGCAGAGTTAGTATTGATGTGTCTTACCATGGACTCGAGGCACGACAGTTGAGGCACCAGGAGCAGATTGATCTACTTAGGGATGAGCTACCTGAGATTCGAGATAGAGCTCAGGCGACACAGGAGACTCAGTGGGAGCAGGTAGACCAGTTGGCATTGGTTCGAGAGAGGTTAGTCATATTGGAGCGCAGAGATGCTTCTTTTCAGTTACGAGTTCAGCATCTAGAGGAGATCGTGGTTGCGATGGATCGTGAGATTCGCCGCCTGAGAGGAGAGCCTGGACCATCTAGAGCACCTGGAGGAGCCTAGACATAGACTGGTATTATATTAGCTTTTATTATTTTCCTAGTCCCGAGGTGTGGGACATAGTTCAAGAACTTGTAGTCTTTTGGTTGTTGTACATAAAAAATATAACAAGTGCGACTCTACTATGTTGGAAATGTTGTGCTATATATTATATCGGTCCATGTAGGCTGAAATTTTCATGTATTATATTCATGTGTTGTGATTATATTTATGATGTTTCATGGTTGCTCTTTATTATTATCGTATCTAGACAGATTGTGGTTGTATTCGTACATGTCGTGGTTGTATTGATACTTGTTGTGGTTGTATATATATATACATGTTGTGGGTGTATATCTTTGGTTCGATGACTATTTCTATTATGATTTTTCTCATGGTTATTTCCATTGTGATTTATCAGAAGTATGGCACCAAGGAAAAGTAAGGCTGCACCAGAAACACCCGCTATGACTCAAGCCGCTATCCGCAAGTTGGTCAGGGATAGTATTGCAGAAGCTCTGGAGATTCAGAGAGCTGAGGTTGCTGCTAGGGCTGCCGAGACTGCTTCTAATACAGGGGCAGTTGAACCAACCGCTATTAGGCGTGAATGTACATGGAAAGATTTCAAGATTAGTGATCCTATCAAGTTTAAGGGCACTGAAGGAGCGGTTGCTTTGATCCGCTGGTTTGAAAAGACTGAGAATGTATTCCTCATGTGCGGATGCCTGGACGTCAGCAAGGTAAAATTTGCTACAGGTATGCTTCTTAATGAAGCTATGTCTTGGTGGAATTCGTATGCTCAGCCGATTGGTATGGAGAATGCTTACAAGCTCACTTGGGAGGAATTCAAGAAACTGATGTCTAAGAAGTTTTGCCCTCGTACCGAGGTGCAAAAGTTGGAAACAGAATTTTATGAGCTGGTAACTAAAGGTGATGACATCGAGACCTACTTCAGGAGGTTTCAGGAGTTGGCTGCACTATGTCCAACTATGGTTCCTGACGATGAGAAAAAGATGGAAAACTTTGTTGGTGGATTGCCTGAAAGTGTTCGAGGAGATGTGATTTCTTTTGATCCTCAATCAATGGAAGAGGCTATTCGTATAACTCAGAAACTCATGGTCCAAGTGGTAAAAGGAAAAGCTGCTGTCAACAACAATAACCGTTCAACAACACCAACTACAACAACACTCGAAACAACAACAACTATAACAACAATCGAAACCGCAACTATCCCAATAACCGAAACAACATCCCAAACAATAACAACAACAACAAGAGAAGATTTGATTACAACCAAGGTGGAAACGCTATTTAGCCGCCACCTAAGAGGCAATAAGTGGCAAGGGCCTATGCTGCAGGACCGACTGAAAGGAAAGGATATGAGGGTAATCTACCCAAGTGTGAGAGGTGTCAGAAGCATCATAACCCAGGACGTTGCCCAGATCTATGTGGTAAGTGCAAAAAGATTGGTCATAACATCAAGGATTGCAAATCTCCAACTCAGAAACCACCAGTAACATGTTTTGGCTGCGGAGAAATTGGACACTACAGGGGAGAGTGCCCAAAGGGGAAGAATCAAGGAACTGGAAACCAAAATGGAATGGCTCGAGGAAGAGCTTATGTTATGGGAGGAGAAGATGTCAAAGAAGACCCGAATATGGTTGCGGGTACGTTCCTCGTTAATAATCGTTATGCATCCATTTTATTTGATTCAGGAGCGGATAGAAGTTTTGTTTCTATTTCATTTGCACCTTTACTTAACATAGAACCAACCCCATTAGACATTTCCTATATCGTTGAACTAGCCGATGGGTCTTTAGTTAACACCAACACCATTGTCCGTGGTTGCACTATAAATTTTCTAAACCATCCATTCAATATAGACCTTATGCCCGTAGAACTTGGAAGTTTCGACGTTGTTATCGGTATGGATTGGTTATCTCGGCATCGAGCGAGAATTATTTGTGATGAGAAAGTCGTTCACCTTCCTTATAACGGTGAAACTTTGGTTGTTCGTGGAGAGCGAAGTGGAACTAGACTCAGTATTATATCATGCATTAAAACCGAGAAGTACATAAAGAAGGGTTGTTATGCATTCTTGGCTCACATCACGGAGAAGAAGTCAGATGAGAAACGACTTGAAGATGTGCCAATTGTTAAGGAATTTCCAGAAGTTTTTCCGGAAGAATTGCCAGGACTTCCGCCTACACGCAAAGTCGAGTTTCAAATCGAATTAGTGCCAGGAGCTGCACCAATTGCGCGAGCACCGTATAGACTTGCACCTTCGGAGATGCAAGAATTGTCGAATTAACTACAAGAACTTTTGGACAAAGGATTCATTAGACCGAATCAACTACAGAATTGCTAGTTTTGTTTGTGAAAAAAAAAGGATGGAACTTTCAGAATGTGCATCGACTATCGTGAGCTGAACAAGTTAACGGTGAAGAACCGTTATCCACTCCCTAGAATCGACGACTTGTTCGACCAGTTACAAGGTTCTAGTTTTTATTCCAAGATTGATTTAAGATCCGGTTACCATCAACTTAAAGTTCGGGAAGAGGATATCCCGAAGACGGCATTCAGAACACGCTATGGTCATTATGAGTTTCAAGTAATGCCTTTCGGATTAACCAACGCACCTGCGGTATTTATGGATCTCATGAATAGGGTGTGCAAACCGTATCTTGATAAGTTTGTGATCGTATTCATTGACGATATCTTGATTTATTCCAAGAGTAAGGAAGATCACAAAGAACATCTCAGAACAATCCTGGAACTACTCAAGAAGGAGCAATTGTATGCCAAATTTTCAAAGTGTGATTTTTGGATACGAAGAGTTCAATTTCTTGGCCATGTTATTGATAGCCAAGGATTACAAGTCGACCCAGCAAAGATCGAGGCAGTTAAGGATTGGGCTACGCCCAAGTCTCCTACGGAAATTCGTCAATTCCTAGGACTTGCCGGATATTACAGAAGGTTTATCGAAGGGTTTTCTAAGATAGCGAAGTCGTTGACAAAGCTGACACAAAAGAATGAGAAGTACGAGTGGGGAGAGAACCAAGAGTCCGCATTTCAGTTATTGAAACAAAAGCTTTGTAGCGCACCGATTTTGTCACTACCTGAAGGTATTGAGAACTTTGTGGTATATTTCGATGCTTCGCATCAAGGACTTGGAGCTGTGCTAATGCAAAATGAGAAGGTGATAGCTTATGCATCTAGACAGCTTAAGACACACGAGAAGAATTACACTACGCACGACTTGGAGTTGGGTGCGGTAGTTTTTGCACTCAAGATTTGGAGACACTACCTTTATGGTACCAAGTGCGTAATTTTTACCGACCACAAGAGCTTACAGCATATACTTGATCAGAAGGAACTCAACATGAGACAACGTCGTTGGCTAGAATTGTTGAGTGATTACGATTGTGAAATCCGATATCACCCAGGAAAAGCAAATGTTGTAGCAGATGCACTTAGCCGAAAAGAACGACTCAAACCTTTGAGAGTTAGGTCATTGGGAATGACTATCATTTTGCCATTACCATCAAAAATTCTAGAAGCTCAGATTGAGGCTCTCAAAGAAGAAAATCGACCACATGAGAAACTTTATGGTATGCCAGAAAGCGAAAATGGCTTCGTAAAGAGAACAGATGGAGTGTTATGCTTCAAGGACCGAAGTTGGATACCACTCTATGGTGGAGTGCGAGAATTGATTATGCATGAATCACACAAGTCGAAGTACTCTATTCATCCAGGTTCTGATAAGATGTATCAGGATCTCAAAAAGCTTTATTGGTGGCCGAACATGAAAGCAGAAATAGCTACGTATGTCAGCAAATGTCTTACTTGTGCTAAAGTGAAAGCCGAGTACCAGAAACCGTCAGGGTTACTTCAACAACCAGAGATTCCACAATGGAAGTGGGAACGTATTATTATGGACTTTGTCACTAAACTTCCTAAGACGTCAGGAGGTTACGATGCTATTTGGGTAATTGTTGATCGTCTTACCAAATCAGCTCATTTCATACCCATTAGAGAAACTTATTCCATGGAACAACTTGCTAGACTTTATGTCAAGGAAATAGTCTCAAGACACGGTGCACCAGTTTCCATCATTTCCGACAGAGATAGTCGTTTTACTTCAAACTTTTGGCGGTCATTACAAGATTCTTTTGGATCCAAGTTATACATGAGCACTGCTTACCATCCTCAAACCGATGGTCAGAGCGAGAGAACTATTCAGACACTTGAGGACATGCTGCGAGCATGTGTGATTGACTTTGGAAATGGTTGGGCTAACCATTTGCCATTGATCGAGTTTTCCTACAACAACAGTTACCATTCAAGCATAAAGGCTGCACCATTCGAGGCACTTTATGGTCGTAAGTGTCGATCTCCAGTTTGTTGGGCCGAAGTCGGTGATGTACAATGTACTGGCCCGGAGATGGTACAAGAAACAACAGAAAAGATAATTCAGATTCGAGAGAGACTCGAAACTGCTAGAAGTCGACAAAAGAGCTACGCAGATGTTCGACGCAAACCATTGGAATTCCAGGTTGGAGACAAAGTCATGTTGAAAGTCTCGCCTTGGAAAGGCATAATACGATTTGGAAAACGCGGGAAGTTGAACCCGAGATACATTGGTCCGTTTAAGATACTGGAAAGGATTGGTCCAGTAGCTTACAAGCTTGAACTTCCGTCAGAACTCAGCAACGTACACAACACGTTTCATGTCTCAAACCTCAAGAAATGTCTTTCGGACGAGTCTGCCATTATACCATTAGAAGAAATACAACTCGATGACAAGCTTAACTTTGTGGAAGAACCAGTTGAAATTATGGACCGCGAGATCAAACAGTTAAAACAAAGTTGAATTCCGATCGTGAAGGTTCGCTGGAATTCTCGAAGAGGACCCGAGTTTACTAGGGAACGAGAAGACCAAATGCGACGCAAGTATCCACAACTTTTCACCAAGCCAACTGAATTCAGCGACTGGATTCCTTTTTGGATGGGCGACTATCACACCCCACAATTTCAGGTCATTTTTCCAAACTTCGACATTCTACTATTCACAAATTACTATTCATCGATCACTATTCATCATTTTACTATTCATCATTTTTGAGGTCAATTTGACATTCAGAGAAACATTCAGAAATTTTACTATTCACTTGACACTATTCATTTCCGAGAGAAAACCACTATTCACGTGCATTACTCATATCATCGTAAATTTAGTTTATGAGTATTCAAATTCGCGTAACCGTATTTGTTCAGGAGCGAATTCATGCATTGTTATCAGGGATATTTCATACGGACTAGAAATAGTCTACATATCATTATTATGGCACTTGCATACTATTCCACTCGTAAGATTTCCAAATTAATACTTTTGGTCTAATTAACGATTTACGTATGTTTATTTTAAATAAACACTAATACGCGAACTATAAATGTGACTAACATGTCCGACACTCCCGACTATTATCCCAATATATTTTTATATTCATTTTAATAATATAAAAATTATAATATTAATTTACCCGGTATTTTGGAAATTTATTTATTTCATATCGTACGTCTAATTTAATTTTGACGGTTTTCATAAAAATTAAACAATAATCACCCAAACTCTCCGTACTTGTACCCGACATATTTTTACAATTTTTACAACTTTATTATGTCCCGAATAACTTCAATAAAATTTATTTCTAACAAACCCGGTACCCGATAAAACCTAAAACTAACACTACATAATACTACCACTAACTTTTCTAATTAAAACCCAAGACAACCCCCCCCCCTTTCCCTCCTTTTTGCGCCGGCCAACCCCCCCCCCCCCCCCCCCCCCCCCCTTGGTCCTAATAAGCTTAAACCTCACCAACCAAATTTAATGCTCAACTAACAATTGTCCCTAACTATATAATTAACCTTTTCATCCCATTTTCTCACAAATAATTATCCAAGTTCAAGTAAACTTTTCTCTCATTTTTCTCTCTTGTATGCTCGGCCTAGGGGTGAATCAAGAAGCAAGAACATCAATTTTTCAAAGATCATAGTGTAAACTTGTTCACTTAGTCATCCTTGTTGGAGTTTTGAGATAGAAAGTCAAGGATTAGTAGGTTTTTCATCATCTAAACTCCCTAAACCTTCAAGTAAGTTAACAAACTCATTTTTATAATTTTTACAAGTTATTACTATGGTTATATACTTTTCTTACAAGAACTCATGCATATAATGGATTATACTACTCTATTTTGTACATATTTAACTTTGAGCCCTAGAAATGAAAACATGAGAAACCCTTGTTAGACCTAGTGGATTGATGATGTTTAAGGACCCATGACACCCTAAGAAGGTGTATGGTAGGATTAGACTAGTTTTGTGGTGATTGAAAGTGGTTTGGTTGAAGTTAGAACTAGATTTGAACCCTAGAAATGATTTTTGAAACAATAGAAATACCTACTGTCCATATTTCTAATTCATGGGAAAATCAGTAGATGGTGGTTAAATTTTGACCAAAGATTTAGAAAATAATTTCAAAAACGAAACTTTAGGCGAAAGAACGGATTAAAACGAGCTTATAACGAAGGAGATATGATTTTTGCAAATTTAACGACGAAAACTATTTTTATAAAAACTGCATGCTGTTTGGCAGTTTTCGACGGGCAAAAAGAGGTGTTAAACGTAACCTAGAGGAACCGAGCTATCGAAAATATAATACTACATACTAAAACGAATCCGTGGATATAAAGAACGAGGAAAATGAGCTTAAAACGACCAAGTTATACCCGTTTTAACATCGTCAAAACTATATATATATATATATTTGGTCACAAATAAAAATAATAACTTACGCACTAAATGGTATATTTTCTAGAAATGTTACTAAGGACTATATTCTTAACAAATGAAATACGTATGACCCAAAAGAATATTTATACGACTTAACGACGTTATTTTAAGGTTTTCGATACGAGAAATACAACGCTAACATTTTTGTACGATATATATTACGACAAGTTTTATAACTCCAATTGGACTTATTTTTCCTAAGTATGGAAACTATTTTACTATGACGATAACTAGTATTTCCAAATTACGAGTGGTATAGGTATCATGTGCATGTGCATTCATTTCATTACGGCTTGATCTAAATTAGATCGCGATTATTCATTTAGGTTGCGGCTAGTGTTCGCGCCTCATTGTCCCGACTACTTTTACATCATTGTACCATCTTTGTACCATCATTTCGAGGTGAGTTCTCATAGCCCCGTTTTAATTCAATATTTTGATTTCAAATCCCACGGGGGAGAATACATTGCACAATTATTTTCGTACATGCCCAAGTATTAAATTTCGTACATTGCTTAAGTTGCCTTACTACCACATTAAGTCCCCTTTTATTATCATGGACTGTTAATTAAGATGCAAGCGAGAGTGAGTGGATAGATCTATCGAGGGTGACTCCTCCATTCGTGTTTGGGTTGCTCCATAAGGAAAACGAATGCATTTCATTTCTAATATATTAGAGTGTCTGGTAAACACTCCTTTGGGGCCAAGTAACGTCTAGCTTCGGGGTCATGAGCTTAAGAGACAATGTAGCTTTTTGACATTTTGTCACTTTACTTTATACTTGTGGCTTATGTACATACGATTTACCTATAAACCTATGATTATTCACCAACTTTATGTTGACCGTTTTCGCAATGTATTTCTCAGGTTACTAAGGCATATTCTCATGGCATGCATGGAGTTATTTTGTGTATCCAGGATGACGCGTCTCTTTTTGGATTTCATGCACTTATGAACTATCGTTTGATTGTACTAAATTATTTCCTTAAACCTTTTCCAACTTTTGGGACCTATGTTTTATAACTCTGAATATTTTGAATGAATCAAACGATGTATTTTCTAAACGACACTTTAGGTCGTTCAATATATCGTTGTTTGTGGTGCTATGACCGTTACACCCTCAGGCATTCCATTCCGCTGCAAGTCAGGTAAATTGGGGGTGTGACATATGTCAACAAGCTCCCTTATGGCGGAGAAAACCTTACACACCAATATACACACCACAACTTCGTCACACCTTAATCACACCTTCTACATAACTTCTTCACACCTAGTCACACCTTAATTACAACGCTACTTCTTCATACCTATCTATATTCACAACTATCTATTTCACAACTATCTTCCTCACAACTATCTACTTCCCAACAATCTACTACACAACAATCTACTCCTAAATCTTTCTATTTACATGTTGGATCGATGTACTCTGATCAAACTACTTTGTAGCTTGTAAAGGTTTAATAATATTAAGTAAACTTAACACTATTAATATTGAAACACTGTTTAACCTTGTAAAGTATGCGGAATCTACTAACACAAAGCTTAAGAAGAACTTTTATATTAACCAAACTTTGAACCTGCTTTGTTACACAGATTCACTAACAATCACTAATTATTTATCGACTTTGAACAACTCTAAAACTTATATCGACTAATACCTCTTAAGGCTCTTTATATAGATAACCTTAAGTCGGTTTACAACTTGAACGATAAGTCATTATCCCTAACTAATTCTAGAATATTCGTTCAATATTACACATTAATCCTTTAACTAATATTGCACATAAGTCCTTATTTCATTCGAAGTACTTTAAACATTCTTCAGTAAACAGCAGTACTTTGACTTTTATCTTCAGCAGTACTTTGACTTTATTCTTCATGCAGCAGTACTTTGACATACAGAAGTACCTTGATCTTTTATATCCCAACAATCCTCCCCTAACTTGAACTCCACTTGCTTGATTTCAAGTTTCTTTGTTATCTTTGATCTTCAAAATCTTTGATCATTCAGAAAGATTGATTCTTTATACCTTTATCTTCTATCTGTCATGTGTCAAGTACTCTTCATCAGCATCTTTTCTTGCAATAAATCTTCTCAGTAACTCAGCAACATTTTGGTACATTAATCATCAAATCTTTGAAAGTTTCATACTATTCTCAACACTTCCAGGTGTGTTAACTCCTGTGAGAGGTGAATCATTGAAAATTATGATTTTTAGCAACTCATCAGCTATCAACGGATTTGAGTAGTCTTTACCAATAGCCGTTTGCTTTTGGACTAGTTAGTTCTTTGATATCAATCATGGTGAACTAATTACCAAAAATGGATTTTCCACAGCCTTTACCACAAGCCATTTTTCCTTGTGGGCTAGCCAACTCTTTACTTATAAAGATATGGTGAGTTGAAACCATACAATTTTTAGTAAATTGTCAACTAAAAACGGATTTGATTATCACATCAGAGCCGTACCCTCATGATGAGTCAAACACTTTCTTGTCTGTTAAACATGGTGAGTTGATTACTATTTGTTGTGCAGTATAAATACTAACACCATGTGTTTCTTTTTAAATCCTTTTACTTCTCTTTTAAACATCAAAACTTTTTATTTTATTTTTATTTTAAAGGACTTATACTGGTTTATATCAACAAGCAGTACTTTGATGAAGTATTGTTTGACTTTGCAGTACATTGAAAAATACTTATTTATACAAAACAAATCATACCAGTATTATGCAATATTATTCTACAAACTTGGTCCATCTGATAAATAGCTTGATAACAACCAAAGCTACTTCTAATTCATCTTCAAGTTCCATTCCATGATCCAGCATTCTGAGCATAATTTCTCTAATCAATGGATATCTCCTCTCAGCAAGCATATGAATCATGGTACCATCTTCCATCTCTAGTGTATGAAGTCCTGATGACTCAAAGAATCTCCATCTTGTAATCTCCCAATTCTCTTGATCATTCAACAGAGGATCATCACTTGTTTCTTCAGTTTCCTAGATGGTAAATAAATTAATCCCACTCCTAAAGCTTCAATCTCTGCATATTATGTCTGCACTTGCATATATAAGTCATAGAGATCTACTCTTGTGATACAATGCAAAACATCCCATAACATGTTGAAAACTATGAAGCTTTCATCTTCTCTGCTGAACATAAGATAGTTTCCTTCTTTTGATTCAACCACAGAGAATGAGATTATCTTGTACTTCTTTCCAGAATCTTCAGTCTTCTTATTCTCAAAATCTACAACTCTGAAATAGTTTCTAAGTTCATCAACTGTGTCTTCATGAATCATCTTCAGTCTTTTTGATAGTTGATCATCTTGAACTACTTTCTTTCTTTTCAATCTTCTTTGCTCAGCTTGTTCCTTTCTAACATCTTCTAACTTCTTCTTTCTATCGACTTCCATGGGTACAAAGTTTTCTACTTCTTTCCTGATATCTTCTTGTACTTTATCCCACAAAGCTTTCACTGTTGGATACCTCATTTTGTGTAAGTTTTTGTATCCTTTTCTTTTCAAGAAACTTATCATCCAGTTCATTTCCTGAGCAATAGTCATTATACTCAGCTTGTTTCTTTCTAGAAAGCTCTTCATCCTCTGCAATCTTTAGTTCTCTGATCTGAGCAAGAGAAAATTTCTTCTTTTTCTTCTTAGTATCTTTCTGAACCTTGATCCCTTTTCCTTTATCTTTTGGATCTAGCTCCTCTGATTCAGAAGTACTTTCAGCAACTTGTTGTGCAGGCTCAGAAATATGTACACCTTCTGTAGGTCTATCCATATTGATCATAATCTAAGCAATTGTTTCATCATCACTTGCAGTATGCATTGTTACTTCTTCTTGCTGGACAAAAGTAGAAGGACCAGCTTCATTTTCATAATTCATTGTAGAAGGTCCAGCAGAAGTTCCAATAGCAGGAATACCTTGTTCAGAAGTATTTTGCACATCAGTATTTTCAACAAAAGTACTTTGAACATTATTTCCATCTAAATCAATTTCTTCTGCATCACCACTTTTCACATCCTCTTTCTCAACTTCAAGATTAATTTGCTCTGTCTCATCACTTTTTCTTTCAGTACTGTCTTGAGCAATATTTTCATCTTGATCATTCTTTTCCTCTGAATATTGAATCATATCATCATCTCTATCCAAATTATCATCCTGATGCCTCCCCAATTTGATAGATGATGACTTCCTATGCCTCTTCTTGGATTTAGAAGACTTCTTTGAAGATTTAGAGTTTGACTTCTGAGACTATTTCTTTTCTTTCACATAAAGCCTAAAATTCTGAACAAGAGGCCAAACAAATTTCTTCAACCTTCTGAACTTCTTTCTGAGCTTCTGGATTTCTGCAGCTTGGGCATTAACAGTTGTCTTCATCTTCTCGAATTCTTTAGTCAAAGCAGAAGTACTCAGAGCACCTTCAATTCCCTCATCTCCTCCAGGTGTTTGAAGCCCACCTGTGGAAGTATAATCATTGGGAGTAGGTACCTGTGTATGCTCTGAAGCAGTACTTTTAGAAAAAGTACTTTGTGGAGAAGTACCTTGAGCAGAAACAGATTTATCCAGGGAAGCTGACACTGAAGAAGTCCTTTCACTTGAAACAACATGCTGAGGGGAAACAATAGGTGGTGTAGGGGTATGTGTTGATGCAGAATGCTCAGTAGAATCAGGTTGATCAGCATTATCAGAATGTGCAGAACCACTATTGTCTTCTTCATCCCTAACAGCTTGAGCTACCTCTAACGCATAAGCATTTAGAGGTATATTCCTACCCAAAAAATTTACTCCCTTATGAGACATAAAAGTTAACACTTTAGGTGGCATCCTAATTTTTGGTACATAATCCTGAGGTTTTGGTATCCTATCTAATGGATTCTCTAAAAGAAGTTGAACAAATCTAGGATACATTAGAAAAGGTTTGCCAGCCTGAATATTTGTGAGCATACCTTCAAGGATCATGTATGAGAAATTGAAGGGTTGATTGGTAATAAGACCAACAAATGCAGAAGCTATGGAATGACTAAATCGATCCCAAGCAGTACTCTTTGGACTTAAACAATGAATCAAAACATGTATAAGAAATTTCCAATGAGAACTAACCATGGCTTTCTGAAAAGTAAGCTTATTCAATTGTCCTTCATACCCAATGTCTCTAAGTGTATTCCAAACTTCTTGTTTACCAAATAAAATAGAACTTCCTTCATCTTCAAACAACAGAGCTTCTCTGATTGTTGCTTTTGTGACATGAATAGCTCTCCCAGCAACTATAGCATGTATCACATCTTCCCCATCTTCAACCTCTGACCTTGCTGTATCCCAAAACTCTTGTATTCAAGGTCCAATGATCTCTGGGTTGACTTAGATTGAGTAACAGATGTTGATTCCTGTGAGAAAGTCAATAATCCCATGAAAATCAAGGTTATGTTGGGTCTTCTCAAGATTGGCGATCATGTTGTGTTTGGTGTTGGTTGGTCGATGTGCCATTGTGATTAGGTTTAGAGAGAATAGTTGTAATCGGTGAATAATATGAATGAGTTTGATGAACAAGAAAGGTGAATAGGTACGAGTGAATAAATAAGAAAAGATATGAGGTATATAAGGATAAAATACAAAAAATCATGGTTAATTAATGATTTTACCGTTATTTTTGGAAGTGATTCTCCCCATATCTTTCGAAAGTTTGTTACCCGCAAATCTGACCGTTGGAACAGTATCTGACACATCAGCGTACCCTTTATATTACCAAGCAGTGCGTTCCATATAATTTGGAGCAGTACCTTCCATTATAAACCCACACAGTATGTTGTCCGAAGTACTTCTCAAGCAAAATATCTTGAAAATAGACTGTTTGACCAAAATATCTTTTGAAAGTCAAACCTGAGTAATTACTATCTCCCCAAATTAATTCCCAAAGCTACCATGGTAAGTGAACTTCAATACATTTCATTAAATGACCATTTACTTTTACTTTGCCTATAAAAGCAACTTCACCAACAACAAAATGCATTCACTTCTTCCTTCATTATCAAAACACAAAAACTAATAAAAACAATGAGTCATATTCCTGTTGTGAACATCTCCTCTGACTTTGATTGCTCCACAGATTCAGAGATAAGCTACTACTCTGACTCTGAGTTTGAAGATCCAGGATGGTTGGATTACTTCCCTCCCCATGTAGAGTGGATGAGACCTCATGAATCTTCCTCATAAGTAAGTGTTGCAAACTCTTCCATATCTGATGCAGCCAGCACTACCAACAAAAAGCCCAATAAGAAAAAATCTTTCCCTGGTTCATCTCTGGCTACTGAGCTTCCACATGCTTTAACTCAAGCCCTGGAATTCGCAATACAGAACATGAAGTGGCCTGCTCCAAGAAAAGAGAGACCTCCCAAGCAAGTTCTTGGCCTGGCTTGCCCAAGAAAGCAGGCTTCTTTTGATGATAAGAGAAAGACTGCTCAGAAGGGAAAGCAGAGCTTTGTGGGCAAGGGAAAAAGGCCTATAGAGTAGGTGTATGGAGCTTGGTAGTAGGCTGTGGTAGTTGTTGTTTCTTTTGTCATGTTGTGTGTCTGTGTATGTGTCTTAGTAACAACATGGTGATGATAGATCGTGGAGAATGGTTGTTGTAAGAACTTTCTGAATGATGCATAAAATAACTTTTCTTTTGAATGATTCATGTAGCCTCCCCTCAAATAATGACTAAATACTAACTACTAATGCCTCCCCTCAAAAATAGCTTACATATTAATCACCAATACACACAACTAAAAAAGCAAATCTTGATACATCAAAGCCCTTTGTGAGTAGATCTGCTACATTATCATCAGTATGAACTTTAACCACATTGATAAGCTTGTGTTCATAGCAATCTCTTATAAAATGATGTCTAATCTGAATGTGCTTGGTCTTGGAATGATACACTGGATTCTTCACAATACAGATAGTACTCTCATTATCAATGTTGATAAGAGTATTTTTGAAGTTGAATCCATAATCGAAAAGCTGATTTTGCAACCAAAGTACTTGTGTACAACAACTTGCAGCAGCTACATACTCTGCTTCTGTGGAAGAAGTTGCTGCAATTGTTTGCTTCTTACATTGCCATAAGACTAATCTGCTTCCAAGGTACTGGCATCCTCCAGTTGTGGATCTTCTATCATAGTTATCTCCAGCATAATCACTATCAGAAAAGGCTTGTAGATGGAAAGGTGAATCCCTAGGATACCATAAGCCTAGCGTAGGTTGTTGCCTAAGATATCTGAAAATTCTCTTAACAGCATTCAAGTGTGATACCTTTGGATGAACTTGATGTCTTGCACATAAACACACAACAAAAGTAATATCAGGTCTAGATGCAGTTAAATACATGTGACATCCAATCATAGACCTGTATAATGTGACATCAACATCTTCTCCTTCTTCATCTTTTCCCAAAGGTTTGTTAGTATCCACTGGTGTAGATGTAGGCTTAAAAGTTGTGAAATTGAATCTCTTGAGAATATCTGCAACATACTTATCTTGACAAATATATATTTCACTGCTTGACAGTTGCACTTGAAGTCCCAAAAAGAATGTTAATTCTCCCATTGAACTCATCTGAAACTCTTTCTATATAAGATCTTCAAATTCCTTCACCATAGATTGCTTAGTAGCACCAAAAATAATATCATCTACATACACTTAGACAAGCATGATATCCTTCTTATCTCTCTTGATAAACAAAGTCTTGTCAATAGCTCCTCTCCTATAACCATGTTGTAATAGAAAGTTGGAAAGTCTTTCATACCTTGCTCTTGGAGCTTGATGAAGGCCAAACAGAGCCTTGATAACCTTGTAGACTTTGTTTGGGTGTGCAGGATCTTCAAAACCAGGAGGCTATTTGACATAAACTTCTTCTGTAATTTTGCCATATAGAAAAGCACTTTTAACATCCATTTGATATACAGGAAATCCCATATAGGATGCAAAAGCCAAAAATAGCCTGATGGCTTCAATCCTTGCCATAGGAGCAAAAACTTCATCATAGTCTACTCCTTCTCCCTGTCTATATCCTTGAGCCACTAACCTTGCCTTATTCTTGATAACATTCCCTCTTTCATCTCTTTTTACCCTGAAAACCCATTTTGTTCCAATCAGTCTCTTTCCATCAGGTAAGTCACATAATACCCATACTTCTTGAAGTTTAAACTGTAGGAGTTCTTCTTGCATAGCTTCCACCCAACTCTCCTTGGCTAATGCTTGTTTGATATTCTTTGGCTCTTCTTGAGATAGAAAATAAGCAAATAAACACAACTTCTGATCCTTGTGATTCACCCTGTTTTGTTTGTAGATAAAACTAAGTAAAGAAGTATGTTGTTGAGACATATTCTTAGCCTTAGTCCTTGTGAGCACTCCCGAAGCTGAGGGTCCAATTATGTTGGTAATAGGATGAGTTTTATGAATTCTGAGAGTAGGAGTTGGTGAGACTGCAAGATTATCTTCCAAGTTAGTTAAATCAGGATCTTCATTAGAATTTGAGAAAATGCCTTCTTGATCCAATTCATCATCAGTGTCTTCTAAAGTAATCTTGTTTGGATCATTCAAATCATCAGTATCTTCTAAGTCAGGCATATTAGAATCATTCACAGCATCAGTATTTATCCAATTTGAAATATCTAAAGGCTGGAAAGTACTTTCAAATGGATTAGCAGCACTTTGGGGTAAAGTACTGTCAGTGCCTTTTGCCTTCTTCTTTTCTGCTTCTTAAGCTCTCCTTTGTTCATCTTCATAAGACTTTGCCATTGTTTTTTGAAAAAGCATCCTAGTAAGTTCATCTTGAATGGCTTGATCTTCATCAGATACTGGTATTTGTGGTGGAACAGTACTTTGAGGATCAACAGTACTGTTAGGTTCAGTAGTACCTTGAGGCTCAGAAGTACTTTTCTTCTCATCATTGACATTATCTTTTGGCTCATCTTCAGATCTTAAATTAATATCATGAACAATGTACTGTGCTTCTTCTTCAGTGGGAGTAGCTTGATTTTCTTCCCTTACAGGTACATAATTCATTGATGAAGACATTAAATCAAGATCAAACATCCAATCAGGACCTTTACCTTTAAAATTTTCTAGTTCTTCTAGAAAATCAACATGAAGACATTCCTGAACCTTTTTGGTAGCCCTGTTGTACACTCTGAATCCTTTGCTATTGGTACAATATCCCAATAAATATCCTTCATCTGACTTCCCATCAAATTTGCCCAAATTATCAGCAGTGTTTAAAATGGTAAGGGGACATCAAAAAGGTTTCATAAACTTGATGCTTGGCTTCTTTCCCAAGAGTAACTCATAAGGTGTTTTCATTTGAGGTTTTGTCACTGATACTCTATTCAACACATGACAAGCAGAACTTACAGCTTCAGCCCAGAATGGAACAGGTAATTGAGAGTCTGCAAGCATTGTCCTTGCTATTTCTATAAGAGTTCTATTCTTTCTTTCTGCAAATCCATTTTGCTGAGGAGTTCTAGCAATACTGAACTCTATTTTAATTCCTTTCTTGGCACAAAAGTCATCCATTAGCTGATTTTTGAACTCAGTCCCATTATCACATCTAATGCCTCTAACCTTGAGTCTTAACTGATTTTCAAGTGCTATAATAAGATCATGAATAGCATCAAAAGTTTCATCTTTGAAGCATAAGAAAAAGACCCAACTAAATCTGCTACAGTCATCTGTTACAACCAAGTGGTACTTCTTCTTGTTCAGACTAACAATTGGAACAGGTCCAAATAGATCCATGTGCAGCAATTCCAAAGGCTCTATAATGGTTTTCTCATCAATCTTCTTACAGGAAGCCTTGTGTTGTTTATCCTTCTTACAAGCAAGACATGAGTGATCATTCTTGAATGTTTTAGAAGGTAAACCTCTAACTAAATTTCCTTTGACCAGCTTATTGATGTTCTTGTAATTTACATGCCCCAATCTTCTGTGCCATTGATGTGCTTCTTCTATTGTTGCTCTTGCAATCAAACATGTTGCTCTTTCAGCAGAATTTACATTCTTTAAGTCTATGTTGTACACATGATACGTGGGAATCGCACCAGGCTTTACCTCTCAAGGGATCTTGAGAAGCTTACAACCCCCACCAGGCAGTGTACCTGATCGTTGTAGTATAGTATAGTGACAAGTACCGGGGGATTGATCGTTCAGCTAGGAATAGTGTCGCTAGGATTAGAAAACCTAAATACTAGTTCTAAAGATGAGGGATGATTATTTTTGTATTTTTATATTTTTTTAGAAAGCAAGTAAAAATCTCGGGTTTGAAAGATTTAGGCGGAATTAGTTGCTAGTCAACTAACCCAATACTAAAGATGCAATAAAAATAAAATACTAGAAATGAAAATAAACTAAATTAACTAAGGTTGTGAGCAATAAGTGGAGAAGTTGTGTCTACTTAGATTTCACTAGTCCTAGATATCTTTTACACGTTAATTACTTGTTATAATTGCGTGGATGACGGATTGTATTCCTTAATACCATTCATGGGGTGGCGCACTTAATTCCCCAATCCTATGAGTGCCTACTTCACTCCTATGTCGAGCCGGCTAAGAAGCTCCTAACATGGGATCATTAGAATTTACTTATGCATTAAATACAACCAATAAAACCTAGCGCACGTCAGTTCATGTTTCCTAAGACGTTCAAGCATGTTACCATTTGGAGATTTACCAGTTTTCTTAAGCCTAACATCGAAATCATTCATCCAATACAACCATAAACAAGTAATCAACACATAATTAACATCTAGGTTTCATTAGATCTAAGCAAACACAAGATAGATCTAGCCTAGCATGATGGAATTAAGACAAGAACAAGATATAGACAACCAACACATAGACATATTGATTGAATTAAAAGAATACTTATCTCAATTACACATGAAAGGGTTCAAGGGCTGAGAACCCTTGAAAAACCTCTAAAATTCGTACTAAGTTCGGCCTTAGGGTTTCTCCAAAACTTCTCTCCTTAATGTTTAAAAATTAGAAAACTATATATAGGAAATAGGGTCTGACGGCGTCAAGACAAAATCGGTGACGCCGTCATTTCGCCGCCAAAATACTTCTCGGATTGCCTTGATCTACTTCTGACGCCGTCATGTGTTATGTGTTTCCAGGCCGTCATGCATTTTACTCTTGACGCCCTACTTCGTGACACCTTCAATTCTGTACTGGGTCGTCATGGAAATTACTCTTGACGCCGTCAGAAATTCCTTCTTGACGCCATCACCTACTGTTCCCAGCAAGGAAAATTAAGACTTTGGCGTTTTCTTCACTTTTATGCTCCAAAAACGTCCGAATTGCTTCCTTTTCTAGATTTCTCTCCCAAAGTACCTAAAATCACAAACGGAAAGATTCAGGGCAATATTTGATCAAATAAATTAAATTCCGGGCTTAAATGACCCCTTAAAAGTGGTTCATTTTTCGCCTCATCATATACCTTTACACTTGAGATTTGCTTGTCCTCAAGCAAATGCGCTTTTATTCTACTCAAAGTACAAGTTAGGGGTCATTTAACACTAATATAAAAGTAATTACAACAAATAATCGTTCCACTAAAGACCAATAGACAAGCACGGAGGTCATACACAAGCACCTCACAAATAGTGTTTAGATACTCATATCTCTCGGGTGTAATAAAGTATAAATTACAATATGGAAACAGAAGATATCTCTCACTACCTGTCACAGCAAAATAGATTACCATAGGCTTGGGAAAGGATCAAACCTCCACCACATGGCGTAAGCACCTAGGATAAACTATCAAAAAGGTCTTTTAAAGGGTTGTAACGTTAGGTGTAGGGATATGAAATACATGGTTCTGTTGGATAAAGGTAGTTTTACTGGTGGCGAGTTAACAATCTTGGTTAATTACATGTACATTATGGCGTTGCTAAGCCAAGACTAGACTCGAGTTAAGCTAATAAATGAAAGATAACAAAAACATAAAATGAACGTAGAATAAAAAGGGATGGTAGTCAGTATGTTTTTTTTTTCTTTTCTCTTTTTCTTTTATTTTTTTTTTCTTTTTCTTGATTTTTTTTTTATTTATTTATTTTTTTTTTTATTTTTTTTGTGCATACACTCTTACCCTACCATCCAAAATAATACATCATAGGGAATGAACATTCCCCTTACACTTGAATCTTTACATACTTTACAAGAAACTAATCTAATGACTCGAATTAAGATAATCAAAACACTTGGAGAACTTTTAAGATTAACGCACATATGGGGGTAATAAAATGATGTTCTTCCCCATTACTCCATAAATAAGTACTTTACCCATGAGTCCCAATCGTCCCAAAACAATATGTACAAGGATATGACTCGACTTAGCAACCATGTAATCAATTAGATAGTTAACTTAGGGTTTAACAAATAACAATAATGCACTAAAAATGAGTGCATACACGGAAGGCTAAGGCAATTTGGTTGTACATTTAAGTGGGATGTAACAAATTCTTCCTTTAAGTAAAATGTTTAAAGTTAGAAACGAAAACATAGGCTCGGAGGGGTGTACTAGGGGTTTCGTGTACTAAAAATGAGTACAACGCTAAGGGTGTAGGAAAAATTAGTTGACTTAACTAGCCAAGTAATATGACTTAAATGGTCAAGTAATTATGATACGGGTTTAACACAAGGGTGATCGTAATGCCTCTTATCATGTAGTAAATCCTACTACACGAATGTAGTCTCACTAGCGGTCTCGGGATGCATCACTAATGCAAGTTCTAGAATCTAAATGCTACCGGTACACTCATAAGCACTAATAATAAATGCTTTTCCTATCAAATCTAAAGGCGAACCTCACATATTTGGGTGGAATTTTTTTCTGAAAGTACGGTTATATGCTAGTCATACAATCTCCTATCCATGAGACGCTTGCTATGGCTAAAGTTTCACTCCTAAATGTTGTAAAAAAATTTAAATTTGGCGCTAAAATTGCACTAACAAGTATTTCTCTTAGTTTTATTACACATCTACCATTAGACAAAACAAACTCAAGCGAAAGTGTACATGTAAGGTATCATCATTTTACCCTCCCCTTACACTTAAGATGAACATTGTCCCCAATGTTCAAGTAAAGAATGTAAAAGTGAAAAAGTAAAAGGAATGAAATCAAATACTCCCCTGATTCGCTCGGTATGGATAATAAGGTGGCCAGGTTAAGTCTTCCTCCAAGAAAATGAACAATCAAAGCTTCCCTTCCAGAATATAAATCATCTTCTTGTCATACGTAACCTGTGAATCCTGAGAAAATAGACAAGACAACCTCCCATAAAATCGGCGGCAACCTATATAAGTTACTAAATCCTAGAAAACAAAATAAGATATAATGCTTGTGGAATGAAGTTTACAAATTTCCTGGAGATTATAAAACTTAATAATTCACAAAAACCATAAGACTCCGTTAGAAAAACAAAACCGGTAAAATTTCCAGATTTTTACACGTGATGCCGTCAAGAGTTAACTCGTGACGCCGTCAGAAGTGACCTGCAGAAATTCTTATGTAAGTTTCCGGAAAATTTCTGGAAAAACTTGGTCTCCCTTCCTGGAAAATCCTGCAAAACTTCATTATGACTCAATACAAGCATTTGACTCAAACAAATACGAATATACATGTTCATTTAATATTGTGGAGAATCATGATCGGTTTGTTTCTTAAAAACATATTTGGGGTTTCCCCTTACACTTATCTTTTGCAAAAATATTTTTAGGTGGAGTTAAGACTAGGCCAAAACAACAAAGTAAAGTATTTCCACTATTTAATTGAGAAACATGATCTACCAACAATAAAAATAAAGCATGCATATGGAAGCAAATAACAAACAAACAAAATAAAATCACACAAAACATGGGTTGCCTCCCAAGAAGCGCTTTTCTTTATTTACGAGTCTTGTAGCTAGACTCAAGGTCATGGGTTACTACGTGACCTCATCGTTGGTTTCACTTTCTAGGTCGTCTTCTAAACTAGTATCGCTTTCATAGTGTAAGTACTTCGGGTCTTCGAACTCGAAGACATCTTTTCGATACTTAGAACTAAGCTTACTAACATCCTTAAAGAATCCACATGATAAATCAGAAGTATTCTTACACCCTCTCCGAACATCTTCATCGCACAAAATAAGTTGGGAACTTATCTTATCAAGCCCGTCACAATCGATTTCGTTAAGGTCTCTTCTCTTGTATGGCGTTTGGTATGAAACCCTCCTAATTCCATCAGCGAAGGTCATGATTCCGTTCCGGTCATCAATTATCAAATTAGTGATCTCGCTAAAGGGCGCCCCAAAAATGACTTGTGATAATCTAGGGTCGACATAGTCTTCGATATTGTCCACAGTCATAAATTCCATAGTGAATGCCATATTTCCTACAAACACCTGGATTTCATGATCCTTACCAACCACTTTCTCTCCCTTGTAAACCATTCCCCATCTGCAGATATTGTTATAATGGAATAGGGACATAAAATTCTTCGGCAGGAATACGTTAATGTAGATGTTATCGAAATACTTATGACCAATCATGCAGGGAATTTTGAGATTATTCGGATCACGCCGTCTTATCTTCCCCGACTCTCCATCCTTTGATCCGTGTAGATTCCCCTCAAAGGAAGGACGATACTCGTACACCTCCTCATTACTCCTACAAAAAATTACCTTCTTAACACCATTGGTGAATAATGCACTACCATCCTTCTCATCAAGGATCACTCCCGATTCATTGATAAATGGTTTCCTAAGAATAAGGTTGGTTAACGTTTGATTGGTGAGAGGGTCCACGTCATCGACCACAGTGAGGTCAATGTTGTAAACAAGTTCTCCTACATAATTGATAAATTTTTCATTACCCTTGTATTATTAACTCTCTCGTACATAATACGTTCTGGGAAGGCTTCGTGGTATAAGGAAAGGGGGATTATGTTGATTGGGAAGCTAGGATCTATATGACTATCGGTTAAGAGCTTTTCCTTAATGGTGCAGGAGATCTTGAAAACTTTAGGGTTGCTTTCCTCGGTCCTATCGCTACTCCCACTAGTAACATCCTTCATTTTTCTCTCGGGTTCCTCTATAATAGATTTACCCAAAATGGCTGGATTTCTCTCATGCCCTTCCGATCTTTCTTTCCCTTCATTCGATTTGCCAGATTCTTGCGCGGTGCACTGCTCGGATGAGTTGGTAGGTTTTTTTGCCAAATCGTGGTCTACCCTTAAGGTCTACTCTTTAGCTGTATGACCAATTTTGTTAGTCTGTTGTTGGGTTGGGTTGGGTGTAGAAGCAGATATCGTGGTGATGGTGTTCATGAAATGGATTGGTCCTAGGGGGTTGACAGGTTCTTTTCCTTTTGGGGATAGATGTTTGAATAACTTGCTAGGACTTTTTATTTTCACAGGGGAGGTTGGTGGACTCATGACGGTAACAGACTTAACCTCATCAACGTGAATGGGTTTATTAACAACATGCTATTTGATCGCAATTAACAGATTACAAATCTTGTTGTTCATATCAGCCTGCTGTTATCTAAATTTAGCCTCGAGCGTAGAGAGCTGTAATTCTTGAGATAGAATGAATTTTTTTAGAGCATCTTCACAGCTTTGCCTAGGAACGCCTTGTGATGGAAAATGCTCGGACCAAGTGAGTGGTGAGGAGTCATTGAAGGATACGTTCCACGTTTGGTACCCTCTGAAATTAGGTTTATCCTTCCATGCCTCATAGGCCTCACCAGAAGTTCGAGGACCTCGACCCACGTGTGACGACGTAAATTCGTTAAAAGCACGTTTTGGAAGCTCCATGCAGTTATGAGTCTCGTGAGGGCCATTACATAATTTGCATGTAGAAGCAATTCTGCTTACTTGGCTTGAAGGTTTTTGAGCTTCGTAAGATTTCGTGAGAGATTTGACTCGACCTTCAAATGCCATGATCCTACGGTCGGGAGTGCTAGAATTGTTCGAAGGCAAAGATATTGCCTTGACCGTTTTGTTCAAATCACGGGGATCATTCCAACTTTCGTTTTCATAGAGAGCAAGATCTTCTATGAGTTCCCATGATTGTTCCGCACTTAGTTCACGTAGCTTACCACCGGCCGATTGGTCAATGGCTCGCCTCGTGGAGAGATCGATATGGTCAAAAAAGATTTGGACTTGGAGCCAAAGATCTATGCCATGATGAGGGACTTTTTGGAGTAAGTCCTTGAAACGAGTCCATGCTTCATAAAGAGATTCATTTTGACGTTGTTGGAACATCAAGATGTCATTTCTAAGCTTAGTAGTTCTCCCCGGTGGGAAAAATTGAGCAAGGAAACGAGTGGTGAGATCATCCCATGTGGTGATGGATCCCGCGGGTAAACGCTCAAGCCATTGACTAGCTTGATCCCGTAGAGAGAATTGGAATAGGCGTAATCGGGTTGTCTCTCTAGTTTCAACATCTAGGTCTATGGAATCTACGATTTTAAGGAAGTCCTTAAGATGTTGGTTTGGATCTTCGGAACGAAGTCCATGGAATGCACATCCGCTTTGCACCAACCAGAAGGTGTCGGATCGCAAGGGGGTCACATTGGCTCCGGTGAGCTCAATGGTGTTTCGGTAGCCTTGGTGGCTAGGTCGGGAATACTCTCCTAAGGTTCGGGGCCTAAGAGGTTCTAGTGGTGGGTTTTGTTGTGGTGGGATGACGGGTTCAAAGATGTTCCCATCGTCCATGATGTCGGGTGGTGAAGAGTTACGAACAAAAACACAAAGAAATAAGATAGACTAAAGAAAACCTAAAAAATAAAAATAAAATCTTAATAGAAAGGAATCTAGCAAGTAGACCTAATAAAAATAAATTCTAACCTAGACAATAACTATTCCCCGGGCTGCGGCGCCAAAAACTTGATACGTGGGAATCGCACTAGGCTTTACCTCTCAAGGGATCTTGAGAAGCTTACAACCCCCACTAGATTTCACTACTCACTAGATATCTTTTACACGTTAATTACTTGTTATAGTTGCGTGGATGACGGATTGTATTCCTTAATACCATTCATGGGGTGGCGCACTTAATTCTCCGATCCTATGAGTGCCTACTTCACTCCTACGTCGAGCCGGCTAAGAAGCTCCTAACATGGGATCATTAGAATTTACTCATGCATTAAATACAACCAATAAAACCTAGTGCACGTCAGTTCATGTTTCCTAAGACGTTCAAGCATGTTACCATTTAGAGATCTGCCAATTTTCTTAAGCCTAACATCGAAATCATTCATCCAATACAACCATAAACAAGTAATCAACACATAATTAACATCTAGGTTTCATTAGATCTAAGCAAACACAAGATAGATCTAGCCTAGCATGATGGAATTAAGACAAGAACAATATATAGACAACCAACACATAGACATATTGATTGAATTAAAAGAATACTTATCTCAATTACACATGAAAGGGTTCAAGGGCTGAGAACCCTTGAAAAACCTGTAAAATTTGTGCTAAGTTCGGCCTTAGGGTTTCTCCAAAACTTCTCTCCTTAATGTGTAAAAATTAGAAAACTATATATAGGAAATAGGGTCTGACGGCGTCAAGACAAAATCGGTGACACCGTCATCACGCCGCCAAAATACTTCTTGGACTGCCTTGATCTACTTTTAACGCCGTCATGTGTTATGTGTTTCCAGGTCTTCATGCATTTTACTCTTGACGCCCTACTTCGTGATGCCTTCAATTCTGTATTGGGTCGTCATGGAAATTACTCTTGACGCCGTCAGAAATTCCTTCTTGACGCCGTCACCTACTATTCCCAGCAAGGAAAATTAAGACTTTGGCGTTTTCTTCACTTTTATGCTCCAAAAACGTCCGAATTACTTCCTTTTCCAGATTTCTCTCCCAAAGTACCTAAAATCACAAAAGGAACGATTTAGGGCAATATTTGATCAAATAAATTAAATTCCGGGCTTAAATGACCCCTTAAAAGTGGTTCATTTTTCGCCTCATCAACACATCATTAGTTCTTGGTGCTCTCAACATCACCAAGTTTCTATCTTCCAACTTAAAATCAGGAGAAAGTATGAGACGTTCTGTGTCAAAGAATAACACAGGGTACTTCTTATCACAAATCTGAGAGACTGACAAAAGATTGAATTTGAGCTCCTTCACATATCTAACATCCTCAAAATCAATGTTTCCTGCCTTGATAGTTCCTTTGCCAGTTATTCTTCCTCAATCAGGATGATTCCCAAATGCAACTTTTCCTCCATAATAAGCTTTAAAATCTGACAAGAGCTCCTTTTCTCCTGTCATAATTCCAGAGCAACCACTATCTACAATAGATGATCTTTAAGCTCCTCTTCTGGGTTGCCCTGCATACACATGAAAAAGGTTAGTTATTTTTAGGAACCCAAGCCATTACTGACTTGTGTTCCCCTTATGGAATGACATACTCAAAAATTTTGAGTATGTAATCACCACTTTCTTTGAAAACATGATCAAGAATTAAGGTTTTTGTTTCCAAAACTATTGGTTTATCATGATCAATTTTCCCTTTTTCACCCTTAACCTCTGAAAGTACTGGTTCTACCCCAGCAATACTTTCTTTCTTAACCCATTTAGTTGTAACTTTAGGAGTTGGGCTCTGTGTTCTAGCATTTTTTCTTGTGTTGTAAGGCCTTCTAAGTTTGTAGTAGTTGAATTTTCTAGGTCTTACACTTGAGTGTTTGCTAGAAGCCTCTTGGTTAGGGAACTTTCTATCAGTACTTTGTGAAGGTACTGATGGTTTGGAGTATGAGCTTTTCTGATGAGGGTACCTATAGTCTTTTGAGAAATTACTATGTTTAACCCTATTTGTATAATTCCAAACTGGTTTGTTGTCCCTTGGCTTATTCTCCCTATGACTTGGTTGTGCAATTCTAATCTTTGGATATTTACTTAAGTATTCTGAATGATAGTCACAGTCTTTAATCAAATGATGAGGACTATAACATACATAACAGACCTTTAGACCAATATCCCCAAATCCCTTTCCATAAGGTTTTCTAAAATTAGCAGTAGTTTGAAAGTATTTTCTTGGAGGTACTGCTGAGTGATCAGCAGTACTTTGAAAAGTGTTTGAAGGTACTACTTGTTTTGAAAACTTGTTCTCATCAACCTTAGGTACTTCAACAGATTTTTATAAAGTTTCAGGGTTAGATTGACTCTAAAAGCTTCTTCCTAAACTCTAAATTATCTACCCCATAACAAGAAACATCTTTTCCAGGTAGTTGAAAGCTACCTTGGGGATTAGAAACTGCATTATATCCCTTTTCTTTCTTAAATTCAGGAGGTGTTGGACTAGGGTATTCCTCATCACTAGAAGTGTTTTCATCTAAACTTATGAACTCTTCATCACTAGTGGAGGTATCTACTGTAAGATTTAGTTCCTTACCCTTAAATGGAATGCCTTCATTGCTATCATTATCATAACCTAGGCCAGTTTTATGGTTTGATGTTCTTTGCTTTTCAACAAATTGAACATGTGAAAGACCTGATTCATTCCAAACAGCAAGTTTTTCTAACAACTTATCTCTTTCAGCAGTCACTTTCTCTAGTTCAGACACCTTACATCCTAGTTTCCATTCACTCAACTTAACTAGGTATTCATGTTGTTTATATGTTTCAGCCCATGCTACTTCATTGTTTTCATGTGTAATTATTTTGGCCTCCATTTACTCTAAAGTCAATTGATAGCCAGTTATCTCAGCCCTAGCCCTTTGAAATTTATCTCTTTCAGCTACATATTCACTAAGTAACTTTTGATACATATCATTGCACTTAGAGCATACCTCAGAGCTAGTAGATGAACTTGGTGAAGTAGCTACCATAGCAAGCTGAACAGGTGCTTCTTCAAACTCCATGCTCCAATCAAAGCTTCCTAGACCATCTCCTGACTCCAAAGCAGCATATCCGGGCTCTTCATCAAATGTTGTGCTCTAGTCTTCCAATGCAACCATTGAATAGGTTACTGGTTCATCATCAAATTCATTGGACCAATCAATCTCTGACAGATTCTCTTGTGCAACCAAAGCTTTTGGTTTTGGTTCAGTAATTAGAATCTCTTTGCTTTCAGGCTTGGGTGGTTCAATCATCTTGTTTGCTTGATACTTTGCAAATTTGCGTTCCCTTGCAAAGTGACCAGTCCTTTGACAGTTGAAGCACTCAATCTTGGACTTATCAAATGTTATTCCCTGTTTAGCTCTGAAATTGATGCCTTTTCCTGTCTTATTCACATACTTCTTAATCTTTGCAGTGAGCATGGCAACTTGCCATCTGATATCAATTTCTTCCAAAGCATCATCATCTATTTGCAATACATCATTTTGATAGGTGACAGGTAGAGATGCTTGTTGAGCAAAGAATGAACATAGAACATCATCTGAGGTGGGGGTAATTGATTGTGATGAATTGGTAGTGACCATAGTTATACATGGAACCTGAGTTCAGTCACAGTACTTTGGACAGGATAAGCAGTACCTTTGTTGGAAGTACTGCTTCTGTTTTCAGAAGAAACAAAAGCAATGTTTTGGGGTTTCCGATGTATCCTTGAACCTGTAGTACCATTCATCTCTTGCTCATACACCTTCAGATTGTTGTAGAAATCATCAAAGTCCATTGTATCCAGCCCTGGTTGTCCTCTGATCATAGTAGCAACTACATGCCATACTGATGGCAAACTTCTCAAGAACTTCAAATTAGCATCTTCAACTGATGCCTCAACATCATATAGTTCTAGCATACTCGGAAGATTTTGGAATCTTTCATAAGCAGATCAAGACCTTCTCTTTCACCAACAGTGAAAGTTTCAAATTGTTGCTTCAGCAAATTCCTGTGCATCTTCTTGGAAGCATCATTACCTCCAAACTTCTTCTTAATTGCAGCCCATAGTTGTTTGGCATCCTTGGCATCATGAAACTTTAATAGGTGACCATCAAGAATAGCAGATAGTAGTATGTTGAGAGCTTTGTCTTGATTTCTTTTCGTAGCAGCAAGTATGGTTGGTTTAGGTTGTGTTGGTTGTCCAGGTACCTCTACTGGTTCAACAATTTGCATGTTACCATTGACAATCACATCCCATAGTGCATGGTCTGTGATGGCAATGTACTGCCTCATCTTCATGGCCCATAAGTCATATTCTCCCTTCTTAACAATAGGGATTCTAACAGCAGTGCTTGAGGGAGCAGGTGCAGCTTCTGTCAACATCTTGAAGGGTTTGTAGTGAAATCGGTTTAAAGGTTTGTCTTCTTAATCAGAGTTTCCAACACAAGCTCTGATACCACTTGTTGGATCGATGTACTCTGATCAAATTACTTTGTAGCTTGTAAAGGTTTAATAATATTAAGTAAACTTAACACTATTAATATTGAAACACTGTTTAACCTTGTAAAGTATGTGGAATCTACTAACACAAAGCTTAAGAAGAACTTTTATATTAACCAAACTTTGAACCTGCTTTGTTACACAGATTCACTAACAATCCCTAACTATTTATTGACTTTGAACAACTCTAAAACTTATATCGACTAATACCTCTTAAGGCTCTTTATATAGATAACCTTAAGTCGGTTTACAACTTGAACGATAAGTCATTATCCCTAACTAATTCTAGAATATTTGTTCAATATTACACATTAATCATTTAACTAATATTGCACATAAGTCCTTGTTTCCTTCGAAGTACCTTAAACATTCTTCAGTAAACAGCAGTACTTTGACTATTATCTTCAGCAATACTTTGACTTTATTCTTCATGCAGCAGTACTTTGACATACAGAAGTACCTTGATCTTTTATATCCCAACATTACACACGTTGCTAATCTATATTTTACCAAATATTCACAACCAATTACACAAAGAGATATATGTAATGAATGATGCTCTAACAAATGGAAATGGGGATTTAGATCAGAAAGTTTTAGGGTGCAAAAAGTGAGAAAAATCTATGGAATGAACCAGTATTTATAAGCCTAAAAAGTACTGTTCTGGAGCATGCTGGTCCCCTTAATTAGGGGCCGGTCCCCTTAATAATTAAGGGGGCTGCCTAGGTAATTAAGGGGGCCGCCCCCTCCAGAACGTTGGACTTGTTTGTCCTTTGTGGAGAAGGTTTTTGTGGATTATATTTGCCATTTTTGGTTAAAAAATTGAATTCATATATTTATAATGATTTAAACATATTCTTTTAATTCCAAAAATGATTTTGTAAAAGATATAAAATGTTTGTGACATTTTATAAAAAGTCTAGTGATTGAGAAAAACTTTCTTTGATCATAAGATACAATAAACACTTTGTTCATTCACACCTTAAGTGATTTGGATGTAAATTGAGAAATTTATCGCTAAATACTTGTTTACATCATAATTTTTAGTTTAATAAGTTTACGTTTTGTATCAAACCATAGAAATATCGGTAAATATTAACAAGTTTTTAGGCATTATTTATGTCAACAATCTCCCCTTTTTGATGATTATAAAACCTTAAACTCATTAGGTCTAAAAATTAATTTTTATACAAGTATTTAAAGTTTAATATTCTCTTCTCCCCCGTTTTGTAAAATCAAAAAGGTTATGCCGAGTAAATGGGTCGAAAGCTCCCCCTTGATGTGTGCCCCCCCCCCCCCTCATTTGAGAGCACCAAGGAAATGAGCTATGGAAAGATTGGCTACAAAAAATATGTGAAGAATACAAGACATATATATGCAAAGCAAATAAAAATAGATGCATTCAATCATTTAAGATGATCATAGAAATGAACATCATTACAACATTCAATATGCTAGAAGTATATTGATTACAATAAAATAAATGAAACAACATAGTCCTAAACTTGCCAAAGAGAGCTCTTGGACTTGCTTGCAACCCATGGTTGAGTGTTTTATTTGGTTGAGGGGTGCATAAGCATAAAGCTTAGTTGTTTAATGGAGAAGGATATGGAGTGGGTATGGAGCAGAAGAGGTGGATCTCACGATGTTGTATTGTGTCAAGGGTGGTATTGGATGATGACGAGTGAGAAGATATTCGATCCAAGAAATATCTTCACTCAAGTAGATGATTTGTTTTTGAAAGAAGATGCAACAAGGGCAAAAGTGAGTGTGGTTTGTAACTTGATCCAAGTTAAGAGAGTGAGGTAGGCAGTTTGCATAGGCAATTTGCATGGATTTGATACGGATGAATTGGGGTTGTGTAGTTGGAATTGAAATTGTTGGAAGTGTGTAGTTTGATGGTTGATCAAACTTGTAGGGATCCTTATAAGTGGTTGGAGGTTGAGATGTGTAGTTTGGCATGAAGGTGGATGTTTGGCCAATGTTGTATGGTTTGTAAAGAGGATCAAAGGAATGTCCTTGTGGGTTTGGTGTAAAGTTTGGGAAGTAAGTGGTTGGAGTTGTTGAGTGATTTCCAACTTCATTGGTATGAAGGATTTGTTTCAAGGGCTTTTTCTTTGCCAAACGGGTGGTTTTTCCGTCATCCTTGCTAGCCTTGAGGCTTTTGGTTTTGGTTTGTTTGGGGAGGTCATAATGAGATGAATGGAGAGTTTTAAGATTTGGGTATTTATAGTGTGAGATTGTGTGTTTATGGATGGAAAAGGTTTGTTTGGGAGATTAGGACAAAATATGTTTGTGATGTTTGGGAAGTGTAGGATAAAATGGGCTAAAAAGCAGAAATAGATTCTATAAACCCAACCATTAGATGGCTGGTCCTCTTAACCATTAAGGGGGCCGCCTTACATAATTAAGGGGGCCGCCTATCTGGTGATTTCCAGATTGCCAGAATTGGGTTTTTGGCAGAAAATTTGCAAAAAGGTTGTGTCTTTGGGTTTGGATTCAGGCGAGTTCTACTCTTTGAGGCAATATAGCATCTAATCTACTCATAATATACATGCAAAATTACTTATATAACAAAACAATCATGTAATCAATAATTACCAATAGTAAACAAGAAAAGGCAATAACAATCAATTCTTCCTAGTGAAACAATCTTAGATCAAAGGCAAAGGCAACTAGTGAGTGAGTAACTAGTGATGAAACAAAAGGACAATAATGTATGTGATTTTGTCCTAGTGAGTGCCTATATGTAACAAATGTGGAGTTGTGATTGTTTCGACTTCTAAATGCAAATGAGAAAATTTCCTAAGAAACAATCCAAAATCTCCTTGATTCGATTTTTGCTCAAATGATGAGGCGAAAAGTGTACCGCTTTTAAGGGGTCATTTAAGCCCGAATTCGAGATTATTTGATCAATTATTGCCCTAAATCGTTCCTTTTGTCATTTTAGGTACTTTTGGAGAGAAATCTGGAAAAGAAAGCAGTTTGGACGTTTTTGGAGCATAAAAGTGAAGAAAACGGCTAAGTCTTAAAATTCCTTGCTGGATCAGTACCTGATGGCATCAAGGTTCTACAAGTGATGGCATCAAGAGTGGCAGCGTCAAAGTTCTACAAATGACGGCGTCAAGAGTGGCAAAAGAGGTGGAAGTGGAAAATACACGTGACGATCCAGAATGTTTTTAGGCATATTGGCCTGACGGCGTCACCTAGGCCGTCAGGGTCCAAATACACGTGATGGCCCAGAGCTCATTTACACATGACGGCGTCAGATATGAACCTAGGCAATATGAATTTCATCATGGCGGTGACTTAACAGCGTCACAAGCTATAACGTGACCCCGTCAAGGTGTAAAATCTATATATAGTTTTCTAATTTTCATTCATTAGTGTGGAACTTTGTGTGGGATATTAGGGCATAAACCCTAAGATGAATTTTACAGCCTTTTCAAGGGTTTCAACCCCTTGATTCTTCCGTGTTCAATTGAAGACAAGTACTTATTCAAATCATTCAATATGTCTATGTGTTGTGTGATTATATCTTATGCTTGTCTTCTCTTTAACATGCTAAGCTAGATATTTATTGTGTTTGCTTAGATGTAGTGAAATCTAGATGCTGGTTATGGGTTGATTGTTTGTTTATAATTGTTACGGATGATTGTATTCGATGTTAGGCTTAAGAAAACTGGCAGACTTCCATTTGTAACTTGCTTGAACGTCTTAAGAAACATGATCAGAGGTGTACTACGATTTTTGATTGTATTTAATGCATATGAGAATTCTAATGATCCCATGTAAGGAGCTTCTAACAGCTCGACATAGGAGTGAAGTAGGATCTTATAGAGTTAGGGAATATTGTACATGGCCCTACGACTAGTATTAAGGAATATAACCCGTCATCCATGCAATTGTAACAAGCTAATCAACCTGTAAAAGATATCTAGGGAGTAATGAAATCTAAGTAAACACAACTTCTCTCATTATTGTTTCCACCACATTAGTATAACAGTTTTATTTTTATTTCTTTTATTTTATTTTGATTGCATCTGTAGTTAATTGGGTTAGTTGGCTAGCAACTTATTCCGCTCACTCTTTCAAAACCCGAGATTTTAATTGCTTTCTATAAAATATAAAAATACAAAAAGAATCATCCCTTACCTCTAGACCTAGTTTAGTAGGCTTTCTAATCCTAGCGACACTATTCTTGGGTTGAACGATCAATCCCCCGGTACTTGTTACTATACTATACTACAATGATCAGGTACACTGCCTGGTGGAGGTTGTAAGCTTCTCAAGATCCCTTGAGAGGTAAAACCTGTTGCGAGGGCGCAATTCCCACGTATCATCAATCCATGAATGTCAATGGTATATATATTAGATTATATATTTTAACGATTCATGTGAGATTTTATGCATGATTTAAGAAAGAGTTTTTAGTATTTGTCAACAATGCAAGAAAGATGGTTTTCATGTGTTTCCTAGATGTGAGAGTAGTTTTAAAGAAAATTCAATTGGGTTTTATAACAAAGTTTATGCAATAAAATGAAGTTTCCCAATCTTTAATTTTGTGCGAAATAGATTCCTAGACTCAGATATGAAGAGGTAGAAGAAAAAAAAAATTATGCAATGAAAAGAAAAAAAAAATTAGTCAATTTGTTCCATCATTCCTAATCCTAAACGTAAGTGGTTAAATAGTTCACGCTTAAGGGGTTTAGTGAATATATCCGCAATGTTATCTTCCGATGTAACCTTTTTCTATAGATATCTTTCCTTTTTGTACATTATCCCTAAGGAAGTGGTGGCATATTTCTATATGTTTAGTACTGGAGTGTTGAACCATATTTTTACTTAAATTTATCGCATCTTTGTTATCGCACATAATATGAACATTTTCTTACCTAATGCCATGGTTTATTAGAGCTTGTTTCATCCATAGTGCTTGTTGACATGCCTTTCCAGCGCTTATGTATTCGGCTTCGGTGGTAGAAATAGCAAGAGCGGTTTGCTTCTTCGAAAACCAAGATGTTAGACAACATCCCATAAACGTGCAAATACCGCTAGTGCTCTTTCTATCTACGTAGTCTCCCGCATGATCCGAATCCGCATAGACGATGGTTTCTATGCTGGATCCCTTAGGATACCATAATCATAAGTGTATAGTGCCTTTAATGTATCGGAAGATACACTTAACCGCTTCTAGCTGACAGGTTTTGGGATCCTCTTAAAAGCGGGCACAAAGGCACACTAGGTCAAAAACGACTTATGGTCACACATGCTCGATTTGGAACAGCCACACATTGAAATCTGTGTGTGGCTGAAGGTAGGAAAATTGACAGCATTTACGAATTAGTCACACATGAGAATTTCGAATGTGTGACCATAAGACCTCTATTGCCACACAATCGACCCTTATGTGACTAAACGTAACTGGTGATTTTGTTCCAGATCATTTAGTCACATATGATTTTTGAACGTGTGACAAATACAAGTAACCTTGATGTCATATATGGTCACACTAAACTTATAGTCACATTTGCTTCTAATAGTATGACCAAATATCATATACGGTCACACAAAATAGTTTGTCACACATTATTTAAGTGTAGCCAAAATCCAGTACATATAGTCACACTAAACAGTTTGTCACACATTTTTTAAGTATAGCCAAAACACGATTTGTGTGACTAAATGTTAACAAAGGCCACACAAAAACCAAATTCATGTGGCAAGTGGATGATCAATAGTCAAACAAAATACACATTCCTTCACTTTAAAGAGCATATGGTCACACTTATTAACACTTTTGGTCACTTGATGGTTAGTTGTATGTGACTAAATACACTCCCAAAAACATGCTTTGTGTGACTAAATGTTAGTAAAGGCCACAAAAAACCAAATTTATGTGGCAATTGGATGATCTATAGTCACACAAACCATACATTCCTTCATTTTCAACACCATATGGTCACACTTATTAACACTTTTGGTCACTTGATGGTTGGTTGTATGTCACTAAATACACTCCCAAAATCATGCTTTGTGTGACTAAATGTTACCAAAGGCCACACAAAAACCAAATTCATGTGGCAAGTGGATGATCAATAGTCACACAAAATACACATTCCTTCACTTTAAAGAGCATATGGTCACACTTATTAACACTTTTGGTCACTTGATGGTTAGTTGTATGTGACTAAATTCACTCCCAAGAACATGGTTTGTGTGACTAAATGTTAGTAAAGGTTACACAAAAACCAAATTCATGTGGCAAGTGGATGATCAATAGTCACACAAAATACACATTCCTTCACTTTAAAAAGCATATGGTCACACTTATTAACACTTTTGGTCACTTGATGGTTAGTTGTATGTGACTAAATACACTCCCAAAATCATGCTTTGTGTGACTAAATGTTACCAAAGGCCACACAAAAACCAAATTCATGTGGCAAGTGGATGATCAATAGTCACACAAAATACACATTCCTTCACTTTAAAGAGCATATGGTCACACTTATTAACACTTTTGGTCACTTGATGATTAGTTGTATGTGACTAAATTCACTTCCAAGAACATCGTTTGTGTGACTAAATGTTATTAAAGGCCACACAAAAACCAAATTCATGTGGCAAGTGGATGATCAATAGTCACACAAAATACACATTCCTTCACTTTAAACAGCATATGGTCACTTATTAACACTTTTGGTCACTTGATGGTTAGTTGTATATAACTAAATACACTCCCAAAAACATGCTTTGTTTGACTAAATGTTAGTAAAGGCCACACAAAAACCAAATTTATGAGGCAATTGGATGATCTATAGTCACACAAACCATACATTCCTTCACTTTCAACACCATATGGTCACACTTATTAACACTTTTGGTCACTTGATGGTTAGTTGTATGTGACTAAATACACTCCCAAAAACATACTTTGTGTGACTAAATGTTAGTAAAGGCCACACAAAAACCAAATTTATGTGGCAATTGGATGATCTATAGTCACACAAACCATACATTCCTTCATTTTCAACACCATATGGTCACACTTATTAACACTTTTGGTCACTTGATGGTTAGTTGTATGTAACTAAATAAACTCCCAAAACCATGCTTTGTGTGACTAAATGCTAAGAAAGGCAACACAAAAACGAAATTCATGTGGCCATTGGATGATCAATAGCCACACAAGATACACATTCCTTCACTTTATACATCATATGGTCACACTTATTCACGCCTTTAGTCACTTTATGTGTACTTGTATGTGACTAAATACACCCCCAAAAGCATGCTTTGTGTGACTAAATGCTACCAAAGGCCACACAAAAACAAAATGCATGTGGTCATTGGATGATCAATAGTCACACAAAATACGCATTACTACTTTGTAAACATCATATGGTCACACTTAGTCACAGTTTTGGTCTCTTTATGGTTAGTTGTATGTGACTAAAGACACCCCAAAAGCATGTTTTGTGTGACTAAATGTTAGCAAAGGCCACACAAAATACACATAAATAACAGGTAAAACAATTTTGGTTATCTTTAAGGTAAATTTATTAAGAAAGTGAGCCATAAAGGCAATATTACATACATCCCTAACATAACACAATAATTCCCAAGCTCTTATTACATATAATGGTTCACTTGGATTTTAGTATAACAACACCTCCACAGTCGGTTCGATAGTAGTCATTTCGTGATTCATGACCCAAGTCACGTCGATCCACACGTGGCAATATGTTATCATTATCCTGGTGAATGACGGTACTAAATTCCTCATCGACTTCGTCATACTTATCTTTGTAATTCTTGGGAGGTGTCTTAAACACAATAGACAATTTTTTATCTACCTGGTCTTGAACATAAAACACTTGTCGTGCTTGTGCGACTAATATAGATCAACCTTGTGGCCTAAGTTATTCAGGTCAACCAACGTATACCCAAGAATAGTATCGCGTTTCACACCACCTCTGTGATTAACCCAATCACATTTGAAAAGAGGAATTTGCTTGTAACGGTAATCTAGTTCCCATATCTCTTGCAAAACCCCATAATAAAAGGCTTGCCTTGTGGTTGCAACATCTTTAGATATGTGTAGATCTAATGCCTCAACACTAACCCCACTTTTCTGGTAAACTTTGCCTTCATGAGATTTAGTACGAAATGTATACCCATTGATGTCATATGCATCGTATTTCACTAAGCTAGTGCGTGGTCCATATGATATCCACCTTACAGTTTCGGATACACTTTCTTTGTCGATTTGCAACTCTCTCTCAACCTGAATTTCATTACAAGTAATTTTGTTATGATGTATATTTTGAGAAGACTAATAAAATATTCATATTTGCACAAAAATATAAAAATAAAAAAAATAAAAAATAAAAACTCAATTATAAATAACATAAGATTAATTACGTACCTCTTTATGTAACCTCTTTGTGTAACCACTTAGCAAAAGATTTATTATGCTCATTCTCAAGTAATGCTATTCGCATACCCGGGTTTTCTCTTTTCAAAACTTGCTTGTGTCGCCTGAAACAATGTGTTTGATTATCATATTTCGTAGATCATTTTATGTAAAGAAATAGACATGTGTTAAGTAACACTTACTCGATATACGGTACAATTTCATCTGTATTCTGTAATACATACAAATGTGCTTTCTGAAAGAGTTCCGCAGAAAATTCACTTGATTTGCCAGCCGACAATGGGTTTCCTTCCTCATTTTCATCAGTTTCATGTTTATCATGTGGGATACCAATAGTTTTCATGGATTTATGATATTCGCTAAAAAACTCTATTGTTTCTTCTACAATAGTCTCCTCAGCAATGCATCTCTCTGGTCTATTCTTGTTTCTCACATGTCCTTTAATAACCTTCATACATATTTCGAATGGATACATCCACCTAAAGCATATTGGACCACATAATTTTACCTCCCTAGTTAGGTGCACAGTCAAGTGTATCATAATATCAAAAAACGACGGGGGAAAGAACTTCTCGAGTAGGCAAAGTGTCACTACTAGTTCTGTTTGCATCTTATCTAGTTCTTGCGATATTATTTCTTTCTTACATATCGATTTAAAGAAAAAGCAAAACCTGATAATGGCATATCGTGTGGGTGGGTGCATGATTGAACGTATTGCAATGGGCAGGAAATCCTGCATTATCATGTGATAGTCATGCGATTTTAGTCCAATGAGCTTCCTATCCTTTAGGCTGACCAAACTAGAGAAATTTGAACAATAGCCTTGTGGTACCCTGATGTTCTGTAATGTTTCACAAAAAATATTTTTTTCAGCATTAGTTAATGTGTAAGCTAGTGGAGGTTGTGTTGTACTGTCTCGTCCTTGCATAGCAAACAACTCTTGTTTTACCCCGAACGCAGCCAGATCCAATCGAGCATTAAGTCCATCTTTCGTCTTTCCTGGAACATGTAGCAAAGTTCCCACGAGGCTCTCAGCAACATTCTTTTCTACATGCATAAAATCAATACAATGTGGAACAGAATGATGCCTCCAATACCGAAGTTTTCGGTACCAAATGTTGAATTTCTTCCAATACACATCGTTTTGTCCGTTTACTTTGCTTGAACTCCCCTCTTCTTCTGTTGTGTTTCTATTCTTCTTTTTAATCTTCCCACCTCCGCCTCTCGTATCTTCTTGGTTTCCTAATGCATTATTGTTTGGTCCTTTTCCTTTTCCCCACTTATTTTCAATATGTTGTACCTCGTTGTATATTTGTTCCCCGGTCATTCGATTTGGAGCTGGGAGAAATTCTGGTTGTCCATTAAATGCCTTCCTTTGCCTTATGAAAGGATGGTCATATGGTAGATATCGTCTGTGACCAACATAGCTTTGTTTGGATGAAGCAGGAAGTCGAACACAGTTTGTATCTTTCCCACATACCACACAACCTTTGAATCCACTGTACGGGCAGCCACATAGTGTAACAAGTGCAGGGTAATCATTTATTGTCCATAACACAACGGCACGTAGCTTAAAGGTAGCTTTTGTGGATGCATCATATGTATCAACCCCTTTATCGAATAAGGTTTGCAGATCATCAACCTACGGTTCTAAAAAAACATCGATATCATTTCCTGGGTATCCCGATATTAATACTGAAAGGTAGCTTTTGCGGATGCATCATATGTATCATATGTATAAACTTTCTTTTCATACACAACCATGGATGAAGGTTGTATATGACAGTTAAAACTGGCTATACACTGTGATGCCTATTTCCCGTGTGGACGTCAACACCATCAGCCGATATTCCTAGCCGTAAATTTCTTAGATCTTTAGCAATTTCGGGGAATTTTTCATCTATGGTACACCATGCTTGTGAATCTGCGGGGTGACATAACACACCATCGGTTATCCTTCGTGTCGCGTGCCATCTTAACTTTTCTGAAATACTTTCTATCTTAAATAGTCGTTTTAGTCTAGGTATAATGGGAAAGTACCACATTACCTTTGCTGGAATGTTTTCGTACACTTTATGTGTCTTATTATCCACCTTCCATCTTGATGTCCCACAAGTTCGACACGCAGTCAAATCCTTGTCACTGTCGTTCCAGTAAATCATGCAGTTGTTGATACATACATGTATCTTTTTGTATCTTGAACCCATCAACTTCATAATTTTTTTTTCTTGATAAGTTTTTTCCACCATTTCGTTACCAGAAGGTAGCATATTTTTTAACAATCCTAGTAATTCAGTAAAGAACTTATCAGAACATCTGTACTTACCCTTCAAGTTTAGTAGTTTAACTATTGCGGACATCTTTGTGAAGTCGGGACATCCTTCGTAAAGAGGCTTCTCTGCATCTAATAATAGTTCTTAAAATTTGACAAGGTCATCCTCATATTCAAAATTATCTTTTGTAGCATTAACCATTACTATTGTTGCTGGGCCATCTATTGGAATATCTGAAACAAAATCCATGTCGTCAACAAACTCTATTGTATCGTTAACAGGTTTTGGGTCACTTATTGATGGGTCAGCCTTCTCTCCATGTTTAGTCCAGTTTTTGTAGGTTAGATCAATCCCATTACTGAATAAATGGAACTGCACTTCATCCACTTTACGCTCTATGTGGTTTAAACAATTTATACACGGACATGGCAGTAAAAGATTTCATTTATTAACTCGTGGGTCGATGTTCCCCATCATTAGCAAGTTGTTTACTGCATAATCAAGAAAGGTTGATACTCCATCAACATAAGCTTTGCCGGTCCTATTACTTCCCATCCAAGACTTGTCCATGTTTATAAATGTAGTCCCTATAGCCAAGTTAAAAAGAAAGTCCAAGTTATTGATTATAGAAGACAACATCAAACTGCAATTGATGAAGTCTAATGAAACGGTTCCTAAAGGTGTGTTTGGGTCAATGAGGAATTACCAATTCAGTATCTAAATTCTTGTTCCATGAATAAGCAGTTGATGAGCTTAAACTTTAAATAGACATTCCAAATAATGATTAGGACTTCTAAAAGATGGAATTTGGTGTTGAAGTCTGCTAATATGTCCATGAAGTCTAATGAAACAGTTGTTAAAGGGGTGTTTGGGTCCAGGAGGAATTATGAATTACCTAAGACGATTAACATGCTTACTTATATATTTTGTTATAACGATGTATACAAAAGGAACATAACAATACTTACCAGTGGTGACGAGAGTTGTGGTGGTTACCGGATGTGTGGTGATATGAGAGGGATTTGTGGATGTGATAGGAGGAGTTCTTATTGTTTTTTATTAGTTTGGAATGGGATTGATGCAAACTTTGAGGGGAATACATTCAATTTTTTTAAGAAATTTTACAAAATTTCACGAAAATATTGGAGGGAAAATATCTTTAGCCACGATTAACAAGTAGTAGCAAAGGTTAAAAACAAGTTTAAACAAAAAAGGAAAAAAAATTGCAAAAAGGGGTGAACTAGGACTCGAACCCCTGACCTCAACTATACCTCAAACTCAACCACAAACAACAACACCATCTCTGCCCTTGGGACTTTTTCGTTATACCCTTCTTCTTTAATTCTTTTAACCACCTTATTTACCTTTTAGCTTGTTTCTTATTACTTAAATAACCTTATTACAGCTTATTTAAATAAGTTGTTTTTGTCACTTTTATTTATCCTTTAAACTTCAACACTTTAAGTATTTATTGCAAATTTTTTCTTCTGTATTCTTCATAAGTCTAATATTCTTAATTATTTAATCACTTCAAATTAGTGTTTAATTCATAAAAAATAAAATAAAATTCAAAAAAATGAAATTATTTGTAGTCATTTATGACTTACGAAAAATAATTTTGCATTTTGTGAACGTCCGTTTTTTAATTCAAAATTTACAACAAGATATGAGCTGGGTAAATTCAAATTTGAAAACCTCATTTAAAACATGTCTATAAACGTTTAAATTTCAAACGTTTAAATTTCAAATTTCTAACAAGAGATAGGTAAATTCAAATTTCAAATCCAAACAATGCCCTTATAAATAGCCATACTAGGTTATCACAATGATTCACATACAAAAACGTAATTCACAAATTATTAAGTTCAAAACAATGTCTCACAACGATTCACCAGATAATGAGTTAGTTTACAACACCCGACACGAAGATCTTTTCCCTGTATTCCCATATGACAATCTACCACAAAACAATCCACCACAAGATCTGTTTCCCGTATTCGAATATGACAATTCACCACAGAACACTCCACCGGAATTTCTTTTTCCACCGGCAATCAATCCACCGGCAAACAATCCACCCCACTACAATCCACCGACAAACTTTCCAGCACAAAACCAAACCAATGCACGTGCGTTGACTGATGAAGAACTGTATGACCAAGATATGCAAGAAGTGTTACCTGTTGAAACAGAGGAAGAACGTGAGAGAAGAGCTCGTGAGGAGTACTTAAGAGCTAAACAGGCTCGGAGAAACCGTCGTTGTGCATGGCGAATACAAAATGGATTGCCCCATGTGCCATCGAGTGACGGCGATTCGAGTGTTTCAAGTCACGAGGGCTATGTGTCGGATGATTTGTTTTCTTGATTCGTAATTTAATTTAGATGTTTTATGTTTATGTATCGTAGTTTAATTATCAAGTAGTAATGTTTAATTCACATGTTTTATATTTAATCATTGTAGTTTGTGAACGTCCGATTTTGAATAAAAAAATATTTATTAATATTTTTTATATATATTCTTTTTTAATGTTTATTCTTATTATTATCTTTTAACAAAATACATCTACAAGTTAGACAAAAAAAATTTGCGTGTATAGTATATGAAGCCATGATGCCATTGTATCTCCCAATATTTGTCACTTAAAAATAAAATCCGGCCATTTGGTTATCACAACAGTTATTATTCACATAAACACACAAGTACGTCGGCAAACTAACCATCATCCCAAACTCATCTTAACTACCACAGGTTAGGTTTTTTCGATTTCTGTTCATGATCAAAGTCAATTTTTTAATTTCCCTTCTTTTGCATCTTGCTTGAAGTAATTTATATATACATAGTTGTTAATAATGTGTCCATGAGTTTACATTATACTTATTGGTCTGATTGACTACTTTATTCATGTTAATGAAGTTTAAATTCATTTTTTTGAAATGGTTTTAATCAATATTTGAATGATAAAAACCTGCATGTAGGGTTAGTTGCCTATAAAAAAACAGTTTAAAGCCTAGAAAATTAGAATCTAAGAGTATGTTAGTTATATTTGACAAGTATTGAAGTATAGTAACTGATAGGTCACACTTTATGTAAACACAAGTATAAGAATGATTGAAAAGAGATGAGAGTGAGAGATGGTTGATTAAGACAATATGAGAAATAGAAATGAAAGAGTTTTCTTGTAATTATGAATTAACCAACAAGTTTACAAGAGACCTAAGCATCCTATTTATAGGGAAGGAGCTAGGGCAACACACCCTCTCCTTCCTTTCATGAAATCGTGGGCTAAGAGGCCCATGGATTACTTTACTTAAGCCTAGTTAACTTAATACATAACATATATGAAAGTAAATAATAACTAAGCAACCTAATATTATTACAAATGACTGAGACTTGATTAAATAGTAAAACTTTGATCCCAACAATCTCCCCCTAAGGGTCGGTCATCAAGGTTGCTTGACGTCTTCGTCTTGATCTTTGACTTTCAAAGCTCTAGACGTCTTCTAAATCATTCATCGTTCTTTGTTCTTAGTTGATGTAGTTGTGATCATCTTATTACCAAATGTAATGACCGAGACTTGACTAAATATAAAAGTATGATCCCAACAATCTCCCCCTAAGGGTCGGTCATCACGGTTGCTTGACGTCTTCATCTTAATCTTTGACTTTCAAGGCTTTAGACGTCTTCAAAATCGTTCATTGTTATTTGATCTTTGTTGATGAGGTAGTGATCATCTTATGAAGTTATCTGCCATGCGTCACTTCTGCGTCTGTGGTGGTCGTCGACCATTCCAACATGCTCATACATCTTTGAACTTAGACATTCACATGCATGGAGTTCCCTTTCTTTCACATAGATCTTTAGTCTTTAAACTTTGTAGATTCTTCTTTTTGGCGTAGAATCTAACTTTGAACATTGTGTTGCTTCGATCTTAGAGGGAGCTTTTGTTGACTTCAAGATGTATGTATGAGCATGCGGAATCAGTCTCCATGGAGATGATATGTCCCTGCAGTTAAACAGTTAGCAATAAAATATCCGGTACTTACAGATAAGGAATTAGAGTTCGTCAACAGCATAGTGTGAAGACTCCTTCTAATCCTTATCAAGGCCGTTCCCATGTCAAATACTCCCGAAGGAGCTTACGAGACCTACTAAGTAGCTTAATGACTGGGTGAGTCGCTGGGGATCACTCCACGACTGTAGACCGATAGAAACCACCGTAAACACTAAGCGTAACTTACGAGGAGTTACCGAAGTGACCTGCTGTCAGGGCTGTTTGATGTTGACCCTGGCAGGAATTTCCGTTCAATCATTGAGAAATACATTTGTAATTCTCTCATAAACGTTCTCGGCAGATTGCTAAGATCTGCGAAGGACTCAATAATTTACAGCTGGTGCCTATTGATGTAGAACACCAGTTGTAGAGATACTAAGTGTTCCTAAGAGATCTTTGATGTATCTCATGGCTCTAGACTCGATAAGTGCTCACTTAGGTTTCCTATACGGAGACTAGGGAGGGGTCTCCTGCTTCAATATCAACTATCTCTAAGAGATAAGTCGATAGATTACACTGGTTCCCTGTGAGAATGAAACAAGCTCTTTTAAGAGAACTTGAGTGGTTAAGAAGGTTTAGTGCATTGCGTCACTGGGTCCATGACGACTTAATCTTCAATACCGGTGTTGTCTTTGCAACAACCAGTAGCATATGAATTGAACCCGGTGTCTGCCCTAAGGTTGAACATATGGAGGGCTATTTCTTTTCACCCTTTTCTTTACTTTTCTTTTTAATTCTTCAACCCCTTCTTTCTCCTCTCATTCTTTACTCCTTTTTTCGTATCAAACCTAAGGACTTCTAGTTCTAACTATTGGTGATGTCCTTGAGTAGATCCCTCCGGCTTAGGCGGATCATAGGACGGTTATTTCCTAACCTTAGTCACCTTATAACTCCATGACTATCCTATAATTGCCATTGAAACCTTTGAAAAATCTCTCAAGGTGTTTTGTGTTTATCAAACATTTTGTTTAACACTTTGAGAGTTTTATGTTTTTCTTATGAAGGACTCCCCCTTCCCATGTGCTCATAAGTGTTTAAATAAATTTGCACATGCGGGAGGAACAAGCACTTTTTGTATTGATCCACTTACAGTGAATCTGACCGATTCGAGACACGCTTACATCACTAGTTAGACTAGCTTGAAGTTATTACCCGGCCTGGTCAAATCCACAGAAAGTTTCTCGAAACGGTACATTTCTACTAAGACAAATCCTTTTCGAGACACGATTACGTGGCTAGTTAAAGAGTTCCATTGTCAGCTTTTAGGTGACAACTAGCTCTTGTAACTAACTTGACGTTATTACCCATCGAGGATAAGTCTTTTCGAGATAACTAACTTTTATGTTTCGTCAATTCCTTGGTCAATCTGAGTCTAGCTCGCATGAGATTTGACTTTAAGCAACTTTGAACTTTCATATTTTAATCACTTTCAGTTTTCTCCCCCTCAAAAATAGCATATTAGATGTTGTTTTTGATAAACTTTTGATTAAAATATGCTTTTTGAGTCTTACGGGGAGATATCAACAAGAACTTTTTGTATTTCAAACGATGAGTTTTTCAAGTGCTCCCCCTCAACAAGTGAATACTCATTGAGGTGAAATACTTGTCTTTTGAGCAGAGTTATGAAAATCATAAAATGTTTGATTAACTCTACTCAAAAGTAAGAAGCCTTCGCTCCTTATATAAGGATTGAGGCACTGAAGCGTACCTTAGGGTCCTTCCATTACAAGTGTTGTACACTGTTATGTGTGCACAAGCCATTGTTTTAATACAAAAATAGTTTTCTTTTAACAAAATACTCCCCCTCGAATAATGAAAGTTATTTGAGAGATAGTCTTCTTGAGCAGAATATTGATACGTATTTAAGAAATACTTTTTGAAAATTCGTGAGAAGATTCTGCTCAAGGTTTTAGAAAACACAATCAAGTATTATACAACAAAGAATGCTTGAATATCAGATTAGACAACAACCTCGAGACTGAAAACCTTTGTTTACCAAAATTTGAAATCCATTTGTAGGTTGTGTCAATCCGAAAAATTGTTGAATTCCAATGAGGATTGAAAAATCTTTGTTTCATTTAGATAAAAGCACTCGTCGAATTAATGGAAATTTAAAACTCTTTTACTTTTGAAAGTTATTTGAGACCCGAAGTCTCTTTTTTGAGTTTTAAAATCAGAGTCATTCTTTTATTGTAGCCAAAGCATTCCAGATTTTGAAAATTTGAAAGGTTTTAGAACAACTTTGCTTTGGTCTTCACACTTGCTTTACCGGTGTAAAATAATCGTGTAGAGTTTGGAAAAATTTGTTTCTCACCATTTTGAATCCTTTTACCAGTTTTAGCCTTTTAACACATTTAACCCTTTGCCCTCAAAGTATGTTCCGTGAGAAACATTTTGACAATTGTTGAAGTTTTGAAATTTCAATGGGATGACATGTACTTGCACGCAGAGAAAATGCATCAGGCATAAACAAGTATGCGGATGAATCAAAGAAACTCATTCTAAATCTTCCTAAGTGCTCAGAATTCTCAGATTAACACACAAGATCACAGATTAATTCATTCTTTCACTCGAAATTTTCCAATTATTATCATGGTTTGGGATTATGATTTTAGACTTTGCACACATGTTAGCATCATAATGCAAGAATATTGTACAAATAAACGCCCTAGTAGTAGCAGCAAAGACATCGACATCTTAAACCCTAAATCACTTGATTTCAAACCTATGTTGTATCTAATCGTGCAAACACACCAATCGAGCATTCTTTAGTATTCTCTAAAGCTATATGAAATGATTAATTGGACTAAACACATAAAAGAAAATGCCCCGATCGATAATTACTTGAACCCTAGTTTCTGATTATGCCTTTTTGACTGTTGAAAACATTTGAAACATTTAGGGAACGATTAGATAACAACAATGAAGAAATTTAGAAACTCACAATCGAAAAGAAATCGAGGATAAAAAAATTGTTAGTCTGCTTATGTGTGAAACTTTTGAGAACATTTGTGAAAACATTGATGCGAGCCTGTTTTATTTTTTCATGCAATGTCCTTTTACCTAAGTTTAAGACTTTTGTGAACATTACTCATTAAAGGTTAACTACTTTTCCATTTGAAGTCTAAACATGGTCAAATTGGAATCCTTGCCAAAAAATTTCTTTTCTCCCCCTCGAATTAGCATTTATTTTGTGAAACATTTTTTCACATTTTAATTCGAGAGATCATAGAACCTTTGCCGAATGATGAAGAAACATTTTATCCTTGAAGAATAATGATTAGGTGTGCAAACTTTATGATTTTGTGAAAAATTTTCTCCCCCTCAAAACATGTTCTATTTTGACAATGTAAAGCAAAATATGTTTTAATATAGGAACATAGTTTTGAAGATTAGAAGTTTGTACACAGAGAAAGAAGATTCTTTTTGCAGTTTTTGTATTTTCTTTATGATAGAATATTTACAAAAAGAGTTTGATGTTTGACTCTTTTAGTTTTTAAGAAAGTTTTGCAAATCATATGGAGTCAAACACCGCATACCAATATGGTGAACTAAATCAACAAGCCTTGATGGAGGTAATGCCTTTGTAAACAAGTCCGCCAATTGGTATTCAGTTACCACAAACTCTAATTCAATTGTACCCTTCTCAACATGCTCCTTTATGAAATGGTAGCGGAGAGCAATTTGTATGGCCTTGGAATGATGAATGGCGTTGCACGAGATTGCAAAAGCACACTTTGAGTCGAAGTACATTGAGATCTAGTCAAATACATAGCCGTAGTCCGTGAGCTAAGTTCTCATCCAAATGACTTGAGCACAGAAAGCAGACATGGCTACATACTAAGCTTTTGTTGATGACAGTGATGTATAATCCTGCTTCATTGACTGTATCCCTTTGTAACTAAAGAAGATTTGTTGTGAATCACTGTGCCTTCTGCATCCAGCTTGTTTTTCCAAATCCATTTAATTCCAATGATGTGTCGAAGGGTGAAGTTGATAAGTATCTCGCAAGTGAGCAGGACCCAAATTGCGTGTAGATGACTCAGCAATGTCGAGGACAGGTTGAGCATTAGCAAATGGGTTAATGAATGGTTCTGGGTCATGCTCTGCGGGTTGTGGAACTGATAAAGGTATGGAATGTTGAACTGATTGTCGTGAGTTGGACCCGGTTTATTCTGTTGTTGTAGGTGATATGACTGGAGAACCGTCTCTTCCAACAATAGTTGTTGTTTGTTGAGGTGTATCAGGTACTTGATGTTGATCAAGCTGTGCAGCGGAATTTGGTGTGGCCTCAGATGGACGGTTAACAGGCGTATCATCAAACAATGGAGCAAACAAGGTTTCCACTTCTTTACAAGAAAGTGACAATTGTTCAGCCGAAGATACCGAAAAGTTAAGACGGTTGGATGCGGGTCCTAAGCTGTAGTGCTCAGAAGCCATAGCTGAAGTGCTTTAAACGGTTGATTACGGGTCCTAAGTTGTTGTGCTCAGAAGCCATACCATAAGCTCGGGTCCGAAACTGATTTGTTCCGAAGCCATACCTGTTGAATCTGCACAGAAAGAAAGAAGAGACAAGAAAACAGAGAACCAGGATCCCCAAGAGTAACTGGGTTCCAGATGTTAGAAGCATAAAGATGTAGTGTTAATTATCTTCTTGACACTCGAACACACAATACCGATGGTTTTCATTCTAGTCTCAGAGGTAGAAGTTGTGGAGATCACATTAGTTTTGGTGCAAATGTCTAAAATCTTTCCTGTAGGAATCCACCTAAGACCAATTGATTTGAATATTCTACCCGTGGGTACCCACCTAGTGCTAGATCTAGGAGATGTTTTCCTTTTAGATGCAGTTGAATGAAATGTGGGAGCATCACTTCTTAGAGAAAACCTACGTCCTATGTTGATCCACTTTTTAGGTTTCTGACTTATGACTTTTGGTTCAACGGGTTTATTTGTCTTAGTCGATTGAGCCTTTTCAAGTGAATTTCCTTTTTGAAGATATTTTAAAGCACAAACAACATGATTATTTACGCAACTACTCTTAGAAGCTAGCCAATTCCTATTAGTTTGTTGTTTACTCTTAGGTTTAGGAGAGCTACTACAAGCAGTGTTCAGTACTACAGTGGAAGGCATCATATGAGGTTTTGAACCTAGAATTCCATCCTTTTGAAGTAGCGCCTTTTTCCTAGCCTTTTCTAGATCATAGTTCTTGTACATGTCATATGTGTCATAAGACTCTTTACTTTTAATGCTCGTTTTTGACACTGTGGTAGAACTAATCCTAGATGAGCCAGGTATAATCACTTGCTGAGATTTAGCAGACACAGATGCATTTACCTTAGGCCAAGAATGTGGAGTGACTGGTTTTGTCAAATTGTTTTTCTCAACAACTTGGGAGGCAAACCGAGGTTTTGAAAATTTGGGTCGTTCAGATTTAAATGCAGTTGGTTGTCTAAGCACTGATTGTTTTCTGATTGTTTGAGAAGGTTGTTTCCCCAAGATTGATGGTTTTGCAAACTTAGTATCCACACTCTGGCCAGTCAGTCTTCTTAATTTGTTTTGTAATGCAGCATGTGCAAACACCTTTTCTTGAATTTGACCTTTTAAAAGCTCATTTTCTTTAACTAATGTATCCACACGTTTTCTTTGTTCATTCAAAAATTGACCATTGTTGCCCAAATTTAGAGATTCATTTTGCATTTAAAGTTCAAGTGCGATGCAATGTGCCTCTAATTTTGAAAAATCTTTATGACACTGGGCAATGGTCTTTTTGAGAAGAAGGTTTTCAGACTCAAGAGTTTGATTTGAAGTTTCAGTAATTAGATTATCATGTAAAGACTCAAACTCAGATTGTTTGTCTTGACATTGAACAACATTCTGGTCAATCTCTCCTTCATTACTGAAGTAAGGTTGCTCAGATTGTTGTTTCTCATATGCAGGCATAATATGATCAACAGTAGATTGTACCTCAACCATTTGCTCTTTGTCAAAGTTCGGTTCTTTGTCATAGATGGGTATGAAATCTTCCTCATCCATCTGTCCTTTGTCAAGGTTGGGCTCTGAGTCATAGAAGGGTCTGATCTCTGCACAATTTGCATCTTTATCATTCCCCAATCTGCTGTTGTCATCCTGCACTTCTGATTCTGTCCCTTTGCATTCCATGGCAACCAAATTATCTTCCAATGTATCAACTTTATGAACTTGCTATTCTTGAGTCTGCATCTTCTGTTCTTTGATAGCACTCCGATGAAGTGATCTTTCATTAAGCGTAAATTATAAGCGGTTTAGGCGTGAAACAAGTTGATCTCTAAAATCTTCAACCTCCATACTTGTGATGTTCTCTCTCCATACATTGCTTTCATATTTATAGTGTATGAGAGCTTTAAAATGCAATGCCATGAACACTTTGAACTGAGCCTTGAGCGCTCTAAATCCTGCCATGCAATCGCTTCCCTGTTCAATTTGCTTTTCAATTTGAACAATGTTGTCTCGGAGTTTCCTTTGGAAGGTTAGACGATCCATTCCAGTTCCGAAGAATGCATTAAAGGTACCCCCCCGTAGGAAACCATGCATCTGAGAGAATCTTGCATTGAGTCTTAACTGATTCAAAATGAGCTAAGCAATTTTCTGTAGAATTGATGGCTCTTTTCTCAGCTTCAGTCATCTTTCTCTCAAATGGGTCTTTAGAGTCATCAGAAGCATTTATGTCGTATACTGGTTCAGTATCATCCATGACACCCGAATTATCTTCCAATATTTTAACCTCATTGCCTACATTAACTACATTGCAGTATTCTCACCATTCCCAACCAGCCTTTGAGTAATACTTCCTTGTATCACAACTCTTTCACCTTGCTTGACAGCTTGATTTCGGAGATTTTGGATTTTAGATCAATTCTGACTCATAGTTTGTAAGAACCCCTTATAACTAATTGCGCTTGTATCATTCATGTGAGATTCCTGCATGTCTGCCATTAACACCAGATCTGCTATATCGGCTTCCAAATCTGCTGTATTGGATTCCAAATCTGCATATTCATCATCAGATGGAATATCTCTCATGACGCTTTGCAAAACAGCATTGAAATTACTCCCTTCAAATTCCATTTGACTAAGTGTGGCATTGTATTCAACATAATCGTCAAAGAGTGGAGTTGCATCATAATCTTGATCTTCCACATCTGCAATATTTTCAGTATATGCCAAAAATGCCATGCTTGGTTCGATAAGATCTTCTTCATCATTTGTATCTTCCATTGTGTTTAACCATTCAGAACTAGACGTCATTACACCTTTGCCTTTCTCTGTAGATACTTGACTAAGCTTCAATAGATTTTGAAGAAGAGATTGCACATTATTATGTAGTGTAGCAGGATTGTACTGAGGAATGAAGAAAGGCTCAGGTGCATTCGGAGGATTGAAGAAGAGACCATTTGGAGTGTAGATTAGTGATCCATGATCAACATCTGGAGATGGTGGAGCAGGGAGAATGGTCTTCAGTGGATTCATGCTTAAACAAGATTCAAGAATTTGCTTCATTCTGATGTGATGAAGTTCTTCGGTATGATGCAGAGCTTCAAGATATTCCACATTTCATAAGCACTGGCTTGAAAGTCCATATTCATGTAAATTGAGTTGGGAAGTGCCAATGTTATGAACCATACAGCCTGTTGGTCAGCATCATACTGAGCAAGTTCTGAAGCATTCAAATCTGCAGTAGTTTGTAACCTCATAATCCCAGTTGATTCAGCAAGAAATATCATTTTGTATGGACCTTCTCTAATGGATTTAAGCATGAGATCTGCAGTAGGACGATAAGTGAGCCATTGAAGAAATCTCCGTTTCCAATAAGTATACGTTCCTGGTAGTAACATTGGAGGCCTTGATACATTGCCGAAGAGCAGAATCTGATGAATGAGGGAGCTGTGACTTTGTTGTTGATGATGCTGTTGCTGATGAGAATATTGGTGAGGAAGGTAGTTAGAAGATGGTACTTGAGACATTGTGAATGACATTTCTCTCCCCCTTGATTGTTGCAACGTAATTGAAATAATCAAACCAAAATGTCACACTCAAGGTCGAAATAGTGATTTCAGATTTTCCCTCCAAAAATAATTTGAAAAATTCTCTGTTCCAAAATTTTGAAAATCACTGTAAAATGCTATTCAAATGTCACAGGAAAAATTTGAGTTTAAAAAATTTTGCCGCCAAATTTCACCGAATAAAATTTGAATTTTGGGCCAAAATTTTTACTGTTAAACGAAAATTTGAATTTCGCGTAAAAATTGAACGTTCAATCTCCTGTAAAAATTATATTTTAGGCAAATTTTTTATTATTATTATTTTTTTTATTATTATTATTTTTTTAATTTAAGAAGATAGTAAGGAGAGATTTAGAAAGAAACTTGTGTTATAGATGGATCTTGTAGAAGGTATAGATGCAGCCAAATCTCGAAAACTTGCAAAACTTGTAATTGCAAAAATTGTCACTTAAGTGATTGTGAAATTTGGGATTGCGAAATTAAGTGGTGATTTCGAAATAGTGATGATTTCGAAACTGTTAAAGTTTTCGAAAAACAGTGATTTCGAAAAAGTGAGATTTCGAAAATAGTGATTCCGAAAAAGTGAGGTTTCGAAAAATTTATTTCGAAAAAAATGATTTCGAAAAAGTGAGATTTCGAAAAAATTGATTTCGAAAAAAGTGAGATTTCGAAAAAAATGAGATTTTGGGGATTTTCGCGAAACTAGAGAATGTTTGCGAAAAAAATGTGATTTTTCAAATATGAGAAATTTCTTGAACACAATCTAAAAAAAATGAAGTTTCGAAATTATACAATTTCAAAACTTATCCAAAAGTCGAAGTAACTTTCTTTCTTGTACAAGAAAGAAAATACTGAGTCCACAAACCGAAGTCGATGTAGAACACTTAACAAGAGATTTCGAAACTGTGTATGAAGAAGATTTCGAAAATTTGGCCGAAATTGTTTTCTAAGAAAGTTAACCAAAAAAACTCATTTTTATTTCAAGATTCTTGTACTTTTAGTAATAAAATGATGAGATCTTTAAGAAAGTTGAAAACTTTATAAATTTTTCAAAACTACAAAAGATTTCGAAAAAAAGTACAAAAACCCAAATCGTATTTTTGGATAAAAGTTTGGAACTTTTTTGTTTGTTTTGATTTGTAGCACAAGTTTGTAAGCAAATATGTGATAAAAACCAAGATGCAAGCAAGAAAGTACAAAAATTTTAACTAAAAATTCGATTTAAAACAAGTTTAAGATAAAAAAATCAATGAAAAACAATAACTACACCTTCTTCTAGCGAATGATACCACTTGATAGGTCACACTTTATGTAAACACAAGTATAAGAATGATTGAAAAGAGATGAGACTGAGAGATGGTTGATTAAGACAATATGAGAAATAGAAATGAAAGAGTTTTCTTAGAATTATGTATTAACCAACAAGTTTACAAGAGACCTAAGCATCCTATTCATAGGGAAGGAGCTAGGGCAACACACCCTCTCTTTCCTTTCATGAAATCGTGGGCTAGGAGGCCTATGGATTACTTTACTTAAGCCTAGTAAACTTAATACATAACATATATGAAAGTAAATAATAACTAAGCAACCTAATATTATTACAAATGACCGAGACTTGATAAAATAGTAAAACTTTGATCCCAACAGTAACTGTGTTGATTAGTTATGAGATAACTTATGAGAGATTGTTGATTCTGTAGGGGCTAATTGTACATATTGAATGGGTTGAAGTTGTGGTATAAAATTGGTTATTTGACTCACAAATAATTCAGTAAGAATGGTATAAAATTGGTATAAAATTGATAATCATTTGAGTTATATTTGCCAATTATAAACAATGTATTACCTTTAGGAATGAGTTGGTTTCGGTCGGGTTCGGTTGTAATTGCATGTAGGAATGAGTGGGCTTCGGTCGGGTTTGGTTTGTGTATATAGAATTACTTTAATGTTAAACTATTTGCGTGTTAATCCATTTGAGTTTCATTAGCAAATGTTGATTAGCAACTCATGATGGAAATGTATAGGTTGCCTTAACATATGCTCTGTTGATTAGCAAGTCAGGATGGAAATGTATAGGTTGCCTTAACATATGCTCTGTTTTTGTGTAGAAACATGGCTGAATTTGTTGTCAGGTTAAACCCAAACACGTATCCAGAGTCGCAGGTAATCGCACACATATGCCTTAATGAATTTATATACCATAAATGTTCATTTAGTAAATGTCAAATACGTTATTGAAATATATTCAGGAACTACCAGCCGTGTACTTTACCTCATGTTTCCATGGAAGGAGTACAATCTACATCACAAGTGCACAGAGGGATCGTTTCAGAGTTGCATTGCAGACTCAAACTGACGACCCCATACAGTTAACCGGTGAAAGATGGAGGGCATTTGCTTTGGAAAACCTTAATCGGGATGTTAGAACATTGCATATTGTTGAGGAAGGCGACGACTGCATCTATGTCACAGGATACAATCAGGACGGAATAGAATATGGTGGGTACAACATGAATGCCGGTCGGTTATCAAGGTTCAAGTCTCATGTTTTTGACTTCTATGATGAGATCCAGATATTAGATATTGATAATTAATTAATCTTATGTCAAATGTGTGATCTCATAACTCAATAAATTTTTTATGTACTAATAAGGTTAGTATTGTAGACACTACCTGCTGCATTCCTTAATGGAGTAGGTAATGCATGCCAAATCAGAATCCACGGAAATGGGATCAACTTTGTCGTGGATGTCAATATTGTTCAAGTAGGAGGAGCCATTGTGTATGAGTTGGACATGGATGGATGGAACCACATTGAAGTGTTGGATTTAGAAGCTGGAATGACAATCATCTTCACAAGAAAACGCGCTACAGAGTTATTGCTTACCGGCTTCAAAAGTGACGGTAGTCTAAGTACAAACGCGCATTTCCTTGGTGCCACCAATTTGCTAATGGTTCAGCCTGGTTTGTTAGAGACCGAAAGAGGTAAAAAGTTATGATATACTTTCATACTCCAAATTATTATACTCAGTCATTTATATAAATAAAAGTTAAAAACAATTCTTTGTAGATGACAATCGAATGAAACATATTTGCCAATGGCATTCACATCGAGACCACTTTGGTGAAGGGCATTCATTCTACAAAAGATTTTCAGCAATTCTACAACCAGGGAAACTTGTACGTATATATCCATTCATAAATATTGTTTACATTTGTTCAAGTCGTTTAAACAAAATATTTACTTACTAGAAACTACTGCAGGAAATCCCTGAAGAATTCCTGCTCTACCATCCTATCCACCCATACCGTAAGGTGCTCATGAAACATCGTGATGTTCAGTTTTTCATGACAATGGAGTGCAAGAATGAGGAGCCGGAGATGCCTGGAACTGTTAGTGTGCTTGGAAGGTGGAGGATGTTTGCCAAGGAATGCTCTTTCGAGTTTGAAAAAAATGATCAGATTCAAGTTTATACATTTGAAGGTTGATGTGAATGGAAATGATTTTCAAGACAATGTCTATCCCGTTTTTCATCTTTGCTAACTCAATTCTGGATTTTATTGTTCATGTTCTGGAAGTACATTTGATACTTTTTTTGCATATCCCATCTTTAGTATATAACTTCTTTTGGATGTGTGTTGTGAATCACACATTGATGGGGGTACTTTACTAGGAACATGTAATTAAGTAGAAACATGTAAGTATTACTAATGGTAGTTATGACATCTATGTTACTTTGGTCACTTATGCAAATTATGCAATGTAATATAACAATACTAGTATTATGCAATGATTGTACATGTTTTATGAATTTGAATTTGTTGTAATTTTTTATGTTTTATGCAATGTTGTTAAACAAATGCTCAATCTGAAACTGAGTATTTCTCATGTCATATTGGTTTTAAAACTAAGCTATATCTTAATTAATTGCCTAATTATTACTTCAAAGCTAGATAAACTAATTTAAATCTAAAATTTAGAAATTAAAAGTCAAAATTGCAAAAGTAATTTTTACATAAGCTTGAAAACTTATACAAAGTAAAAAAATTATAAAAAGTTATCTAGCATAAAAATTAAACAGTAAAACTAATATATTTTTTGCTTTTTTAATTAAAGTAATTTAATTAAAATTAACTCTAAAAATTAACTAGTGAAGAGTAAAAATTATGGGAAAATTACTAGGAATGCTACAAGTTACAAGGAACCTAGGAAAAATATGAGGAGGGGGAAAATGGTACGGATAAGCATTTAAATAAGCTAAATTGCAAATATAAGCTAAAAGGAACAAGGATTATATTAAGTATATAGATTATGCAATAACAAACGGAACTGGTGCCCCAGAGCAATTGGAAGGGGGTTGTGGTATTGTGCATGTATGCTTGAGGTCCCAGGTTCGAACCCCACTTTTTGCAATTTTTCCAATTATTTTAATTTTTTTGATTTTCTTTTTACAAAACTTTTTTATTACTAATTATAAGTAACTTTTGTTAAAACACTTTTTTCAAAAGTCAAAAATAAGCTCTCTATGAACTTTTTAGCTTTACAGATGCTTTTTTTAAGCCAAAATGGATTTATAAAAGGAATTAAGCTACAAATAAGCTACAATAAGCTAAATAAGCTGTAACTACATGAGTTGTACCTACCTTAAGCTAAAAAAACTTGAAACAAGGCAAAGGACACAAATAAGCACTGGGTGGTGCTTGGAACCTGTGGGAAAACTCTGAGTCACTCAGTGTTTGTTTTGAGACAGGTCACAAGTATGAGTCAAATAAGCTAAGGGCAAAAGGGCTAGAGTCCAAAATAAGGACTAATCCAATAAGCTGAACTTGTAAGCTCCCTAAAAAGCCCAAGGTTGTGTACTGGGGTCCACAGATAATCCAGATAAGAGCTTATGAACTTTGGCTAAAACCAAGTACACATTGACCACCTAGTGTACACAGTCAAATGGGACAAACTAAAAGCTACTTGCAGCCCTATTAGATAAGCTAGACATTGCAAAATAAGCTATGAACTAGAAAGATCAGCTTATCGGCTTTCCAAAAAGCCAATAATAACACTATAGGGCCCACTATTGAACAATCTATGGTCTATTGAAAATGGTCAATTTCCTATGCACAGGCCAAGTACTTGCCCTGCAAGCTTAAAGAAGCACTTACACAAGCTACAATAAAAATCCTAAAAATAAGCTGGACACAGATTTTTAAAGATGAGCTTAGGGACTAAGATTTGTGAAAAGCTCAGGTTCCCAATCCAAATACAAAAATCAAAAATAAATCTCCCTATTTTTGGATTTTTGAAACAACTATGTTTTTGACTTTTTTAAATTATGAACTTACGTTGACTTTTGTGAGATTTGATCCTAATTTACTGATTGATTAATGTGACTTAAGCTATATTAAGACTAATTTATGCTAGAACAACTACTTGTGAGATGATTTGAAGCTTATGCCACACTATTTTCCACACAGACAGATTTTAGGCCAATTTCTTGGTGATTTTGACTTTAAAGCTTATATCCACTAAAACCTTGTTTGTTTCTGACTTATTAGGTGTTAAGAAAGTTGTATGAACAGGCCTTAGTCACTGAGTTCAACTAATACTCACTACACAGACCTAACCAAACACTACTTTAGAACACAGATTGTTTAATAACTGATTTAACAAATTTAAAAGGCAAATGATCAATCTAAATCATAATACTGATACATAAGCTTGTACTAGGCTAAATTAAACACACATAAACAAAAGCAACCAACATTTAACAATAACAACTAACAATCACAGATTTATGAAAAATTGGAACAAAATAATGAGCCCTTGCCCCTAGGCTCAACCAAGGGCTCTTGAAACATGTACATAATCAATAAAACTCTCTTCTCAACATAAGCACATACAGATTATCATCAAAGCACATAACAAAACAAATGGCCATTCAACTTAAATATGCACATACCATTAACATATTAACCATAATAAGTTTTCAGAAACCATTGTTCACAAACCATCCCCTTGAAGATAAATAAATAACAAGTTTTCAACAAAATAAGTACATAACCCAACAACATGAGACCATCAGACACAAAAACCACAAAAAGACCCAACAACTACCTTCATTCTTCATCATACTTCTCCAGAATCTCAATGGTCTCCTTCTTCAATGCTATCAACCTCTGAAAATCAGCCACAACACTTGCAAGAGATTCAACCAAATGCCTCTCAATGAGCTGGACTTCATGCATTGAATCATAAACATCCTTAGCTGCCATTTCTTCATCAGTATTCAACTGAAACACCTCCATCATTCTTTCTGTTCTCTTATCCACTTGCATTCTCATGTCGTCTCTGACGGCCGCAACATTTCTCATGTTGACCTCATTCGTAGGTATCTCCTGAATATTGAGAAAAATAAAACAATCATGAATCTTTTTGGACCCCACAAAGATCTTTCAGTTCATTCAAGTATGGCATGGCAGACATTTTTAATTAGGGTTAATGAGAAATGAAATAAAAAGTTATGAACTGAAAAAAGTATATAGATGAACTGAAAAAATAAAAATAAAACCAACATATATATAAAGGGTAGATGCATGAACTGAAAAAATTAAGAGTATTAATGAGAAATGAAATAATTAAAACAAGTAATCATGAGAATTGAAGAGACTGCAGAAAATCAAAGGTCAAGAAAAACTTATGCGTTCCCATAATATTGATGATTATTATTTTAATTGGGATGACTCAAAGTGTAACCAAATCAGTTTAAGTTTGAAGCATTTGTAAAAAGAGAGGAACTAGTAACTCGGTGTGGAGTATAAATATATTTCGGGTCGGGTTTGGGTCGACCCATCTAACCCATTTATTAATCAGGGTAGGTTCGGGTTGTGAATAAATTAATTGGGTCGACTTGACAACCCGTTTAAGCTTTTTTCTTAATGTGGAAACTTTTGTATCAAAAAAGGGTTGACTGTGTCAACCCAAAACCCGTTTAACCTTTACAACCCGTGAATTTCAAAAAGATCACGCCCATCTTTATAAATGGTTATAATTTGAATATTATTTTTAAAATATTCATGATTATTATTTTCAAATCGAATGAAACCAAACTAACCGAACAACCCGATAGTACACTTGGGCCATATGAGCACGGTGATATTGCCCTGTTGTCGACCTTGATGAACCTTAATGACGAATCTTCATATGATTCTTTTTACTATGAACCTTAATGACGAATCTTTGCTATGAAACTTTTATTGTGAACATTTGATATGCTTTTTTGAACCATTTGATATGACACATTTGTTATGCACATTTTGGATATGAACCTTTTGATATGACACTCTGATTAAGATATGATATATGACTATCAGTTTGATACACGAGACATTTCACTAGTCATGGGGGTTCCATGTCCGGGTCATTGATGCACCAATGGCATATATGACTCTAGTATGTTTGAGTGACGTTCCACACCATCCCTTATATGTTACATGTTATGAGCTCAAGTATATGTTTGGCCACTATGTTATCTGCAGGGGAGTATGGATGCATCCTATATCTTTTATCTACAGTTAGTGGATTATCTGTTATATGATATGATATGTTATGTTTCTGGGCTTGTGGTGGATTACTGTCCTATCTCTGACTTCATGCGAAGCAATACATTCAATCATAATAGTCGGCACTTTATACCCTATCACTGATTTATCCCGCCCAGACCGATTACAACTACAAGGTGGTCCACCGCCCGACTACTGATTCACGATTTTTGCAACATTGGATATGAACCTATTGGATATGAACCTTTTGATATGACACTCTAATTATGATATGATATCTGATTCCCAGTTTCTCCTTTTTGTCGTTTATACACGTTTTCCCCCTTCTCATAGGCTTTTCTCCCTTTTCATATGTTTTGATACGTTTACATCCGTTTTCTTACATCTTTGTCCTTTTTACTCAGTTTTTATACGTTTTCTTACGAGTTTACATGTTTTCCTCAGTGTTTACACGTTTTCGCCCATTATTTCATGCATTTACTATGTTTATACATGTTTTCCCCCTTCTCATAGGGTTTTGTCCTTTTTCATATGTTTTCATACATTTTCATCCGTTTTCTTACGTCTTTGTCCTTTTTAGTCAGTTTTTATATGTTTTCTTACGGATTTACATGTCTTCGTCAGTGTTAACACGTTTTCGCCCGTTATTTCATGATTTAGTCCGTTTATACACGTTTTCCCCCTTCTCATAGGGTTTTATCCCTTTTCATATGTTTTTCCTTTTTTACACGTTCTCGCCCTATTATTTCATGTTTGAGTCCGTTTCAACACGTTTTTTTTCTGTTTTTGTCCGTTTATAGCCGTTTTCATCTATTTTAGACGTTTTCATCCATTTCATACATTTTCTTACTTTCTTCTGGTTTGGTCATTTTTTTTGCGTTTTCGTTTATTTGTTATGGTTTTAAACGTTTTTGTGTTTAATGACCCGAATCAAACTATAGCCGATTTGACAAAACCAAACTAAACGAACAAACCCGAGAACCGAACCGAACCGATCAACAACCCTAACTTATAGTGATAGTTTAAAATAAGGAGGAATTAGTTTGACTTTTTTTAAACATTATGGCTTCTCGTACACAGGATTTATGAGTTCTCATCATCACAAGGAGTCTCTCTCTCCGTTTTTCTGAAATAACCACCGCCACCAACTTAATCGTCAAATCATCATGATGGTTCCAACGCGTATTAACCACACCACTTTCACATCGCTAATCTCCACCACAAAAATCCCCTATATAAACCCTAATTCCCACATCACCATCCCTACCACTCTTCTTCATCAATTTTTAATATCATTTCAATCAATCCTTATTTTACCCAAATTCATTATCAATGGCAGCACCATCAGGACCAAACCAAGTGGCTAGGCATGTGATTGATGACCTTGTTGACTTTAGCGGGGAGACCTCTGTTGATGGTTACATGAGTTTCTTCAAGGGTCAGCAAATCTCCAGTATTCGTGGTTTTATAAACAGGATGCGTGAAGAGGTCACCACATTGAAGAATGAGATTGGGCAGCTTAATGCTTTAATAGCTGAGTTGGAAGCTCTTGGAGAGGAAGACCTCTTTGATACTCTGCTTGATCTTAGGCATGACAGGGAGAATGCCAATGCTAAGCTGCAAAGCCTGAATGATCTCATTGCTGATGCTGAGGAGGATGTCTAGACCAAGGAAGAACAGATTGAGACCATGACTGGTTGAAGGGTTGTCTCCATGGGATGTGAAGTTTCTTTTGTTTGGTTTTATATGTTTATGTCTTATGTCTTTTGTTAAATTTCCATGTTTTGTATGTATGAACACTTCAAATGGAAAATTAATGGAATCAATGGCTTAATTTACATGTTTTATGTCTTTTGATCAGTTGTTAATGCTATCAATATTATTAGATTATAAAGAAATGCCTTTGATAGTTTGTTTCAGTTTATTTTAGATGTTGTTTTGCATTTTGGAATATGTTGTGGTGTTTGAATATGTTAGCAAGGTTGAAAATATAAGAATGCAACTGCATTTTATTTGAGCATTTCGATTCCTGTGTATGTTTTAAGCGCTAATATACATGTGACTAGGGCTGCAAACAAAGCGATATTTATTGGGTAATTCAAGCTAAATGAGTCTTAGAGTCAAGCTTAATCTTATTCGGCTAATTTGTAACCCTGATTTAAACATAAGTCTAGTGTTGTATGATTCTTAAAGAAAAAAGAACATCCGATAGTTAACCATGGCTGAAAAAGCCGATGCAAAAGATTCACACACTGAATATACACCTATTGGCTGAAAAAGCTTTTAGAGTATTATGTGGTTGCAGGGAATTACTTGTTCTTATGTTTTTGTAATAGATCCCGAACACCTACGTTAAGTTGATACTTACTTGTTCTTATGGTTTTGTTATATGTGCTTGCAGGTATAGGGTTCCATTTTGAACACATTAGCTGCTTCATAATATAACAGGGTATGTTGTTGTTTACTGGTATGGTTCCTGATGAGTGTGTATATACTCATCATTTTTACCATTTCTGAGCTGCCAAAACATCCAAAAACACTCAATAATGAATCAAAATAGTGAAAATATCCCAGGAAAGTGTTTTACATGTTTCAAATGCAAAAATACCAAAAATAGATGAAAAACGCACAAAGTTTGCATAATTGGCAGTTTCAGTCCCCCAACTTTCAAAAGTTATCAAATCTAGTCCCTGGTCATTCTAAAAACTTGAAAAAGTCACCAAAGGTCCTTATAAATCAAAAAGTTACATAAATAGTCCTTTGGTGAAAAGTTTTATAAAATGTCAAGTTTAGTCCCTGAACTTTGAAAATTGTCAAAAATGGTCCTTGGGATATGAAAAACTTTGAGAAAAACAAATTTTGTCCTTGCACTAACCTTTTATGACAGGATTGGTCCTTGGTGGAAAGTTTGGTGATAATTACACAAATGGTCCCTGAAGTTTGAAAGTTTGAAGGTTTCAGTCCCTGGTGAAAATAAATCTGAAAAATCATCAAAGGACCTTTCACTATTCATGATGTGGCATAATACACCCTTGGAAATAAATTGGAAGCATGCCAAATCCACACCTCAAACTTTGCAAAAATTACAAAAAAGGTCCTTGTGAAAATAAAACCAAAACCGGATCCTAACCTAAATAATACTACACCAAATCCAATCCAATACCTAGTCCAACCCATTCCATTTTTATCTTGGGCCCAAGTATTCCCAGCCCACACCACAAACCCAAACCTTTAATAATATAAACCGGGTCAAATGTTTGACCTGGTCAAAACCAGTCAAACAACCAAACCACCCTATCTCCCCCGCTTTCCCTCTCCCACCAATACCACCATGGTTTTGCAGATACCACCACCACTTGCCCATCCCATCACCACCGCCCAACCCACTACACCTACCTACACCATCACAATTACTGCTTCCCCCCCCCAGTTGCCTCAATCAGAGAGCAATTTGCAAAAACTCATTTCCCACCAAAAACACGTGGAAGCATTTGAGTGGACCAAAGAAATCAGAAAGAGGTGGGAAGTGATCAGAGGAGTCCAAGAAACCCTAATCAAGGGCTATAAATGGGAGAAGAAGTGCAAGAAGGCTGTGTGTAGTCTTTTAGATAAAAAATTAATGTCGTTTTTTAAATTAAGCTTTCCATTTTTAGTGTAATCTTCAATTTTAGCTTTGTAATAGTTAATCTATGTACTTTTAATCTTTTCAAGCAATTAAATCAAAGTTTCAGCATTATTCTTGTTATTTCAAATTTTTAGTTTTTATGAATTTCCTAATTAACTGAGTTGTGATTAGGAGGCAAGCTTCATGGACTGAAATAGGTCATTTAAGTTCCTATAAGCTTAATAAAGCTTCTTAGAGACTCTAAAAACCAGACTTAATAGAAAACTAAAAAAATACAAAAATAGTCAACTTTGGTCAACTGTGGTGTTTGATTGTTGTTTTCAGGTTAAAGAAGGACTTGTGAGCAATATTGGAGCTGGAATTAGCCTATCTAAAGATAGGCTTCATAAGGAAAACCCTCTGTTCTTGCTGAGGGTGTCCTTGTAAGTATTTGCTCATTTCAATTTTCACTCAAAAATCTTAGTCCTTGATAGATTCTGATTCATTGCTTGAAATTAAGATTCTGTATTTGTTTGAGTTAATTAGGTATTGTTTAGTTAAGTTATAGCCTAAAAGATATAACTTGCTTGTTTAAATTTGTAGTTAATTCATGTCATAGTTTTATCAGTTATAATAGCTTATTTGATAATATAGTGTAATTGATCTTGTTTTCTGTTCCTAAGTGATTAATTAGACTTAGTATATCTGTATAAGGCCTTTTGGTTTGGTTTCATAAGTTTCCATAGCTTCTAGCTCTTTAAAACTCCAAACAGTCCAATAATAGGGGTGTTTGGATCAGTCTGGTTGAGTGTGTTGTTGAGGTTCTCAGAAGACAACAATAGCATAGACAGCATACAATAGTTCTATTTGATAGTTTCAAAGTCTTAAACCATTTGACATTTTGGTCTAAAGTCAAAAACTAAAAAACTTATTTCTCACAGTTAACTGTGAGAGTTTTTGGCATCCAAAACCATATCATTAGCTTAATAGGTAGTTAACTTAGTGTAAATTAGCTTAAATACATCTTATAACACCACTTATAATCAGTAGGGATCATTAGAAGTTCACATAAGTCAAACTAGTTCATTTTCTAAAAAAGTCAAACTAGTCATCTCAGATTTTCCTCAAAGTTCCAAGATTAATAGTGATTTGTGTGATGGGAATTAAGGGTTGAAATTTGTTGTGGTTAGAGTCTATTAGCTGATCTTTAAGCTCAAAATTTTGTTTGATTTTTGTGAAATTTTTTGTGGGTCCCACAGACCCCCAAAGTGAGTTGCAGGGCAAGGTTCTGCCCTGTGCATAGCAGATCTCACCCACACCACCACCTTAAGTGGTGGCTGCAGCCCATCTCAGTGGACCCCACTTGCTAAACTTGGTTCCATTGAACCCCCCTCCTACCAGGGTGCATACACTGACCCTTAGTTTGACCTAGGACCCAGTGGACCCCACCTAGTTTAGTCCCCAAAGTCTGTCCCATTCTGCGGCCATTCTCAGATTTGCTCAAGTGCTTATTTGTCTCCCAACAGCATATTTGTGCTTAGCCCTTGTTATTTCTAGCTTATTTGAGTTTGCTAAACTTGTTTGTACTCATTTTTACCATTGTGGACCCCACCATCAGTCATTTGACCTCATTTGACCACACAGTCAACCAAAGTCAAACTGTATAAGCCAAGGGGGTGCTACTGCTTATTTATAAGCAATTTTCAAAAGTGGTTTTACAAAAGTTTGTTATTTTTAGTGGTAAAATAAGTGTGTAAAAGAAAATCCAAGAAAAAACCAAGTTAAAATAAGTGATAGTTTCTATTTAATTCAACTTAATTTTAATTTTCATTTTTAGATTTTAATTAAGTAATTAGTGTTTTTATATTTTTATTAATTACCTTATATAGTAAAGTATTTTTAGTAATTTTTCTAGATTTTTATTCTGTCATTTAGTATTAATTAGATTTAATCTTAGTTTTCTTATTTATTAATTAATATTAAGTATTAAATCTCATACTTAGTTTTAAAAAGTAAAACTTAGTTTTTATAATTTTCCTAGCTCTAATATAGTATAATAGACTTTTATAAAATATAATTTTGAATTCTACTGTTAATTTTCCATTTTTCTTATTTAATTTGTTTAAATTAGAATTAAAGTAATTAAAAGGTAAATAATTAATGGATTAATCTTAAAACTTAATTTTTAGAGTTTTTATAATTTTTTAGGATTCTTGTGATGGTTAAGTAATTTTATAAATTTTATCTTAATTTTCTAAGTTAATTTAGTATTAATATTAATTAAAAGTAGTTTAATTAGTTTAATTAAGTTAAATAGTTTTCAATTTATAAAATAACCATAAAAAGACAAAAATATTTATTTTTATTTTTTATACTTTCTTCAAGTTCTAATTTAAGTTTCGAAATTATTTTTGCAAATTTTTAGTTTAGTTTGTAATAGTTATAATTATTAGTTAATTTAAATTAGAATTTAATTTAGATTTTAAATAGTTTTATTAATTAAATAATATTTAAATAATATTTTAATCATTTTCACAATTTCATTTTCATTTTCAATTTTAATTTTCAAAAAGTGTCAAAAGCACCCCCTGTAGTTTGTTAAATACCAAAATCCCACTTTTTCAGTCCGATTGCGTAAACCTGAATTGTGAATACGTGCATATAATTGTATATCTGATTTTTGTGAATATTATATCTATGTACAAATACCATCATAACAGTAGCAATATCAACTCCACATCATCTGGCTACTGTCCTCAGTGCCACTTTCTCATAAACGATTCTCAAAAGCACCATTTCAATCTCGCTGGGACTTTAACGACCCGGGAAAACACTATACTATCACCGGAGTATTGATTCTAAGCTTTTTTTGACTTATTGACCTTGGTTAATAATAATTTGATGGTTTAGACCCAATCAGTTCCCGAACAACTTTATTGTTAGTGCTTATTTTTTGTTAAAATATACTTTTCAGTGATTAATATAGTTACTAGAACATTTAACTTTCAAAATCTCAGCTTGTATAACCATTATTTAGTTTTAAAATCACAACGGCCCTTTTAGGGGGTGTTTGGCTGGTTGTTGTATCAGCAGTTCTGGGTTGGATTCGTTTTTTTATGTCCTTAATTTTTTATCTGGGACTGCTTGTGAGTTATAGTTTCTTAATTAGTTGCTTTAAGTCAATTTTTTGCTTTTGCTTGTTCATTTTTATGCGACGTGTGGTGATTTTAGTGTGTCTGCAGTGTGTTTGGGACACCGGGTTTGAAATAAATATTTAGGTTTAAATATTAAAATTGCAACCAAAATTAAATATTTAAACTCTTAATTATAACTTTGGAGCCAAAATTTTTAATTCTCAAATGTGGAACCAAAATTTCAGCCAAAAATTTAAAAAAAAATTAGGAAATTATGGTTTTCTTATTTCAAAAACTGCCCCATCATGAGGCCTATTTTCACTCCAAGAAATTAGGGTTCGACCATACCATCAAAACCTTTAATTTTTACACCATTCTTTACCAACTAAGTTTACTAATTCTCTTTTATACATTACTTCTGACGAATCATGGAAACTATAGATAATATGTTTCATTCTGATCATGAAAATGATCAAGAAAATGATCAAGAAAATGAAGATTTAAATGATAAACAGTTAGGATATGAATCAGAGGTTTATTCTGTAGATGGTGAAGATGATGAAAAAAACCATTCAAATATGAATATAGTTAAGAGGGGGATAACTAGGTTAGCTAAGTTTCACCGGGAATATGGAAAACCCGATGGAGTAAAGGTCAGTGTAACCTTTGATGCTCTGAATAGGTTAACAGGAAAAAACAGAGCATTGTTTTCGAGTTTTTTGGGTGACTTGGTTCGTGAGCAAATAGGTGTCAGGATTCTATCGTGGAAGAAAGTTGATTCAGAAGCAAGGGATAAAATGTGGGATGAAATCACGGTACACATATACTTTTTTTCAACCCATTAATATAGAATTAAATCTATACGTACCATGAAATCAAGAATCCATAATACATATATGTCCCTTATTTCAGTGTTGGAATCATTTGATATGCTGTGGTACACGGTTGTGAATCTGGTCATTTGAACATGTATGTGGTATCTAGAATACGAATAATAACCTGGATAAACTATAGAATACAAGAAGGATCGATACTTGTTTAGTATACAAGTTGTGTTTGTGTGAGTGTCTGTTATGTCGATATGTTTGTTCTTGTTTGAGTGTGTGGCGTGTGTGTGATAGTAGTGGGTTGCTTGTTGTAGGTACAAAGTGTTAATAAGTTTATCTCTGCATTTAAATTATGTGCAACTAATTAACAACATTGTGTTACTCTTTGCAGCAATTTTTTGCTATTGAATTGACAGTAAGAAAGCTGATAATGAATCGCCTTGGTCAACTTCTAAGGAATTTCAGAAGGAAATTGGCACAAAACTACTTATTGCCAAACCAAAATACACCTTCAAAACTAAATGAAGTACCGGCGAAGTACACTGCAATTATAAAAGCCGAAGATTGGATCAATTTTGTAAAGTACACGGCTACGGAGGAATACAAGGTGTTAATTAGTCATTTTTATTCAAGTTTCACTATCTTTCACATATATATTAGTTCTATAATGTCAACATTAATACATATTCACTCCTTAACATTTTGTGTTACAAGGTGAAATCAGCTGCAGCTAAACTGGCGCGTTCCAAGTGTGTTTATCAGCATACAATGGGACGAGGTGGATACGCCAATGTGATAGATAAAATGGTAACATTAAACAGTTGCACATTTGCATTTAATAGCATCTTAGTATCGTTTATATTGGTTTATCTTACATGTGTATGTATTTGATGGTTATAAGATCGAGAAAAAAGAAATTGAACCAGATGAAGAACCACCGCATGGTACGCTGTGGTTGAAAGGAAGGGAGAAGAAAGATGGAGAATATCACGATGATGAGATTAGGACTGTGGGAGAAAAAATAGTAACTTTTACTGCAAAGTTTGTATTATGTTCATTGTTGAAAGTGGGATCAACATATAATACCCTATTTCCCATATGGTGTGTGCAGAAAGAAACGGAGGACAAGATCAACAAAGGAACCTTGAAGATTGATCGTGGCACTGATGCCATGACAGTTGTATTAGGTAAGGAAAAGGGAGGATATGCGAGAGGAGTTGGAGGTGGAGTAACCTACAAGAGGTATTTTGATCTGCCTCGAATCAGACAAGCATCTAATGAAAGAGTGGTGTTACTTCAAAGTAAACTTGAAAATGAGAGACGCCAACTTCAAGAAAAAGATATGGTAATCCAGGATTTGATGAATCAATTAGCTGCCCAAAAGGGGCAGACGTTGCAGTCAACGTCAACTCTATCGACACCAACAAAAGTAAGACATTTTTTATGTTACTTTTTTTTTGTTACAAATGTGAAATTAAATTACCAAATAACATATTGTAATGCAGGTAACTCTGGTGAACATTAATATTATAAATAGCAGTGCTGATGAGGATGCCGAAACACGTGTTGCTAGATGTGAGAAAGTTGCGACCATTCAGAAGTCTAATGGACTTGCAAATTTGGAAAAGAAAATGGTAATAAGTGTAAGTAATAAAACATCCCTTGTTATTTTAGAATTCCACATTCATGTCTTATTTACCGTGTTTATATGTACAAGAATCTGTTAAATCTGTCTCATCTAAGAAACCGAATAGACTCAAACGAAAGGATTCTTCACATCAAGATTCCCAATCACAAGAACATGCTTCTCCAATACAAGTATGTATTCAAACATGTTCATATATTCTTTTGTTTAATTAATTTCTAATACATATGTACATGCAACAAATCATTTTTTTAGGAAATTAAGTGCAAACTGTGGCATACAAAGAAAACAAGTATTATAGCGTTGGGTACTGTATACAAGAGTGAAGGAAAACAAATGCTTCATAACAAACCACTCCCAAAGGATTGCTACAGAGTTTCTGTTGATAAATCTTTAGTGGATGTAGCATGCATCCCGGATGTAGGAAGTGACGGTTTCAAAACACTTTAGGCTGCATGTGGTGGTTTTTGGGCATGGCCAAAGGATCAAGTGATTTTTGATGAACAGGTACATACATGCATGTGTTTAATTTATCAACTTATATATATATATATATATATATATATATATATATATATATATATATATATATATATATATATATATATAATTCTTCATATTTAATTCAGTGTTTGATACACCCGGCTTTTGTTTCCTACAGGCTACACCACCAAGTACCATACCAAAGATTACTGAGAACAAAACTGCACCTAAATTAACAACGACGCGCAAAAACATTTACGTCTCTATTAATGGCATTCAAAAGGAAGCTGCTAAGAAGATCAAGACTCAGAAGTCATTAAATTATTGAAAATATTATTATGTACGACATTACAATTTCATATAAATTATAATTTTATTGTATTTGAATTCGTTTTGATATTTTAAATATATTTGAATTTGTTTTCGTATATATTGATTTCTTATATGTGACTAAAAGATGCACATAGTCACAATTATTACACTTTTGGTCACTGTTTGCTTCATGATTTGTGTGACTAAATAATACAAATGGCTACACAAACAAAAAATGCATGTGACCATTAGATGAACAATAGTCACACAAAACACACATTTTTTCACTTGAAACAGCATATGGTCACACATATTCACACTTTTGGCCACTTTATGCTTAATTGTATGTGACTAAATACCAAAAAGTAACATGCTTCGTGTGACTAAATGTTGCAAAAGGCCACACAAACATACAATTCATGTGGCCATTGGATGATCAATAGTCACACAAAACACACATTTGTTCACTTTAAGCACCATATGGTCACACATATTCACACTTTTGGCCACTTTATGCTTAATTGTATGTGACTAAATACCCAAAAGTAACATGCTTTGTGTGACTAAATGTTGCAAAAGGCCACACAAACATGCAATTCATGTGGCCATTGGATAATTAATAGTCACACAGAACACACATTTGTTCACTTTAAACACCATATGGTCATACATATTCACACTTTTGGCCACTTTATGGTTAATTGTATGTGACTAAATACCCAAAAGAAACATGCTTTATGTGACTAAATGTTGCAAAAGGCCACACAAACATAGAATTCATGTGGCCATTGGATTATCAATAGTCACACATAACACACATTTGTTCACTTTAAACACCATATGGTCACACATATTCACACTTTTGGCCACTTTATGCTTAATTGTATGTGACTAAATACCCAAAAGTAACATGGTTTGTGTGACTAAATGTTGCAAAAGGCCACACAAACATACAATTCATGTGGCCATTGGATGATCAATAGTCACACAAAACACACATTTGTTCCCTTTAAACACCATATGGTCACACATATTCACACTTTTGGCCACTTTATGCTTAATTGTATGTGACTAAATACCTAAAAGAAACATGCTTTGTGTGACTAAATGTTGCACAAGGCTACACAAACATACAATTCATGTGGCCATTGGATGATCAATAGTCACACAAAACACACATTTGTTCACTTTAAACACCATATGGTCACACATATTCACACTTTTGTCCACTTTATGCTTAATTGTATGTGACTAAATACCCAAAAGAAACATGCTTTGTGTGACTAAATGTTGCAAAAGGCCACACAAACATACAATTCATGTGTCCATTGGATGATCAATAGTCACACAAAACATACATTTGTTCACTTTAAACACCATATGGTCACACATATTCACACTTTTGACCACTTTATGCTTAATTGTATGTGACTAAATACCCAAAAGAAACATGCTTTGTGTGACTAAATGTTTCAAAAGGCCACACAAACATACTGTTAATACAAATATCGCCTAAAAACGTTATTTATATTTTACGATCTTCGCTAAGTTTTGTTAACGAAAAAATGTAAACTTTAGTTTCTAAGCAAAACATAATCTTAGTTTTTAAGACTTGCATAAACTAGACTTTTGCTGCATTTTACATTTCATAAAACACAACACAAGTTTATTTCTTAAATTAGAAATTGTCACATCACATTTATGGCAAGTTTTGTCATCATGTATTTATGGAAAGAAATGTGTTTGACTAACTTTGTTGTTGCTTACAAGTTTCATGTTTGACTTGATTTAAGTGATGTGACATTGTTTGGTTGCTAGGAGTTATGAGACAAGACCTTGTTTGGTTTGAAGAGTTATTGCAAAAACCTACTGCAGACCCGGCGGTACCCTGGGGGTACATGGGCGGAACCCATCTGAGGGTTCCGCCTGATCCGCCAAGCATGCAGTTTGATGTGCTATAAATACCAAGCCATAACTTGATTTTTGGCTAACCTCTTGAGATCATATTTTACACACACACACATCTTTTCTTCTAACCTCTTAACATTGTTAATGTGAAGTTTCTCTTTGTAGCAAAGAAGCTCACAAGGTCATCAAAAGTTACAAGTTTCCAACACAACGTTGCAAGACTTGTTAGCTTAGTATTGTGTAAACTCTTATTGTTTACACGTCTTTTGTTTGTGTATATTCTGAAGTGAGTGGTTAGTATTTTAGTCCTCAAAATTCAAAGAGTGTTGGGAGTTGTTGTACCCTAGTAAAAGAACTAACGGGAGTGGTTGTGCCCTTGTAAAAGAACTCGACATTTAGCTTTGTGTCGGTAAAAGTATAAGCGACGTGTAAGGTTTTCTCCGCCGGTGAAAGGAGCTTGTTGACTAGTGAAAGAAACTCTCGAGTTGGATACTCGGAGCGTGGACGTAGGGCAAGGAAAAAGAGTCCTTGTAGCCGAACCACGATAAATACTCGTGTTGTGGTTTGATCGTTTCTTTCATTTACTTACTTGTTATATATTGTGTTTGTGCATATATCTTTGATCAAACGGAAAGTTTCAAAGCTAACTTAACAAGTATAAAAATATTTTAATCGGTAAACTATTCAACCCCCCTTCTAGTTTTCCACACATACAAGTCATATGGCCATTGGATGATCAATAGTCATACAAAAAACACATTTGTTCACTTTAAACACCATATGGTCACACATATTCACACTTTTGGCCACCTTATGGTTAATTGTATGTGACTAAATACCCAAAAGAAACATGCTTTGTGTGACTAAATGTTGCAAAAGGCCACACAAACATACAATTTATGTGGCCATTGGATGATCAATAGTCACACAAAACACACATTTGTTCACTTTAAACACCATATGGTCACACATATTCACCCTTTTGGCCACTTTATGCTTAATTGTATGTGACTAAATACCCAAAAGTAACATGCTTTGTGTGACTAAATGTTGCAAAAGGCCACACAAACATGCAATTCATGTGGCCATTGGATAATTAATAGTCACACAGAACACACATTTGTTCACTTTAAACACCATATGGTCATACATATTCACACTTTTGGCCACTTTATGGTTAATTGTATGTGACTAAATACCCAAAAGAAACATGCTTTATGTGACTAAATGTTGCAAAAGGCCACACAAACATAGAATTCATGTGGCCATTGGATTATCAATAGTCACACATAACACACATTTGTTCACTTTAAACACCATATGGTCACACATATTCACACTTTTGGCCACTTTATGCTTAATTGTATGTGACTAAATACCCAAAAGTAACATGGTTTGTGTGACTAAATGTTGCAAAAGGCCACACAAACATACAATTCATGTGGCCATTGGATGATCAATAGTCACACAAAACACACATTTGTTCCCTTTAAACACCATATGGTCACACATATTCACACTTTTGGCCACTTTATGCTTAATTGTATGTGACTAAATACCTAAAAGAAACATGCTTTGTGTGACTAAATGTTGCACAAGGCTACACAAACATACAATTCATGTGGCCATTGGATGATCAATAGTCACACAAAACACACATTTGTTCACTTTAAACACCATATGGTCACACATATTCACACTTTTGGCCACTTTATGCTTAATTGTATGTGACTAAATACCCAAAAGAAACATGCTTTGTGTGACTAAATGTTGCAAAAGGCCACACAAACATACAATTCATGTGGCCATTGGATGATCAATAGTCACACAAAACATACATTTGTTCACTTTAAACACCATATGGTCACACATATTCACACTTTTGACCACTTTATGCTTAATTGTATGTGACTAAATACCCAAAAGAAACATGTTTTGTGTGACTAAATGTTGCAAAAGGCCACACAAACATACTGTTAATACAAGTATCGCCTAAAAACGTTATTTATATTTTACGATCTTCGCTAAGTTTTGTTAACGAAAAAATGTAAACTTTAGTTTCTAAGTAAAACATAATCTTAGTTTTTAAGACTTGCATAAACTAGACTTTTGCTGCATTTTACATTTCATAAAACACAACACAAGTTTATTTCTTAAATTAGAAATTGTCACATCACATTTATGGCAAGTTTTGTCATCATGTATTTATGGAAAGAAATGTGTTTGACTAACTTTGTTGTTGCTTACAAGTTTCATGTTTGACTTGATTTAAGTGATGTGACATTGTTTGGTTGCTAGGAGTTATGAGACAAGACCTTGTTTGGTTTGAAGAGTTATTGCAAAAACCTACTGCAGACCCGGCGGTACCCTGGGGGTACATGGGCGGAACCCATCTGAGGGTTCCGCCTGATCCGCCAAGCATGCAGTTTGATGTGCTATAAATACCAAGCCATAACTTGATTTTTGGCTAACCTCTTGAGATCATATTTTACACACACACTCATCTTTTCTTCTAACCTCTTAACATTGTTAATGTGAAGTTTCTCTTTGTAGCAAAGAAGCTCACAAGGTCATCAAAAGTTACAAGTTTCCAACACAACGTTGCAAGACTTGTTAGCTTAGTATTGTGTAAACTCTTATTGTTTACACGTCTTTTGTTTGTGAGTGGTTAGTATTTTAGTCCTCAAAATTCAAAGAGTGTTGGGAGTTGTTGTACCCTAGTAAAAGAACTAACGGGAGTGGTTGTGCCCTTGTAAAAGAACTCGACATTTAGCTTTGTGTCAGTAAAAGTATAAGCGACGTGTAAGGTTTTCTCCGCCGGTGAAAGGAGCTTGTTGACTAGTGAAAGAAACTCTCGAGTTGGATACTCGGGGCGTGGACGTAGGGCAAGGAAAAAGAGTCCTTGTAGCCGAACCACGATAAATACTCGTGTTGTGGTTTGATCGTTTCTTTCATTTACTTACTTGTTATATATTGTGTTTGTGCATATATCTTTGATCAAACGGAAAGTTTCAAAGCTAACTTAACAAGTATAAAAATATTTTAATCGGTAAACTATTCAACCCCCCTTCTAGTTTTCCACACATACAAGTCATATGGCCATTGCATGATCAATAGTCATACAAAAAACACATTTGTTCACTTTAAACACCATATGGTCACACATATTCACACTTTTGGCCACTTTATGGTTAATTGTATGTGACTAAATACCCAAAAGAAACATGCTTTGTGTGACTAAATGTTGCAAAAGGCCACACAAACATACAATTTATGTGGCCATTGGATGATCAATAGTCACACAAAACACACATTTGTTCACTTTAAACACCATATGGTCACACATATTCACCCTTTTGGCCACTTTATGCTTAATTGTATGTGACTAAATACCCAAAAGTAACATGCTTTGTGTGACTAAATGTTGCAAAAGGCCACACAAATATACAGTTCATGTGGCCATTAGATGATCAATAGTCACACAAAACACACATTTCTTCAATTTAAACACCATATGGTCACACATATTCACACTTTTGGCCACTTTATGCTTAATTGTATGTGACTAAATATATAAAAATAAAATGTTATGTGTGACTATACAGTGTTTATGGTCACTAATACTGCTTAATCCAATGAAATTTGTACCCAATTAGTCACACATATTTAGGTTTTGGTTACTGTTTTGTAATCGACTAAAAATAACTCGAACATGTGACCATAGGTACCCTATGGTCACGCGACCTTTAGTCACACTCACTCGAAAAATCGTGTGTGACTATATGTATTTCATCAAACATATTGGGTGTAGCTAAATCCAGTTTTTGTTCTAGTGGCAAACACTAAACATGATATCGGGTCTACTTGCCGTTAAGTATAGTAAACTACCTATCATTTTTCTATACTTAGTATTATCCACGGACTCACCTTCATCATCTTTTGTGAGCTTCACTTCCGTAGACATGAGAGTTTTCATGGGTTTTGAGTCTTCTAGGCCAAATTTCTTAAGCATTTCCTTAATATACTTAGATTGGTTAAAGAATATTCCATCTTCTAATTGTTTTATTTGTAATCCTAGGAAAAAGTTTAGTTCACCCATCATACTCATCTCGAACTCATCATGCATGATATTGGCAAATTCATCACACATTTCTTGACAAGTTGATCCAAATATAATTTCGTCAACATATATTTCAACAATGATGAGATTTGGGTCTTTCTTTTTAGGGAAAAGAGTGTTATCTACCATTCCCATGGAATAATTATGTTTAATAAGAAAAGCTTTTAATCGATCATACCAAGCCTTAGGAGCTTGTTTAAGTTCATATAAAGCATTCTTTAGTTTATAAACATAATTAGATTTTGCGAAGTCAATAAATCCTGGAGGCTGTGCCACATAAACCTCCCCATTGATAAAACCATTGAGGAATGCACTTTTCACGTCCATTTGGAATAACTTAAAGTCTAGGGCGCATGCATAGGCAAGTAATATTCTAATAGATTCTAGTCTAGCTACGAGGGCATAAGTTTTGACATAATCAATTCCTTCTTATTGAGTATAACCTTGGGCAAGTAACCTTGCTTTGTTCCTAGTTACTATTCCATTTTCATCTAACTTATTCCTATATACCCACTTAGTTCCTATGATGGTCATGTTTATTGGATTTGGGACTAATTCCCAAACATCGTTAGCCTTAAATTGGTTTAATTCTTCTTGCATAGCTATAACCCAACTTTCTTCCTTTAATGCTTCATTAATATTCTTAGGTTCTATTGCTGAGAGGAAAAAAAATAAGTTATTTTTATCTTGGGCTTGTGACCTAAGGGTTCTTTGATTAAGACTTCCTATTATGTTATCTAATGGATGTGATTTAGATTCTTTAATATTTACAACTTCGTTATTTCTTAGGTCTATGTTTTCATTATCATTTCTTATTGGTTTTGTTTTACTAACCTCAATAGCTTCATCTTCGACTAAGTCATCATCTTCTTAAGGTAATGTTTTAGGAGGTGGTGGTGTTTTATCAAATGTTACATTTAATTATTCTTCTACTTTCATAGTGTGTTTGTTAAGTATTATATGTGCTTTACTATTTTGCGAGTAGCCTAAAAATATTCCTTCGTACGATTTTGTGTCAAACATAGTAAGGTAATCCTTAGTGTTTAAAATATAGCATTTACTTCCGAATACCCTAAAGTAGCTTAAGTTAGGTTTTCTACCTCTTAGTAACTCATAAGGAGTTTTTCCTAAAATTCTCCTAATTGATACCCTATTAATAATATATGTTGATGTATCTAAAGCGTGACACCAAAATTTTTGTGGGATGGATTGTTCATTTAACATTGTTCTACTAATTTCTTGTAGTGACCTATTCTTTCTTTCTACTACACCATTTGATTGAGGAGTACGAGGAGCGGAGAAATTGTGAGATATTCCAATTAAATCACAATATTTTTCGAAATGTTCTTCGTTATCAAATTCCCTACCATGGTCCGTCCTAATGGCTACTATTGTGCATCCTAATTTATTTTGAATCATTTTACTAAATATTTCAAATTGTTCAAAGGCTTGGGTTTTGTCACTTAAAAAAGTCTACGTGTATAGTGAATAGTCGTCTACTATTACTAAGGTATAATGGTTTCCTCCATAGCTCCGCACAGCAGATGAACCAAATAGATCCATATGTAATAATTCTAGGCACCTAGTAGTGGACACAATATTCTTAGCTTTATGACTAGCATGAGCTTGTTTTGCAATTTTACAGAGGCTAAAGATTGTATTTGTTGCATGTTTGCATGTCCTAATCTCCTATGCCACAAAGTGGAGTTTTCGTCTAGGGTTGCTAGGCATATCCTATCTTCCAGTTTGTTTCCTAGTTTCATAGCATATATCCCTCCTTTCCTAATTCCTCTACCTATGACATTTCCATTCTTAACTATTTCGCTATCCCTATCGATAAAGGTAACCCTACATTTATTATCGTATATTTAGCCTATACAAAGCAAGTTATATGTTAAATTATCTACATCCTCAACATTTTCAATAGTAAGTGAGTCTTGAAAGATCGTACCTTTGCCAATGATTTTTCCATGCAAGTCACTACCGAAAGTAACATTACCTCCATTGTATGCCTTATATGTAGAAAATAGCTTGCGGTTCCCCGTCAAGTGTCTTGAAAATCCGCTATCCTTGATCCATTCGTCAGGCTCCAAGTCTATTCCTAAACATATTTCATCGGTCGCTTTGGCCACAAAGCATTTTCCGTCTCTTGGTTTTTCCACTTCTTCTTTGTCACTATCACTCCATGTTCCACTAACAAAGGCGCCTTGATTTTCATACCCCGGTGGCATTACACATTCACCAATGAGATGATTTGGACTTCCACATCTAAAAAACTTTCTTTTCCCGTAGTTATCACTTATATTTCTTTGGAACAACTTTCTTTCGTCTCATGGTAATCTAGTGAATCTTCCTCGTCTTTTGAAGAATTTCTTGAATTCTCTTACGGCCATTGCATATTCTTCGTCTTCACTTTCGTCACTTGAATCATCATCGTCACTAGGTTCCTTTTTGGCTTTTAGAGCAATGGATTTAGTTTGTTCTTTCTTGACATTGACCGTTTCCGAATCTCTTCTTGTAATTTCTTCATGGACCTTCAAGTTACCAATAAGTTTATCAAGTGATAATGTCATCAAGTTCTTTGATTCTTCAATTGCCGTGACCTTAGCTCGCCATTTTGGATGCAATGCCCTAAGAAATTTCCTAACACAATTTTTACTAGAAAATGTCTCATCAAGTGCTTTTTAACTTGTGATAGCATTATCAATTGATTCCTCTTCCAGAATCATAAATTGTTCATTATGTTGTACAAGAAGATCTATTTTATTGTCTTTGACTTGACTATTACCTTGGTGAGTAATAAGTAGTGATTCCCAAATTTCTTTGGCAGTTTTACACATAAAAATTCTTTCATATTCTTTGCGCGGTAACGCATTATGAACTACCATCTTAGCTTCATTATTTTTAGCTAGTTTCTTTTTCAAATCATCATTCTGTTTTTCAAAAGGTACAATTTCATCCATTTTAGTTTCCAGATTTTGTTGAGTGGGAGAAAAATCACCAAAGGTAATAACATGCCAAAGATCAAAATCTTTAGCTTTCACATAAGTTTTGAATCTATTTTTCCAATATAAAAATTCGTCACTTTCAAATAGTGGTGGTCTTTGCATAGATTGCCCTTCTAAATATTTTTCAGATTCCATAGATCGTTGCAAGTTTTGAAATACAATATATTTTAAAAATCTTGCTTGACGTGGCTCCTGATTCCAATTGTGGAAAACTAGAAGGGGGGTTGAATAGTTTTACGTCTATTTAATTTGTTAAAAAATTTTGTTTGCGTGTTTTGTTTACTTACAAAAATTGTAGATTCGATATTATGTGAATTCAAGTCTTGCACAATATAAATAACTACAATTTAAATGCTAAGACTATAATAATGTAATAAGTGAAATGAGTAAGAGATGGAAAGATCGAACCGCGAGACAAGAGATTTATAGTGGTTCGGCTACAAGGACACCTTCCTTGCCCTACTCCACTCCCCGAGCACCTAACTCGAGAGTTTTCTTCACTATGTCAACAAGCTCCCTTTTGGCAGAGAAAACCTTACACACCAATATACACACTACAACTTCGTCACACCTTAATCACACCTTCTACACAACTTCTTCACACCTAGTCACATCTTAATTACAACACTACTTCTTCACACCTATCTATCTTTACAACTATCTATTTCACAACTATCTTCTTCACAACTATCTACTTCCCAACAATCTACTACACAACAATCTACTCCTAAATCTTTCTATCAACACACCTTGCTAATCTATATTCTACCAAATATTCACAACTAATTACATAAAGAGATATATGTAATGAATGATGCTCTAACAACTTAGCTGTGGAGGTCACAACAAGTTGTAATGTTTCTTGTCTTGGAGAATAGAAGTATTCTTTTTTTGCACTTGAAAGGATGAGACTTGGATCACTTTGAAACAAAGATTAATGTATATATGATCAAAGGATTATGGGAAATGGAAATGGAGATTTAGATCAGAAAGTTTTGGGGTGGAAAAGTTGAGAAAAATTTGTGGAATGAACCAGTATTCATAGGCCTAAAAAGTATTGTTCTGGAGCGTGCCGATCCCCTTAATTAGGGGCCGGTCCCCTAAATAATTAAGGGGACCGCCTAGGTAATTAAGGAGGCTACCCCCTCCAGAACGTTGGACTTGTATGTCCTTTTGTGATGAAAGTTTTTCTGGATTATATTTGCCTTTTTTGGTTAATAATTTTAATTCATATATTTATAATGATTTAAACATATTCTTTTAATTCCAAAAATGATTTTGTAAAAGATATAAAATGTTTGTGACATTTTATAAAAAGTCTAGTGATTGAGAAAAACTTTCTTTGATCATAAGATACAATAAACACTTTGTTCATTCATACCTTATGTGATTTGGATGTAAATTGAGATATTTATCGCTAAATACTTGTTTACGTCATAATTTTTAGTTCAGTAAGTTTATGTTTTGTAATTATCAAAACATAGAGATATCGTTAAATATTAACAATGTTTTTAGGCATTATTTATGTCAACAAATTGTATATGAAGTTATTAAAGGCGGTCATGCATGGGTTGCACCGGCTTGGTAAGTGTATACCATTTGTCACAAACACTAAGAAGCAAGTATTCAGGGACCTCCCGATCATGTTATCCAGGATCGAGAAAGTTTGAACTCGGCTTGAGCTTGACTCGAAAAGCTCGATTTATTTTGTTTTATTACACAATTTAAATTTTAAATATAACCTAAGAATTGAAAACTCAACAATAACTCGAGTCGAACTTATATAAGGTTAAGCTCAACTCATTAAACATTTCGAGTTCATTTGATATATAGGCTTGAATTTGAGCTCAAAGCTCGATAAGAATTAGCTCGAACGAACACTAGTTGGCTTGAGCTCGGCTCATTTATGCGATTCAGAAAAAAATTAAAAAGTTTAGCTCGAGCTAGGCTCGTAATATATCTATTTTGAGCTCGTTAATATTCTTTTTATCGAGCTTGTTAATAAGTTCACCTATAATAAAAATGCATAACATTTTATATATGTTTAATATGTAAAATATTATAGTGTCATTTAGGCTCGTAAGCCAAATCAAGTTTTTTTATGTAAAACTCAGGCTCGAGCCTGATTGATAGATGAGCTGCAACTTAGGCTCGAGCTCGAGCTCGTTTAAGCTTGTCTCATTCAAGCTTTTTACTAATATGATCCTGAGTTTTTCACGATCGGCTCAGCTCATTTCCGCCTCTAATATAAACAAAGATTAAGGTATTTCATGTGTTATAAAACTAGTTGGTTTATAAATAAAATATATAAATTAAATTAGATTTCCCTCTCACATTTTCAGTTGTCCCACTCTAAATTTTCTCCAAAAATCAAATTATCCCTCCATCCAACAATTTGAAAACTAAACAAAATAAACCACCATCATAATTCCCAAATCAATTCCCCATTAAATTTCCCTCACACATTTTCAGTTGTCCCGCTCTAAGTTTTCTCCAAAAATCAAATTATCCCTCCATACAACAATTTGAAAAGTGAACAAAATAAACCACCATCATAATCCCCAAATCAAATCCCCCCTTCCCATAACAAAACCAATTATCCCCCAAATCAGTTATCCCAAAAAAAACACACACCTTTAATCAATTATTCCACATTGCCGGTTTACAAACATACAACACTAGGAAAAAACACTAGTGATAACACTCAAATTGTACATGTTTTTATGAGCGTTTTTTTGGATTTTATGATCACTTTTATGAACTTATGGTACTTAATTGAGCATAATTCGTGTTTTAGGTTCATGGAAGCTAAAGTACAAGAAAATGATGAAAAAGATGAAGAAATGATCAATAAACGAAGATTTATGTATGTACGAAGAATTCCTGGCAAATGAAAGTCTCTTGGAGTATGTTCGAGAATATAAAATCATGAAGTTAGTGGCTCCAAAGTCTCAAGAATAAAGCACAAGAAGGAAAATGAGAAAAGAAATGAAGAAAAGAAGCTCGAACGAAGAATTAATGGAAGACTCGTTGTTCCTGACACACCTTCACCATTTTGGCCATAACTTGAGTATACGGACTCCGTTTGACCCCCCGTTCGCGGCCACGGAAAGCTAAGAGAAAGATATACAACTTTCGTGTTTATGACTTTTGCCCAACCGATCGGTTGGATGGATTACCGAACGGTTGGATGTCTCATTAACTTTTTCAAAAATTTATTCTACTCGATTCTAGGCCATTCTTTTTGGTATTCTAGGTCCTTCTAAACTACTTGGTCACCAAGTTGAGCATTGATGACCTCTAGCAGTTGAGAGGAGTATAAATAGAGACCATTACATGCATTTCTAATCATCCCTTACCATTTCTCTCTATCCCAACTTGAGAGAACATCTCTCCTACCACCATTACTCCCTCCCAATACCAACATTCATCTATAAAATCCCAGGAAACTTTGAAGGTCCAAGAAGTCATCATTTGGCGGTCAAAACATCAAGAAGTCATCACCAATACTTCAGGCATCATTACTTCATTATTTGTTATCTTATTTCAATCATTGTAAAACTTTTAATTATGATTTCTAATGTTCAAAATTCTTAGTTTGTGTTCATGTTTACTATGAGTGGCTAGTGCCTTTGTGCACTTGCTTAGATGATGTTTATTATTTAATGGTTTTCTTATGATTGTGATAACATGTTTTAATTCAATTTCAAGTTAATTCTAAAACCTAATTGTACTTAAGTTTCATAGTGACATTTGTTGAATCAAATTTAACTAGTCGCTAATAATTTTATAGGTCGAAAGATTAATTGTTATTCAACTAGTTATAATCATTTGTCTAAGAATGATTGTTTTCCACCAAAAATATTCTTGGTTAAACAAAGAAAACTAAAGTGTGATTGTAATGAGAAAACTTTTGTCTATCAAATCGGATTGATTGTAAAACGCCTAATTGGTCGAAAGTGTAGTAGTTTGCAATCAATTGTAACCTTTTGTCTATGATGGGTTACCTTTTGTATTGACCATTTCTTAAGAGTATTTGATAAAACAAAAGATTATTTTTGTATTTAAGATTGTTAACCCAACCTTATGAACCTTGAATTGATTGGTTAAACTTAATGCTTATTTTTATAAATAAGATCTTGGCCAAGGTTTAATTTGTAAGAACAATTGATTAGAACACCAAATAATCATCATAACCAACATGTTAAGAAGAGTTATCACAATCATGCTTATCAAGGATGTAAACTAGTCTAAGCAAGTGTAGTTTTTAATCTTATTGAATTCACATAATCATCATTTTCGTGTTACTTATTGCTTATATGGTATTTTGGATCGTGACAACCAATTACCACCCCTTTTATTGCTTTTGTTACATAGATTCTTCACAATTGAAAACACCCAAATCCTAGTGAACGACCTCGGCTTACCAACCAAAACTAACTACATACGAAAGGGTCATACTTGCCCGTGTGTTCTTATCTTTATCCGGTAATTTGTGTTATAAATTTAAAACTAGTAGTCACGAGACACATCAAGTTTTTGGCGCCGTTGCCGGGGATTTGTTTGTGTTTTTGTTTGTTTTGTTTCTGTGCTTTAATCATTCCCTAGTTGTTTCGTTTTTGCTTTTGAAAAAAAAATCAGAGCCATCCAACCGATCGGTTTGATATTCAACCGATCGGTTAGACCTAAAAACCCAATCCAACCGATCGGTACGTGCCCGTATCCGATTCGGTTAGACCATTTTCAACCAAAAACACAATCCAACCGATCGGCTAGTCCACCAAACCGATCGGCTGAACCTTTTCTTTTTACAAAACCCTTTTTTTTTTCAAAACCCATTTTTACCTTTTCACCTTAGTTCGAAACAAACACCACCCAACCCACCCTTAAGAGTGATTTATTTTTCTTGTGTCCTTGTTATTTTCTTTTCTTATTTGTTTCTTTGGTAAATGATTTTATAAAATTGTCTTTGTATATTTTTGAACGTCTATTAGTTAAAAGTTAAAAAAAAAGACTATAATTTTTTTTTGTCGTAATTAGTTTATTTTTCTTAAACTTCTAGTAGTTATAATGGTAACGATTTTCTTAACTTAGTTAAGCTTAATTTTGTTTACTTCAACTTAAAAAAATACAAAAATATTTTTCTTAGTGTTCATTTTCATTATGTTTTTATTTTTACTTTTTGTGACATTTTACGAATCGCTCCGGGTTTGTATAAACCCACACTCATGGGGTAAACAACTTGTTAGTCCACTTTACGAGCTTAAACGCAAAATCGAAAAGAGGACTAAAACCGAACTTTATCCAAAATCACCATTCATCGAGCAAATTTTTGTCGTAATCGACATATTCAAAGAGAAAGTTGAAACTCAATCAACTCCCTACCCATGTGGTCAAGCACTAGGACTGATGAGTGTGTAAATACTCATCATTTTTGGTCAATCTGAACTGTAAAAACATTTAAAAACACTCAGAAATACATCAAAAAAAACTAAAACTATCCCAGGATTGTGTTTTATATGTTTCAGATGCAAAATGAGTGAAAACAGATAAAAAATGTACAAAGTTTGCATAATTAGCAGTTTCAGTTCCTCAACTTTCAAAAGTTGTCAAAACTAATCCCTGAGCATTTATTTTGAAAGATAAGTCAACCTAAGTCCTTTAAATGTCAAATATTATAAAAATGATCTTTGGGTAAAAAAGTTTCAAACATTTACATGTTTGGTCCCTGTACTTTCAGAAAATATCAGAAATGGTCCCCGGGTATTTTATTTTGGAGTTTGAACATCAAAAGACCTTGCGGAATTGAATAGTGGCAAAATTGATCATTGGAGCTAACTTTGGAAGCTTGGCAGAAAAGGCCCCTCAAAAATCAGATTTTTGCAAAAATGGTCCTTGTTCACTACATACACCAAACGGACCTTTGATATTAAAAGGGCAAGTTCCCAATCCAAAAGTCCACCAAACTTTTTAACCTAAGCCAGCCCACACAAAAACCCCAAGTTTAAAAACCCAAGCCCAAAACTCTTTTTTATGTTTAGTAATAAAAACATACTTACCCTTGACCTAGTCAAACTCCAATACCCTCCATCTTCCCCACCCCCACGTTTTACCCATAAGACAAACACAACCACCGTACCTTCCCCCTCCTCCACTCCATCACCTGCTATAGTCAACCCCCCTCCCAATACCTCAAAAGCTCCATCCCACTATCCTCCATCACCCCTCACAAACCCATACTTACCAGTGCCACCTCATCAATCCACAACTCTATTTGGGTGCCAAATCCATTCCAATGGTTGAGATGAAGTTCAAGTTAATCCAAAGGCTGGGAAAGAAGCACAACATCAAGAGAACAAGACCAAAACCCTAGTTTCTCTAAGTATAAATAGAGGACATGTTGTAAGCCATGGAAGTAGTCAATTAGGTTTTAGTAGTAGTCAAGTATGAGGGTTTAATTCTCAGTTTTTAAGTGTTGTCAAAAGTCTGTTGTAATTCTTTTTATTATTCAATGAAAGTCTAAATTTCTTTACTTACTATTGATCCCTGTTTCTACTTATTTTGAGTACCATAATCTTCTTAATTTTAGCTTATTTAAGTTTAGGCAAATTTACTTTACAATAATCTAGCTTAAGTCCTTGGTTTATGTCCCAATTTTCAGCAGGTTTCCTGTAAAGGGGTGTTTGGGTAAAGGGAGTAAAATGGGTAAAATCCTGTTTTGGGTCACAAGCTCTACTTGGTTTAGCTCAATTTAAGTCTGTTAAGTAATTCTAAACTTAGTTTTTTGTATTTTCATAAAGTTTTTAAGAATCAAAGTGTGTGTTCCAAGTTCCTTTACTGATTTTTGGTTCTTAGGATAGACCATTGCTCAGGCTTCTTTGGTCTTTGTGTTTTGGTCACACTAGCTCTCATTAGGTCCTTGCATAATCTCATTACCTGGAATTTGACTCTTTATGGTCAAGACTTTCATTTTTACCATTTTGCATATCCACTGATGCAGAAACATGTCCCAACTATAGGTTTTCAAAATCGATCTATTGCTTATCTAGTTGTTCAGTTGCCAAAAACAATTGCTTTTTGAAGTTATCTAGTTGCTTATTTTTAACTTTTTATACTCTTGCTCAATTATTTACTAACTTATTTTTGTTTATAAGAATGTCAGTTTGGCCTAAGTTGCAGGTTTACCTGTCTCAACAAGCCCCCTTGAACTCAGTTTTCAGTATGGTAGGGTAGGCTTCAACTTGTCGTTTCTGTTTTGCTAATAGTTTATAGATTAGTCTTTATGTTTTGCAGCCTATATTATGTTTAGGAGTTTATTTACTAGCTCATTTTGAGGGCTGCTAATTCCAACACTCCCAGCAGCCCCCAACGGCCCTTTTTAATCTCATTTTTAGATTAGCCTTAGTAGGTTTTGGTGTATTAAATTGAGTTTTACTGTTTTTTGTTGTGTGATCTTTAATTATCTAAGCTTTTTGTGGATTTAGAAGCTTAGTGGTTGGCGTAATTGAGGACTGTTAGTCCCCCACCTATACAAGCCTGCACTTATGGTTGTTCTAACACCTCCTCGTAGGGTATTTTTCATTGCTTCCATTTTTGTCGTTAATTCATGGAATTTGGTTTATAGTTCATTTCCCGGCTTATCTTTATGACATTATTTTTATTTTATTTTTGCAATTTTTTTCTTACTGCTTTTTCTAGCCCCAAACTCAGCCCCTTAGGCCTTTTTATCATCAGCAGGCCCCCTAGGATAGATTGTCTATTTAAGTGCTTATTAGGATCTATAAACTGCTTATTTTGTGTCCCTTTTAGCTTATTAGGTTTCTCTCTAGTACCCTGAGCTTATTTCATCCCTTGTTTAGCTTATTCAACCCTCTAGACAGCTTTTTTTTTCCTTTTCCATAGTTCTCTTTCATAAGCTTTTTTTTCAACTGCTTTTTCTTCTTTTGCTTTTTGCTGCTTAATTACCAAGTTTCATAAATAGTTATAGCTTACAAATTTGCTTATTTTGATGTGCTTTATAAGTTTGTGCAAAAAGATTAAAAAAAAAAAGAAAAGAAAAAGTTGCAAAACCCAGGAATCGAACCTGGGTCTCACAGCTCACACACACAGTCTTTACCAATCGCCCTAGGGACTTTCTTCAATCTATTGTCGCAATTCTAATTATTTAGTATAGTTTTGTCTTTTTAGCTTAAATCTCAGTAAGGCTTATTTTCTGCTTATTGATAAGCAATTTTTCATTTTTTAATTTTCTTGGGATTATTTCATGTTTAATTAACTTACAAAAAATTCCCAGTATTTTCTCAAAAGTTTTAGTATTTTTTAGAATTTAATGTAGTTTAAGTATTAGTTAATTCATAATAAATCCAAAAATTGTCAAACAATTATTTTTCTTTTTTTCAAAAAATTTCTTTTGTTATTAGAATCGTAGGAAAATCAATTTCATGCCCGCAGTACTAGTGTAGCATTAATTTCACTTTTTCATTTGCGCACTCGCGTTTTTATTAAATTAACTTTTGCGTTTTTAGTTTAGCTTACGTTTTAGGATTTACCGAATTCCCTATTATGTTTCCCGTAGTATCTTAGGTAGTTTTAAGATTTCCTTATCATTCCATTGTTTATATTCCCAATTAGGTTGTGTTTATTTAATTTTTCGTATGTTAATTATTAATTCTCGTAACTTTAACATACCACAACATCAAATAACTCTCAAAATCGAACTTACAAGCATTTTAATCTCCAAATCTCACGATATTGCCCATTCACACCTCGTTGGGACGCGACCCGGGTAATCACTTACTCGGTATCACATATACATATTGTATTCACGAGTTTTTGCAAGTTAAACTTTTCCTAAAGGTTAATTAGCAAATTCCACTCACGTCTACATTGTATTTATTTTGATACACGTTTCACACGCAATCAAAATTTGCCGCCGCTTCCATGGAGGTTGTGTTGTGACAATATCGTTACGATTTTAACGATTAGTGACTTGTAGAACCTTCGTCAAGAAGTTATCGTTTTCAAAAACTTACAAAACACAAAAATATTTTCCTTTTCTTTTGTATATATACTTATCATATAAAAATTCAAAACGATTTTCCGGTTTTCTTTGTTTAAATTAAAATAAACATAAAAAACAACCGCCGAAAACCAAGGCAGAACACCTACCAACCGGGGGTGTGAACATTAATAAGTTCCCAAACCAAAGATCAAAACTTGCCTTTGTATCACTTGCGTTTTAGAAAACTTTTAAACGATAAGCAAACTTTAAGAGGAGTCGAAACGGTATAGGGCGATCCAACGAACTTCGCCCTAGCGAGAGATCCATTCTTCTCTCCCGCTCCTTTGTGCGTTTGTCTTTAAAAGTTAACCTTGTGTTTGTGATTATTGGTTTAAGTTCCCCTGTCTTTTAAGTTGGTCTTGTTTTAATTGAGTTGTTTTTTATAGTGCATGCGCACTCGTTCGTCTACGTCAACAAGTCCTTTACAATCGCTTAACAACATTCCAAGAAGAAGGCGTTATCGATGACGTACCAATCCAATAGTCGACCCGAGATTCGTACTATTCCTCCGAGCTTCTCCAAGCACCCACCGAGGGTTATGGAGAGGCCATCGTTGTTCCGGCAATCATTGTCGATAATTTTGAACTCAAGACCGGGTTGCTACAATTAGTAACTTCGAGTCAATACTTCGGTTTTGAGAGGGACGATCCTCATTCTCACATTCGATGGTTTAATAAGATCACATCAACCATCAAATACAAAAACGTCCCTCAAGAAGCTATCAAGCTTCTTGTTTTTCCTTTCTCTCTCGAGGGTACGACCCGAATTTGGCTTGAAAAACAACCCTCTCGTTCTATTGAGACATGGGAAGACCTTGTGTCGAAATTTGTGAATGAATTCTTTCCCCCGTCTAAAACAACAAGCTTAAAGAATGAAATCACAAAGTTTACTCAAAACTTTGATAAGTCTTTTAGCAAGGCGTGGGATCGTTTTAAAGATTTACTTCGCAAATGTCCTCATCATGGTTGTTCTGAATTGCACCAAATTGATACTTTCTACAATGGTTTGAACCAAACCGATCAAGATTCTTTGAACAATGCTGCGGGTGGTAATCTATTGAATCAGACTCCTAGAGATGCTTCAGCTATAATTGAAAACAAGTCTAAGGTTAGTACTTCACGAAACAACTCCATTGTTTCCCAAGTGAATGCAACCTGGTCTAGATCATCTCCCATGAACAATTCTAGCATCGATGCTAAGATTGATAAACTCATGGAAGCTATTCAAGCATTGGTTCTTTCCAAGCAAAAGAAACTATCATCACCACAAACTTCTTCACCCACTCAAGTCAAAGCGGTTGATGAAACTTGTGTCACTTGTGGTTGACCTCATGCTTACTACAATTGTACTACCACCGATGGTAGTCAATTTGATGTAAAAGCCGTAGCCGGGTCTTACAATCAAGGAGGTAACCAATACCGTCCTCAAGTTGACCCGAACTATCATGCTAGCAATCAAAATGGTCCACCCAGCTTTTCTCAACCCAATAATCCAAATCGATTCAATCAACGACAAAGAAATCAAAATGTTCAAAATCAATTTCCAAATCAAGGGGTTAATTTCAATCAAGGTTTTCAAGCTCCTAATTACCAAGCTCCTAATGTTGCTTCAAGTGAACTTGCTAATTACATCAAAGCTAATGAGGCTAACATGAGGGGAATGCAAAACTAAATAAACACTTTGAAGAATGATTTTCAATCTTTAATGTTGAGACAAGGAAATGAGCTTAAAAATGAACTTCAAAACACAAATCACAAGATTGAACAATCTTAAAGCAAGATTGAGAACATGTTTGCTAGTCTCATGGGTCAATTGAATCAACCTTCTACTTCGGGTACTCTCCCGGGAAATACCATTCCCAACCCGAAGGGTGAATTGAAAGCTATTATCATTCGTAGTGGTAAAGCTTATGACGGACCCTCGACTCCTATTCCTCCACCAATGAAGGAAGCGGAACGAGAAACCAAGGTTACAAAGGACAAGGTGCAATCCCCAAGCTCACGAAGTACCGCACACGTTCAACCTTCGCTTGCTAAAACGTCAATTCCCGAGTTTGTTTTTCCAAAGAGCATTTCTAAGCCTTCAATTCCATATCCTTCGAGGCTTAATGATCAAAAACTCCGTGATAAAACTGATATCCAAATGAAGAAGTTCCTTGAAATCTTTCAAAAACTACACTTCGACATTAGTTTTGCGGGTGCTCTTCTTTACATGCCGAAATTTGCTTCCACATTCAAGAGTCTCATTAGCAATAAAGAAAAATTGCTTGAACTTGCTGAAAAACCGATTAATGCTCAATGTTCAGCAGTCCTTCTCAAAGAGCTTCCCGAGAAGCTTGAAGATTCTGGAAAATTTCTCATTCCTTGTTCTTTAAAAGATCAAGAGGTTTACAATGCCCTAGCCGATTCAGGGGCAAGCATAAACCTCATGCCTTTGTCAATTTATGAACAACTTGGAATGGGAATACTCAAACCGACAAATATGACCTTAGAGTTAGCTAATTGATCGATTACTCACCTAGTCGATATAGCTGAAGATGTATTTGTTCATGTGAATACGTTTATCTTCCCAGCCGACTTTGTGGTGGTTGATTATGAAGCTGACCCGACAGTTCCACTCATCCTAGGGAGACCATTTTTGCGTACAGCAAAAGCCCTAGTTGATCACTATGAGAATACTTTGACCTTGAGGATTGATAATGATAAAATGATTTTTCACACCGATGCTTCCAAGCATAAGAAATATTTGGTTAAAAGCATCGATGTCATTGATTTCTCCTCCAATGGTCATTCTTCTATGTTCCCCAAATCCAAAGAACCTAGTAGTGGCAATACCACTTCTAATGTTGACTTTCTTCTTGAGGAGTTCACCGATGAACTCGCTCACATTGACCCACTTCCATCTGGAAGTGACGACGATTTCTTTGACTTTGAATACGATCTCAAAGAAATTGAAAGTCTTTTGTATCATGATTCATCACTTGATCCTAACTCCGACCTTAGTGATTCTCAAACTGATGATGATCTCTTCGACTTTGAAGCCAACCAAGATGGATGGAAAAATCTTTTGTATGGCGATTCTTGTGACGAAACATTTGATGATAAGAAACAAAAAATGGAAAATGTAACCGATGAACCGTCAATTGTTTCTCATGATTTCTCCCTTTTAGAGGGTGATTCTCTCTCCCCTTTCGAGTCTTCCATCGAGCATCATTTTTTGTGTGAAAACAAAGTATTCAATCCAGTAATACTCGATGATGTAAAAACTCCTTTTACAGTGAAAATGACTCCTGATAAGAATTTCAAGTTACAAATCTCATCTGAGAAACTTTTAATTCTGGAGAAAAGTGAATACCCTTTATTCCGTCTCAACAATGATCTCACTCATGATTATGTTGATCATGACCCAGGGGAAGATGTATTTTATCATGAGGAATGTCTTAATGATGAATTTACCCCAACCCTCCCTCCTGGGATTTCTATGAGCTTACATGTTAAAATTACTATCTCGCAAAGAAAGCTCAAGTTGAAGGACAAAGATTCCAATGTCTTTGTTCCCCTCCCCACATTTTGTGTGGTCTCTCTTCTTTCTCATTCCTTCGGGAGTGAGGACACTATCTTTGATCCCGGTATCCTTTTTACTAGTTTTTACTATTAGAATACCGGCAGTGATCTCATCAGAGTGGAACTTTCTCGTGCTTCAAATGTTTATCCAAACATGTTGAATGAAAGTCCGATGGAGATTGTCTCTTCCACATCTTGCTCCCCCATAGACCAATGAATTCGGGGTCGAGTCAAGCCAGCGACTCGGTAAACAAAAACAGTAGCATTACTTGGGTTTTCACCCATCTCTCTAACTTCTTTCTCATTTCTAAAACCTAAGTGTGGGGGACTTACCCCTGCAGTTTTAAAAAAAATGGTGTTCCCACACTTGCCCAAATCTAAACTTTTTACTTTTCAAAGTGTCGGCATGCTGGCCAATACTTTGAATATTGAGGGCAATATTCAATTCTAAGTGTGGGGGGGGGGGTATTCTTGGCGAATTTGATCACATTTGTACCTTCTAGTGCCATAATAACCCCGTTGTGACCGATTTTATTTTTTGTAGAAGTGTTTTGCACTAACACAACAAAAGGTTATCAGTCCACCATAAGGACTGGCTAATCCAAGAGCAAACGGCTCTTGGTAAATATATCTCAAATCCATTTATGGTTCGCAATTTGCCAAAAATTGTATGGTGTTCAACTCACCATATCTTGCTTTGATAGTGAAGAGTTGGCTAGCCCACAAGGTTATGGCTTGTGCTAAAGGCAGTGGAACACAATAATTGGTAATCAACTCACCAAAATGATGACTGTATTCCATCAAAGAGTTGGCTAGTCCAGAAGCAAACGGCTTCTGGTAAAGACAAATCAAATCCGTTTACAGCTGATGGTTTGCTTAAAATCATATGGTTATCAGTGTACCATAGTTCTTACTTGAACTGAAACATTTGGCTACTCCAGAAGTAATGGCTTTTGGTAAAAAGACTTCAAATCCATTAATTTTTCATAAAAGAGTGCTAGGGACTAGCAATAGTTTAGTGTGGACGATTGATGAGTGTGTAAATACTCATCATTTTTAGTCAATCTGAACTGCAAAAACATTTAAAAACACTCAGAAATACATCAAAAATACTAAAAATATCCCATGATTGTGTTTTATATGTTTCAGATGCAAAATGAGTGAAAACAGATGAAAAACAAACAAAGTTTGCATAATTGGCAGTTTTAGTCCCTCAACTTTCAAAAGTTGTCAAAACTAGTCCCTGAGCGTTTATTATGAAAAATAACTCAACCCATGTACTTTAAAAGTCAAATATTATCAAATATGATCTTTGGGTAAAAAAGTTTCAAAATTTTAAATGTTTGGTCCCTGTACTTTCAGAAAATGTCAGAAATGGTCCCCGGGTATTTTATTTTGGAGTTTGAACATCAAAAGACCTTTTGGAATTGAATAGTGGCAAAATTAATCCATGGAGCTAACTTTGGAAGCTTGGCAGAAAAGGCCCCTCAAAAATCAGATTTTTGCTAAAATGGTCCTTGTTCACTACATACACCAAACGGACCTTTGATATTAAAAGGGCAAGTTCCCAATCCAAAAATCCACCAAACTTTTTGACCTAAGCTAGCCCACACAAACACCCCACATTTAAAAACTCAAGCCCAGAACTCTCTTTTATGTTTAGTAATAAAAACATACTTACCCTTGACCTAGTCAAACTCCAATACCCTCCATCTTCCCCACCCCCTCGTTTTACCCAGAAGACAAACATAACCACCGTACCTTCCCCCTCCTCCATTCCATCACCTGCTACACTCAACCCCCTTCTCAATACCTCAAAAGCTCCATCCCACTATCCTCCATCACCCCTCACAAACCCATACCTACCAGTGCCACCTCATCAATCCACAACTCTATTTGGGCGCCAAATCCATTCCAATGGTTGAGATGAAGTTCAAGCTAATCCAAAGGCTGGGAAAGAAGCACAACATCAAGAGAACAAGACCAAAACCCTAGTTTCTCTAAGTATAAATAGAGGACATGTTGTCAGCCATGGAAGCAGTCAATTAGGTTTTAGTAGTAGTCAAGTATGAGGGTTTAATTCTCAGTTTTTACGTGTTGTCAAAAGTCTGTTGTAATTCTTTTTATTATTCAATGAAAGTCTAAATTTCTTTACTTACTATTGATCCCTGTTTCTGCTTATTTTGAGTACCCTAATCTTCTTAATTTTAGCTTATTTAAGTTTTAGCAAATTTACTTTACAATAATCTAGCTTAAGTCCTTGGTTTATATCCCAATTTTCAGCAGGTTCCCTATAAAGGGGTGTTTGGGTAAAGGGGGTAAAATGGGTAAAATCCTGTTTTGGGTCACAAGCTCTACTTGGTTTAGCTTAATTTAAGTCTGTTAAGTAATTCTGAACTTAGTTTTTTGTAGTTTCATAAAGTTTTTAAGAATCAAATTGTGTGTTCCAAGTTCCTTTACTGATTTTTGGTTCTTAGGATAGACCATTGCTTAGGCTTCTTTGGTCGTTATGTTTTGGTCACACTAGCTCTCATTAGGTCCTTGCATAATCTCGTTACCTGGCATTTGACTCTTTATGGTCAAGACTTGCATTTTTACCATTTTGCATATCCACTGATGCAAAAACATGTCCCAACTATAGGTTTTAAAAATAGATCTATTGCTTATCTAGTTGTTTAGTTTCCAAAAACATTTGCTTTTCTAAGTTATCTAGTTGCTTATTTTTAACTTTTTATACGTTTGCTAAATTATTTAATAACTTACTTTTATTTATAAGTGTGGAAAACTAGAAGGGGGGTTGAATAGTTTTACGTCTTTCTAGTTTGTTATGAAAAAATTGTTTGAGTGTTTTTCTTTATTTTCAAGAATTTAGATTCGATAATATGTGATCTCAAGTCTTGCACAATATAACAACAATAAATATGTACGATACAGCAATAATAATGTAAATAAAGAAATAAATGAGAGATGGAAAGATCGAACCGCGAGACAAGAGATTTATAGTGGTTCGGCTACAAGGACACCTTCCTTGCCCTACTCCACTCCCCGAGCACCTAACCCGAGAGTTTTCTTCACTATATCAACAAGCTCCCTTATGGCGGAGAAAACCTTACACACCAATGTACACACCACAACTTCGTCCCACCTTAATAACAACTTCTACACAACCTCCTCACACCAATCAATCTTCACACCAATCTACTTCACAAATTTCTACTTCACACCTATATACTTCACACCAATCTTCTCGCTACAATCTATTTCCTAACTCTTCTCCTTCACAACAAACTACTAACCAATCACACTATCTATATACCTAGCTAAACTATCTTCTATCAAATATTCACAACTAATTACACAAAGAGATAGATACAATGGATGATGCTCTAACAACTTGGATGTGGAGATCACAACAAGTTTTAATACTTCTTGTCTTGAGGGATAGAAGTATTCTTATCTTGCACTTGAGAGGATGATGTTTGGATCACTTTGAAACAAATATTTATGAATGTATGATCAAAGGATTAAGAGAATAGAAATGGAGATCTACAACAGAAAGTTTAGGAGTGCAAAAGGTGAGAAAAATCTGTGAAATGAACTAGTATTTATAGGGAGCAAAAATAATGTTCTAGAGCGTGGCCGGTCCCCTTAATTTTAAAGAGACCGCCCCTTATAATTAAGGGGGCCGCCCAGCTGTAACAGCCAGAAAATCTGTCTTTTAGTGGGGAAAGTTTATTTGGTGAAAAACTAACTGATTTTGGTTAAAAATTTGAATTCATATATTTAGTATGATTAAAACATTTTTCTTTATTACCAAAAGTGTTTTTCAAAAATATATAATATGCTTATATAATTAAATAAACTTTGTAATAATTAATTAAATACCCCTTTGATCATAGATTGCAATAAACACTTTGTTTATTCATACCTTAAGTGATTTGGATGTAAAGAGAATGTTAATCACTAAATACTTGTTTATGTCATAAATTTTAGTTCAATGGGTTTATGTTTAGTAATAATTAAAACATAGAGATATTGATAATATGTTAATAATGTTTTTAGGCATTATTTATGTCAACAATCTCCCCCTTTTTGATTATTACAAAACCTTAAACTCATTAGGTCTAAAATTTATTTTTAGACAAGTATTTTTGAGTTTAATATTCTCTTCTCCCCCTTTTTGTAAAATCAAAAAGGTTAAACCGAGTAAGCTTCATAGAAGAAGTTAAACGGGTAGGATGCTCCCCCTTGATGTATGCTCCCCCTCATTTGAGAGCACCAAGGAAACGAGCTATGGAAAGCTTCGCTACAAAAAATATGTGAGGAGAACAAGACATATATATATATGCAAAGCAACAAATATGCAAATAAAAATAGATTCCTTGAAGCATATATGATATAATCATAGAAATGATTATCATTACAACATTCAATATGCTTGAAGCATATTGATTACAATAAAGCAAAAGAGAAGGCATAGTCCTATATTGCCTAAGAGAGCACTTAGACTTGCTTGCAACCCACGGTTGAGTGTTTTATTTGCTTGAAGGGGAACATAAGCATAGAGCTTAGTTGTTAGATGGAGAGGGATATGGAGTGGGGTATGGAGCGGAAGAGGTGGATCTTACGATGTTGTATCGAGTTAAGGGTGGTATTGGATGAGGACGAGTGAGAAGATATTCAATCCAAAAAATATCTTCACTCAAGTAGAGAATTTGTTTTTGAAGAAAGATGCAACAAGGGCAAAAGTGAATGTGGTTTGTAACTTGATCCAAGTTGAGAGAGTGGGGTAGGCAATTTGCATAGGGTGATGAGGGAGGTTGCCCTTTGTTGCGTTGTGCTTGATGCATAGCAAGGAGATCACTAAGATCATTGATTTGAGTTATTTCATCATGGAACATTTGCTTTTCTGTGGCAATGTGGAGAGAATCATTGTGTTGATATGGATGAATTGGGTTTGTGTAGTTGGAAGTGTAGTTTGATGGTTGATCAAACTTGTATGGATCATTATAAGTGGTTAGAGGATGAGATGTGTAGTTTGGCATGAAAGAAGATGTTTGGCCAATGTTGTATGGTTTGTAAAGAGGATCAAATGAATGTCCTTGTCGGTTTGGTGTAAAGTTTGGGAAGTAAGTGGTTGGAGGTGTTGAGTGATTTCCAACTTCATTGGTTATGATGGATTTGTTTCGAGGGCTTTTTCTTCGCCAAACGGGTTTTTCCGTCATCCTTGCTAGCCTTGAGGTTTTTCGTTTTGGTTTGTTTGGAGAAGTCATGATGGGATGAATGGAGAGTGTTGAAGATTGGGGTATTTATAGTGTAAGATTTGTGTGTTTATGGATGGATAAAGTTTGTTTGGGAGATTAGGACAAAATATGTTGGTAAAAATTAGAAAATGTAGGTTGAAATGGGGTAAAAAGCAGAAAAGATTCTATAAACCCGACCATCAGATGGCCGGTCCCCTTAATTAGGGGGTGGTCCCCTTAATGATTAAGGGGGCCGCCCATCTGGTGATTTCCAGATTGCCAGAATTGGTTTTTTGGCAGTAAATTTGCAGAAAGGTTTTGTTTTTGGATTTAGATTCAAGCAAGTTCAATTCCTTGAGGCAATATAGCATCTAATCTAATCATGATATAGCATGCATTTCAAAAACACATAAGTAAAAGAACAAACAAGCAATTAATAATAAGCTAGAGGAGACAAACAAAGGCAAGGGCACTTAATCTTCCTATGGCAACTCTCTTAGATCAAAGGCAAAGGTAACTAGAGAGTCAAAAACTAGTGATGAAACAAGATGACACCATTATGAGTGATTTTGTCCTAGTGTGTGCCTATATGCAACAAATGTGGACTTGTGATTGTTTCGACTCCTAAATGCAAAGAAAAATAAGTTTCCTAAGAAACAATCCAAAATCTCCTTGATTTGATTTTTGCTCGATTCATGAATGTCGATGATATATATTAGATTATATACCTTGACAATTTATGTGAGAGTTTATGCATGATTTCGGAAAAAGGTTTTTAGCATTCGTCAACAATGCAAGGAAAATGATGTTCATGTAATTCCTAGATGTGAGAATAGTTTTCAAGAAACTTTGATTGGGTTTTACAAGAGAGTATATGCAAAGAAAATGAGGTTTTCCAATATTTAATTTTGTGCGAAATAGATTCCTAGACTCAAAAATAGAGAAGTGGAAGAAAAGTAAATTTTATGCAAATTTTATGCAAGAAAAGAAATTTTCTAAATGCAATAGAATTTAGTCAACTTGTTCCATCATTCCTAATCCTAAATGCAAGTGATTGAATAATTCACGCTTAAGGGGTTTAGTGAATATATCCGCAATGTTATCTTCCGATGCAAATTTTTCTATAGATATGTTTCCTTTTTGTACATTATCCCTAAGGAAGTGGTGGCGTATTTCTATATGTTTAGTCCTAGAGTATTACACCGGATTTTTACTTAAATCTATCGCACCTTTGTTATCGCACATAATGGGAACATTTTCTAACCTAAAGCCATAGTCTATGAGAGCTTGTTTCATCCATAGTGCTTGTTGACATGCCTTTCCAGCGCTTACATATTCGGCTTCGGTGGTAGAAATAGCAAGAGCGGTTTACTTCTTCGAAAACCAAGACGTTAGACAACATCCCATAAACGTGAAAATACCGCTAGTGCTTTTTCTATCTACGTAGTCTCCCGCATGATCCGAATCCGCGTAGACGATGGTTTCTATGCCGGATCCCTTAGGATACCATAATCCTAAGTGTATAGTGCCTTTAATGTATCGGAAGATACGCTTAACCGCTTCTAGGTGAGAGGTTTTGGGATCCTCTTGAAAACGGGCACAAAGGCAGACACTAAACATAATATCGGGTCTACTTGCCGTCAAGTATAGTAAACTACCTAGCATTCCTCTGTACTTGGTGTTGTCTACGGACTCACCTTCATCATCCTTTGTGAGTTTCACTTCCATAGACATGGGAGTTTTCATGGGTTTTGAGACTTCTAGGCCAAATTTCTTAAGCATTTCCTTAATGTACTTAGATTGGTTAAAGAATATTCCATCTTCTAATTGTTTTATTTGTAATCCTAGGAAGAAGTTTAGTTCACCCATCATACTCATCTCAAACTCATCATGCATGATTTTGGCAAATTCATCACAAATGTCTTGACAAGTCGATCCAAATATAATGTCATCAACATATATTTGAACAATGATGAGATTTGGGTCTTTCTTTTTAGTGAAAAGAGTGTTATCTACCATTCCCATGGAATAATCATGTTTAATAAGGAAAGCTTTTAATCGATCATACCAAGCTTTGGGAGCTTGTTTGAGTCCATACCAAGCTTTCTTTAACTTATAAACATAATCAGGTTTTGCGAAGTCAATGAATCCTGGAGGTTGTGCCACGTAAACCTCCTCATTGATAAAACCGTTAAGGAATGCACTTTTCACGTCCATTTGGAATAACTTAAAATCTAGGGCGCATGCATAGGCAAATAATATTCTAATAGATTCTAGTCTAGCTATGGGGGCATAAGTTTCGTCATAATCAATTCCTTCTTATTGATTATAACCTTGGGCAACTAACCTAGCTTTATTCCTAGTTACTATTGCATTTTCATCTAACTTATTCTATATACCCATTTGATTGAGGAGTACGAGGAGCAGAGAAATTGTGAGATATTCCATTTAAATCACAATATTTTCCGAATTGTACTTCGTTGTCAAATTCCCTACCATGGTCCGTCCTAATGGCTACTATTGTGCATCCTAATTTATTTTGAGTCATTTTACTAAATATTTCGAATTTTTCAAAGGCCTGGGTCTTGTCACTTAAAAACCTAGTCCACGTGTATCGTGAATAGTCATCTACTATTACTAAGGTATATTTGTTTCCTCCATAGCTCCGCACAGCGGATGGACCAAAAAGATCCATATGTAATAATTCTAGGCACCTAGTAGTGGATACTATATTCTTAGCTTTGTGACTAGCATGAACTTGTTTTCCAATTTTACATGCATCACAAAAATGCTTGTCATATTTTAGATTAGGCAAGTTTCTAACTAGTTCTTTAGAGGCCAATGATTGTATTTGTTGCATGTTTGCATGTCCTAATCTCCTATGCCACAATGTGGAGTTTTCGTCTAGGGTCGTTAGGCATCCTATCCTCAGGTTTGTTTCCTAGTTTCATAACATATATGCCTCCTTTCCTAATTCCTCTACCTATAATCTTTCCATTCTTAACTATTTCGCTATCCTCTTCGGTAAAGGTAACTCTACATTTATTATCGCATTTTGCCCTATACTAAACAAGTTATATGTTAAATTATCTACATGCTCAAAATTTTCAATAGTAAGTGAGTCTTGAGAAATCGTACCTTTGCCAATGATTTTTCCACGCAAGTCACTACCGAAAATAACGTTACCTCTATTGTATGCCTTATACGTAGAAAATAGTTTGCGGTTCCCCGTCATGTGCCTCGAACATCCGCTATCCTTGATCCATTCGTCAGGCTCCAAGTCAATTCCTAAACATATTTGATCGATTGCTTTTGCCACAAAACACTTTTCGTCTCTTGGTTTTTCCACTTCTTCTTTGTCACTATCACTCCATGTTCCCCTAACAAAGGCACCTTGATTTTCATAACCCAAAGGCTTTAGATATTCACCAATGAGATGATTTGGACTTCCACATCTAAAGCACTTTCTTCTCCCGTAGTTATCACTTCTACTTCTTTGGAACGGTTTTCTTTCATCTCGTGGTGATCTAGCGAATCTTCCTCATCTCTTGAAGAATTTCTTGAATTCTCTTACGGCCATTGCATATTCTTCATCTTCACTCTCGTCACTTGAGTCATCATCGTCACTAGGTTCCTTTTTAGCTTTTAAAGCAATGGATTTGGTTTGTTCTTTCTTGACTTTGACCGTTTCCGAATCACTTCTTATAATTTCTTCATGGACCTTCAAGTTGCCAATAAGTTCATCAAGTGATAACGTCATCAAATTCTTTGACTCTTCAATTTCCGTGACCTTAGCTCGCCATTTTGGATGCAATGCCCTAAGAAATTTCCTAACATAATTTTTACTAGAAAATGTCTCATCAAGTGCTTTTAAACTTGTGATAATAGTGTTAAATTTAGCAAAAGCATTATCAATTGATTCCTCTTCCGGAATCGTAAATTGTTCATATTGTTGTACAAGAAGATCTATTTTATTATCTTTGACTTGACTATTACCTTGGTGAGTAATAAGTAGTGATTCCCAAATTTTTTTGGCGGTTTTACACATAAAAATTCTTTCATATTCTTTGCGTGGTAACGCATTATAAATTACCATTTTAGCTTCATTATTTTTAGCTAGTTTCTTTTTCAAATCATCATTTTGTTTTTCAAAAGGTAAAATTTCATCCTTTTTAGTTTCTGGATTTTGTTGAGTGGGAGGAAAATCACCAAAGGTAATAACATGCCAAAGATCAAGTTCTTTTGATTTCACATAAGTTTCGAATCTATTTTTCCAATATAAAAATCCATCAGTTTCAAATAGTGGTGGTCTTTGCATAGATTGCCCTTCTAAATATTTTTCAGATTTCATAGATCGTTACAAGTTTTAAAATACAATATATTTTAAAAATCTTGCTAGACGTAAACCTTGATACCAATTGTTGAAAACTAGAAGGGGGGGGGGTTGAATAGTTTTACGTCTTTTTAATTTGTTATGAAAAATTGTTTGAGTGTTTTCTTTATTTTCAAAAATTTAGATTCGATAATATGTGATCTCAAGTCTTGCACAACATAAACAACAATAAATATGTACGATACGGCAATAATAATGTAAGTAAAGAAATAAATGAGAGATGGAAAGATCAAACCGCGAGACAAAAAAATTTATAGTGGTTCGGCTACAAGGACACCTTCCTTGCCCTAATCCACTCCCCGAGTACCTAACCCGAGAGTTTTCTTCACTATGTCAACAGGCTCCCTTATGGCGGAGAAAACCTTACACACCAATGTACACACCACAACTTCGTCACACCTTAATCACAACTTCTACACAACCTCTTCACACCAATCAATCATCACACCAATCTACTTCACAACTTTCTACTTCACACCTATCTACTTCACACCAATCTTCTTCACTAAAATCTATTTCCTAACTCTTCTCCTTCACAACAAACAACTAACCAATCACACTATCTATATACCTAGCTAAACTATCTTCTATCAAATATTCACAACTAATTACACAAAGAGATAGATTCAATGGATGATGCTCTAATAACTTGGATGTAGAGATCACAACAAGTTGTAATACTTCTTGTCTTGAGGGATAGAAGTATTCTTCTCTTGCACTTGAGAGGATGATGTTTGGATCACTTTGAAACAAAGATTTATGAATGTATGATCAAAGGATTAAGAGAATAGAAATGGAGATCTAGAACAGAAAGTTTAGGAGTGCAAAAGGTGAGAAAAATCTGTGAAATGAACTAGTATTTATAGGGAGCAAAAATATTGTTCTGGAGCATGGCTAGTCCCCTTAATTCATGGTTGGTCCCCTTAATTTTAAGGGGACCGCCCCTTATAATTAAAGGGGCCGCCCAGCTGTAACGTCCAGAAAATCTGTCTTTTAGTGGGGAAAGTTTATTTGGTGAAAAACTAACTGATTTTGGTTAAAAATTTGAATTTCATATATTTAGTATGATTAAAACATTTTTCTTTATTACCAAAAGTGTTTTTCAAAAATATATAATACGTTTATATAATTTAATAAACTTTGTAATAATTAATTAAATACCCCTTTGATCATAGATTACAATAAACACTTTGTTTATTCATACCTTAAGTGATTTGGATGTAAAGAGAATGTTAATCACTAAATACTTGTTTATGTCATAAATTTTAGTTCAATGGGTTTATGTTTTGTAATAATTAAAACATAGAGATATTCGTAATATGTTAATAATGTTTTTAGGCATTATTTATGTCAACAATAAGAATGTCAGTTTGGCCTAAGTTGCAGGTTTACTAGTCTCAACACTCCCAGTAGCCCCCAACGGCCCTTTTTAATCTCATTTTTAGACTAGCCAAAGTAGATTTTGGTGTATTAAATTGAGTTTTACTGTTTTTTGTTGTGTGAGCTTTAATTATCTATGCTTGTTGTGGATTTAGAAGCTCAGTGGGTGGCGTAATTGAGGACTGTTAGTCCCCCACCCATACAAGCATGCACTTACGCTTGTTCTAACACCTCCTCGTAGGGTATTTTTCATTGCTTCAATTTTTGTCGTTAACTCATGGAATTTGGTTTATTGTTCATTTCCCGGCTTATCTTTACGACATTATTTTTATTTTATTTTTGCGATTTTTTTCTTACTGCTTTTTCTAGCCCCTTAGGCCTTTTTATCATCAGCAGACCCCCCTAGTGTAGATTGTCTGTTTAAGTGCTTATTAGGATCTATAAACTGCTTATTTTGTGTCCCTTTTAGCTTATTAGGTTTCCATCTAGTACCCTTAGCTTATTTTATCCCTTGTTTAGCTTATTCAACCCTCTAGACAATTTTTTTTTCTTTTCCATAGTTCTCTTTCATAAGCTTTTTTTTCAACTGCTTTTTCTTCTCTTGCTTTTTGCTACTTAATTACCAAGTTTCATAAAAAGTTATAGCTTACAAATTTGCTTATTTTGATGTGCTTTTATAAGTTTGTGCAAAAAGAATTAAAAAAAAAAGAAAAGAAAAAGTTGCAAAACCCAGGAATCGAACATGGGTCTCACAGTTCACACACACAGTCTTTACCAATCGCGCTAGGGACTTTCTTCAATCTATTGTTGCAATTCTAATTATTTAGTATAGTTTTATCTTTTTAGCTTAAATCTCAATAAGGCTTATTTTCTGCTTATTGATAAGCAATTTTTCATTTTATATTTTTCTTAGGATTATTTCATGTTTAATTAACTTACAAAAAAATCCCAGTATTTTCTCAAAACTTTTAGTATTTTTTAGAATTTAATTTAGTTTATGTATTAGTTAATTCATAATAAATCCAAAAATTGTCAAAAAATTATTTTTCTTTTTTTCAAAAATTTTCTTTTGTTATTAGAATCGTAGGAAAATCATTTTCATGCCCGTAGGACTAGTGTAGCATTAATTTCACTTTTTCTTTTGCACACTCGCGTTTTTATTAAATTAACTTTTGTGTTTTTAGTTTAGCTTACGTTTTAGGATTTCCCGAATTCCCTATTATGTTTCCCGTATTATCTTAGGTAGTTTTAAGATTTCCTTATCATTCCATTGTTTATATTCCCAATTAGGTTGCGTTTATTTCATTTTTCGTTTGTTAATTATTAATTCTCGTAACTTAACGTACCACAACACCAAATAACTCTCAAAATCAAACTTACAAGCATTTTAATCTCCAAATCTCACGATATTGCCCATTCACAACTCGTTGGGGCATGAACCGGGTAATCACTTACTCGGTATCTGATGAGTGATTAATCACACATCCTTTTTAGGCCTTATTTCAGAGCAAAAATACCAAATACTAACCAAAAATGCCAAGAGAACGTATGTTTTTGTATTTCTGTATGTGCAGGTATGGATATGAGAAAAAAGAACGAAAACAAAGCAAAACCGAAAAAAACGAGCACGAGATTGGAAAAAGGTCAAAAGCCTGAGTCGGGGAAGCAAAATGACAAAAGAAAGCTCAAATTATCATTAGAAGTCCTCAAAGATTCAGAAAATTGCATAATTAGTCCCTGGGCAAATTTTGGAAGAAATGGCAACTTCAGTCCCTTATCTTTCTAGTATTGACAAATTTGGTCCCTTGATGAAATAATTGAAGAAAAGACAAATTGGTCCTTCATAAATCAAAGAATGGCAATTCAAGCCCTTGGAAGAAACTTTGGAAGAATAACAAGTTTGGTCCTTATGGTTTGCAATATTACACAATTGGTCCTTGTTAACAAAACTATTACTAAAAATCCTACACAACAATCGGATCCAATAAGTCTTATATCCATAACATTCAAAAGCCCAAACAGCCTAAGCCCACCAATAACCTTAGATCCGGTCCACCCTCAAATACCCGAGTCAAACCCATCCCACAACCCGGTCAACGTAATAATAATAAAAACCTCCCATTTTACCCGCCCCCCAAATGAAAACAAACCTAAATTTTCACTGTTTACTTAGAACCCTAAATCACCAACTCACCAAATTAACCTCGAAGGTAGTAATTACTCACTCATTAGGTGTTCTAGAAGGTGTCAGTTACGTCAGGGTATGTCAAGAGGAATGATACGTGTACCAATCAGAGGACACACGCAGGATTGAGGTTGTCACATCATCTAATCCAAAGGCTGATATTAAAACTTGGGCACCAAGGGTGATCATACGGCTATGAGAGGACTCAAACAAACACAAATAGAAGCGGATGGATGAGCTGTACATGCTTGAAGGATCCAAGGCCAAGCTCCTCAGCTCCTATATATACCCCCTCCTTCATGTATAGAGTGTGTAGGTTTTTAAATATAGTTTAGATTTCTGTTTATTGTATTTTCCTTCCAAAAGCTTTGTACTAAGTTTCTGAATTTAAATATAATTCCAGCTTATTATCTTTTAAATCTTATCATTGCTTATTATTGTTGTTTTATTTAGCCTTTAATTAATTTTACTTAGCTTATTTTAAACAGTTAAATTCAATTTCTGCTTTACTTATATATATATATATATATATATATATATATATATATATATATATATATATATATATATATATATATATATATATATATATATATATATATATATATATATCAATTTAGTTTTTTAAATCTGAATTTAATTTCCATTAACTTGTTTCTATTGTATAAACTTAAATCAATTACTGTTTCATAAGTTTCTCTAAAAAATCAAAAAGTCAAACTGGTCCACTGTTGTTAGCTTATTCAGGGAGTTAAGGCAGCTAATAAGGTGTCCCATTGGCCTGTCAAAAGACAGGAAAGCTTAGTGAACCCCCTCTGTTTGAGCTGAGGGGGAGTAGCTTTGTAAGTTCATTCCAATTTACTGTTTCATCTATTGTCTTTTAATGTAAGTGTAGATCTGTTCTTATTGGTTTGAGTACTTATTAGTATTGCTTATTATTTGTCTGAAATTGATTGAGGCTTGTTGATTAGGGGTATTTGATAATTTTGAGTTTGTTATTATCTATTCACTATTTCATCTGTCATATCTCTGGATCATAAGTGTTGGATTGGATTTAGTTTGGATTGATCTGTGGTGGTGTATTGAATTAGAAAGTCAATTAGGGGTGTTTGGATTATAGCAGTTTGCTGGTTTAGGTTGTATCTCAGGGGTTAATTATAGTTTAGATAGCTCATACTAGGTGCATTTAGGTAAATCTAATCATAAAATTCAGTAGTCACTTCTTATAAAGTCAAATCACTTTTGTTACTCATATTTCTGCATATCAGTTAGTATAATTTAGTTGCACAATCATCATATTAGTTGCATTAGTTGTAGTGGTAGCATAATTCAATCATATTTTAGGTTTATATAACAATTCCAGTTAAAATTTTGCAACCAAATCTCATTTTGGTCAAAAGTCTCAAGTAAGTTGAAAAGTCAAATTAGTTCCATTCTCAGATTTTTGCCAAAGTTTTGTGAGCCTTTTTAAGGTTTAAATTTTATTGAAAATAACTTTTGATTGCTGATTTGAGAAGAATAGCAGTGAGGGAAACCAGTTCAAAAAGAAAAAGTCAGTTTGGGATTCATCTGCTTATTGAGAAATTGCTTATAAGTTGACTGATTGGTTCTTAAGTACCCTGCACATCAGATTTTTAACCAAGTTTCTAGGTGGATTTAGGGAAGTTAATTGGATCTTAATTCATTTCTTTTGGTGGATTTTTGATCTCTGGTAGTCAATCAGTGATTTGAATCCATAAGCTCTCAATTCTCAGCTTATCTGCTCAGCTTAAGTGCTTATTTTAGTTGGGTGATTGAAGCTAAGGTCTGTTTGAGTTTTTAGGGCTGCAACTGGTGTTTAGTGTTTGAAATCTGAGTTTTGTGATTCATACTAGTCACTTTGAGCCTTTAGTTGCTTTATAAATTGAGTTTTGCCATTTGCTTAATTTGCTGGCTTATTGCTATTTCATTAATTGCTTATTTACATCTGTTTTGAGCCATACCTGAGTTTCTGAGATCTTTTTGACTTATCCTTATTCCATTAAATTCATTTGAGTCTAAAAATCATTTGGGAAAAGTTTGGTCAATTTTGGTCAAAGTTAGCTTATTAATAAGCACTTTTCCATAAGCAGTTTTAAGCTAAACAGTACCTACAGTGCTTATTTTCCAAATTTTATATTTTTCCTAGTTTGAAAATATTATTTTAGATTTTCCCTGAGATTTTCATATTTTTCTGAGTTTATTTGCTATTTTTCTTATTTTATTTTCATTTTTAATCATTTTTAATTACTTTTTAATTACTGAAAAATACAAAAAAATCATAAAAGCCCCAGAAAAATCCAAAAAAATATTAGAAAATTATTTTTAGTTATATTAGAATTTTAGAAATTTATTTTGCATTTTTCTCACTTTATTTGCATTTTCTTTTAATTTTTAATTAGTTAAATTAGTTTGTAATTCATAAAAAATTAATAAAAAGTCAAAAAAATATTTTTCTTTTTCTCAAAATTTTCTTTTATCATTTTTAACTTTTGAAAATTATTTCCAAGTCCATAGGAGAAGCGTAGCTTAAAAGTAGCGTTTTATTTCGTACGTTAACGTTTATTTTCCGTTTTAGCTTACGTTTTCGTTTCTACGATACGTTTCTAGTTGCCTTACTTGAGTTACGTGTTTAGTTGATTATTTGTGCTTCATTTACTATTTTATTAGTGTAATCCCATAAAAATCACTTTTTACCAATTTCACGACACGTTTCACGAATCGGGAATTCGAAATTCCATTCATCCTTCACACAGACTACGACCTCGGGTTATCCGTATTTCTTTGCGGATCTCTTGAGTAATACTATACTTATACTATAACTTGATTTTTATGAATCAATTTTTGGCGCCGCTGCCGGGGAAGGTTGAAGTGAATTTTTCGTTTTCGTTTTTCGAAATTGTGTTTTGAAAACCTTCCTTGTATAGATTTTCTATAAAAACTATAAAAATTGTAAAATCAAAAACACTTTTCGTAAAGTGTTTTCAAAAATACCAAAAAAATAATAAAGTTACAGCCTCGACTCGACCGAAAGGAAGGGCGTTGTAAACCAAATAAGCTTCTCAATATAACAACGCGTAAAATTAGTTGCTAGACGGATTACTTTAATTCTACAACCGAATAAGCGGAAAATACGGAAGCTTTGACATTAAATTACAAGCTGAAGAGAGATCCATTCTTCTCTCCCGTTCCGTCGCGAGTAGATTAAGGGAAACGGTTTACAATTAACGTAACGTTAGAAAAAGAAAAAAAACAAAAGTATATGTTTTTAAATTTTGCTTTATAAAAACAAAAATACAAAAAGATTTTCCTTTTCAAATTTGTTTTTCCTTTTATTTTTCAAAAATTTGATTTTTGTGGTGTAGGAACACACGTTCTACGTCTAAACGACTTGTTTCACCACTTTCAAATCCGGAAAGTTTGTTTCGTCACACACACCGAGTTCTATTTCCTAATACGGAGGAAATAAACCCGAATGAACAACACTTGGGACCCCCGCCGATGGGTGGTATCTAAAACAATGTGATCCCTCCGATGGGACCACAACCGGTTTACGATCAACGTACTATGCAAGAATTGCTCCAGTGTCCCACCGAGGGATACGGGGATGCAATTGTTTTACCACCAATCCTTTCCGATAATTTTGAACTTAAAACTGGATTGATTCAACTTGTTACGTCAAAACAATTTCACGGTTTTGAGAGGGACGATCCTCACTGATGAGGCGAAAAATGATCCGTTTTTAGGGGGTCATTTAAGCCCGAATCCGACTTTATTTGATCAAATATTGCCCTAAATCGTTCCTTTTGTGATTTTAGGTACTTGGAGAGTGAATTCTGGAAAAGAAGCCATTTTGGACGTTTTTGGAGCATAAAAGTGAAGAAAACGGCAAAGTATCAATTTTCCATGCTGGAAACACTAGGTGACGGCGTCAAGAGTAAAGGCTTGACGGCGTCAAACATCATGAATAAAATACCGTAGTTGATGACGGCGTCAAAAGGCCAAGAATAAAATACCGTGGTTGGTGACGGCGTCACACAGGCCGTCATAAGTAGATCAAGGCCGTCCGAGGAAGTATTTGGCAGCGAGGTGACGGCGTCACATGGTTGTCTTGACGCCGTCAGCCCAGTTTTCCTATATATAGTTTTCTAGTTTTTTCATTAAAAAGAGAGAAGTTTTGGAGAAACCCTAAAGACGAATTTGGTGCAACTTTTACAGGTTTTTCAAGGGTTCCAAACCCTTGATACCTTGCATTGTAATTGAGATAAGTGTTCTTCTAATTCAATCAATATGTCTATGTGTTGGTTGTCTATATCTTGTTCTTGTCTCAATTCCATTATGCTAGGCTAGATCTCTTTTGTGTTTGCTTAGATCTAATGAAACCTAGATATTGATTATGTGTTGATTACTTGTTTATTCTTGTTCTTGGATGAATGATTTATATGTTAGGCTTAAGAAAACTGGCAGATCTCCAGATGGTAACATGCTTGAACGTCTTAAGAAACATGAACCGAGGCGTACTAGGTCTTTATTGGTTGTATTTAATGCATGAGCCACTGTTTACAATCCCTATAGTTGTGCTGGGTCATGGTGTAGGAGGAGATAAGAGCTCATAGAATTGGAGAGTTATGTATGCCACCCCATGAATGGTATTAAGGAATATGATCCGTCATCCATGCAATTATAACAAGTAATTAACATGTAAAAGATATCTAGGGAGTAATGAAGTCTAAGTAAACACATTTTCTCCAATCACTGCTCACAACCTTAGTATAATTAGTTTATTTTCATTTTTATTATTTTATTTTGATTACATCTTAGTTTTGGGTTAGTTGAATAGCAACTAATTCCGCCCACTCTTTCAAAACCCGAGATTTTACTTGCTTTTATAAAAACATAAAAATACAAAAATAATCATCTCTCACCTTTAGAACTAGTAATTTAGGCTTTCTAATCCTAGCGACACTATTCCTAAGCTGAACGATCAATCCCCCGGTACTTGTCACTATACTATACTACAACGATCAGGTACACTGCCTGGTGGGGGTTGTAAGCTTCTCGAGATCCCTCGAGAGGTAAAGCCTGTTGCGATTCCCACGCATCAAGTTTTTGGCGCCGCAGCCCAGGGAATAGTTATTGTCTAGGTTAGGATTTCTTTTTATTAGGTCTACTTGCTAGATTCCTTTCTAGCAAGATTTTATTTTTATTTTTAGGTCTTCTTTAGTCTATCTTATTTCTTCGTGTCTTTGTTCGTAACTCTTTACCATCCGACATCATGGAAGGTGGTAACATCTTTGAACCCGTCATCCCACCACAACAAAACCCACCACTAGAACCCCTTAGGCCCCGAACCTTAGGAGAGTACTCCCGACCTAGCCATCAAGGCTACCGAAACACCATTGAGCTCACCGGAGCCAATGTGACCCCCTTGCGATCTGACACCATCCGGTTGGTGCAAAGCGGATGTGCATTCCATGGACTTTGTTCCGAAGATCCAAACCAACATCTTAAGGACTTTCTCAAAATCGTAGATTCCATAGACCTAGGTGTTGAAACTAGAGAGACTACCCGTTTATGCCTATTCCAATTCTCTCTACGGGATCAAGCTAGTCAATGGCTTGAGCGTTTACCCGCGGGATCCATCACCACATGGGATGATCTCACCACTCGTTTCCTTGCTCAATTTTACCCACCGGGGAGAACTACTAAGCTTAGGAATGACATCTTGATGTTCCAACAACGTCAAAATGAATCTCTTTATGAAGCATGGACTCGTTTCAAGGACTTACTCCAAAAAGTCCCTCATCATGGCATAGATCTTTGGCTCCAAGTCCAAATCTTTTATGACCATATCGACATCTCCACGAGGCGAACCATTGACCAATCGGCCGGTGGTAAGCTACGTGATCTTAGTGCGGAACAATCATGGGAACTCATAGAAGATCTTGCTCTCTATGACAACGAAAGTTGGAACGATCCCCGTGATTTGAACGAAACGGTCAAGGAAATATCTTTGCCTTCGAACAATTCTAGCACTCCCGACCGTAGGATCATGGAACTTGAAGGTCGAGTCAAGTCTCTTATGAAATCTTACGAAGCTCAAAAACCTTCATGCCAAGTAAGCAGAATCGCTTCTACATGCAAACTATGCAATGGCCCTTATGAGACTCATAACTGCATGGAACTTCCAAAGCGTGCTTATAACGAATTCACATCATCGCACATAGGTCAGGGTCCTCGAACTTCTGCCGAAGCCTATGAGGCATGGAAGGATAAACCTGATTTTAGAGGGTACCAAACGCGAAGCGTATCCTTCAATGACTCCTCACCACTCACTTGGTCCGAGCATTTTCCATCACAAGGAATTCCTAGGCAAAGCTGTGAAGATACTTTAAAGAAATTCATTCTCTCCCAAGAACTACAGCTCGCTACGCTCGAGGCCAAATTTAAACAACAGCAGGATGATGTAAACAACAAGATTTGTAATCTGTTGACTGCTATCAAAGAGCATATTGATAATAAGCCCATTCCCATTAATGAGGTTAAATCTGCTACCATCATGAGTCCACCAGCCTCCCCTGTAAAAATAAAAAGTCCTAACAAGCTATTCAAACATCTGTCTCCTAACGGAAAAGAACCTGTCAACCCCCCTGGACCAATCCACTTCGTAAACACCATCACCACGATATCTACTTCAACACCCGACCCAACCCTACAACAACCTAACAAATTCAGTCAAACAGTGAAAGATGAGACCTCAAGGGTTGACCATGATTTGGCAAGAAAACCTACCGAGTCACCCGAGCAATACACCGCGCAAGAATCCGACAAACCGGATGAAAGGAAAAAGAAATTGGAAGAGCATGAGAAAGATCAAACCATTTTGGCTAAATCTATTATAGAAAAACCCGAGAGAAAAATGGAGGATGTTATTAGTGTAGGTAACAATCAGACTAAGGAAAGTAACCACAAAGTTTTCAAGATCCCCTGTACCATTAAGGAAAAGCTCTTAACCGATAGTCATATAGATCCTAGCTTCCCAGTCAACATAATCCCCCTCTCCCTATACCACAAAACCTTCCCAGAGCACGTTGCGTGCAAGAAAGTAATAGAGAATTTATCAATTAGGATTGGAGAGCTTGATTACAATACTGACCTCACCGTGGTTGATGACGTGGACCCTTTCACCAATCAAACGTTAACCCACCTTGTCCTCGGGATATCATTTATCAATGAATCGGGAGCAATCCTTGATGAGAAAGATGGTAGCGTAGTACTCACCAATGGTGTTAGGAAGGTAATCTTTCGTAGGGATAGTGAGGAGGTGTACGAGTATCATCCCTCTCTTGAGGGGAATCTATATGGGTTAAAGGATGGAGAGTTGGGGAAGATAAGACGACGTGATCCGAATAATCTCAAAATCCCTTGCATGATCGGTCATAAGTACTTCGATAACATATACATTAATGTATTCCTGCCAAAGAATTTTATGTCATTGTTTCATTATAACAATATCTGCAGATGGGGGATGATTTATAAGGGAGAGAAAGTGGTTGGTAAGGATCATGAAATCCAGGTGTTCGTAGGAAATATGGCATTCCCTATGGGATTCACGATTGTGGACAACATAGAGGACTATGTCGACCCTAGGTTATCACAAGTCATCTTTGGAGCATGCTTTTGTGAAATCACTAATTTGATAGTGGATGACTTGAACGGAATCATGACCTTCACTGATGGGATTAGGAGGATTTCATACCAAACGCCATACAAGAGAAAAGACCTTAAGGGAATAGATTGTGACGGGCTTGATATGATGAGCTCCCAACTTATTTTGTGTGATGAAGATGTTAGGAGAGGGTGTAGGAATATTTCTGATTTATCATGTGGATTCTTTAAGAATGTTAGTAAGCTTGGTTCTAAGTATCGACAAGATGTTTTCGAATTCGAAGATCCGAAGTACTTGCACTATGAAAGCGATACTGGTTTAGAAGACGACCTAGGGAATGGAACCAATGATGAGATCACGTAGTAACCTATGACTTTGAGTCTAGCTACAAGAATCGTAAATAAAGAAAAGCGCTTCTTGGGAGGCAACCCATGTTTGTGTGATTTTATTTGTTTGATTGTTATTTGCTTCCGTATGCATGTTTAGTTTTTATAGTTGGTTGATCATGTTTCTAAAATAAAATGTGGAAATATTTTACTATGTTGTTTGGCCTAGTCTTAACTCCAAACTAAAAGTATTTTTGCAAAAGATAAGTGTAAGGGGAAACCCCAAATATGTTTTTAAGAAACAAACCGATCATGATTCTCCACAATATTAAATGAACATGTATATTCGTATTTGTTAGAGTCAAATGTTTGTATTGAGTCATAATGAAGTTTTGTAGGATTTTCCAGGAAGTAGGACCAAGTTTTTCCAGAAATTTTCCGGAAACTTAACATAAGAATTTCTGCAGGTCCATTCTGACGGTGTCAGAGTTTTACTCTTGACGGCGTCAGGAGTTAAAAATCTGGAAATTTTACCGGTTTTGTTTTTCTAACGGAGTCTTATGGTTTTTGTGAATTATTAAGTTTTATAATCTCCAGGAAATCTGCAAACTTCATTCCACAAGCATTATATCTTACTTTATTTTCTAGGATTTAGTAACTTATATAGGATGCCGCCGATTTTATGCGAGGTTGTCTTGTCTATTTTGTCAGGATTTACAGGTTATGTTTGACAAGGAGATGATTTATATTCTGGAAGGGTAGCTTTGATTGTTCATTTTCTTGGAAGAAGATGTAACCTGGCCAACCTAAAATCCATACCGAGCAAATCAGGGGAGTATTTGATTTCATTCTCTTTACTTTTTCACTTTTACATTCTTTACTTGAACATTGGGGACAATGTTCATCTTAAGTGTAAGGGGAGGGTAAAAAGATGATACCTTACATATGCACTTTCGCTTGAGTTTGTTTTGTTTGATGGTAGATGTGTAATAAAACTACGAGAAATACTTGTTAGTGTAATTTTAGCGCCAAATTTAAAATTTTTTACAACATTTAGGAGTGAAACTTTAGCCATAGCAAGCGTCTCATGTATAGGAGATTGTATGACTAGCACAAAACCGTATATTCAGAAAAATTTTCCACCCAAATATGTGAGGTTCGCCTTTAGATTTGATAGGAAAAACATTTATTATTAGTGCTTATGAGTGTACCGGTAGCATTTAGATTCTAGAACTTGCGTTAGTGATGCATCCCGAGACCGCTAGTGAGACTACATTCGTGTGGTAGGATTTACTACATGATAAGAGGCATTAGGATCACCCTTGTGTTAAACCCGTATTACAATTACTTGACCATTTAAGTCATATTACTTGGCTAGTTAAGTCAACTAATTTTTCCCACACCCTTAGCGTTGTACTCATTTTTAGTACATGAAACCCCTAGTACACCCCTCCGAGCCTATCTTTTCGTTTCTAACTTTAAGCATCTTACTTAAAGGAAGAATTTGTTACACCCCACTTAAATGTACAACCAAATCGCCTTAGCCTTCCGTGTATGCACTCATCTTTAGTGCATTATTGTTATTTGTTTAACCCTAAGTTAACTTTCTAATTGATTACATGGTTGCTAAGTCGAGTCATATCCTTGTACATATTGTTTTGGGACGATTGGGACTCATGGGTAAGTACTTATTTTATGAAGTAATGGGGAAGAACATCACTTATTACCCCCATATGTACGATAATCTTAAAAGTGCTCCAAGTGTTTTGATTTTCTTAAATCGAGTCATTAGATTAGTTTAATGTAAAGTATGTAAAGATTCAAGTGTAAGGGAAATGTTCATTCCCTATGATGTATTATTTTGGATGGTAGGGTAAGAGTGTATGCAAAAAAAAAAAAAAAAAAAAAAAAAAAAAAAAAAAAAATCAAGAAGAAAAAAATAGAAAAACAAAAAGAAAAAAAAAAACATACGGACTACCATCCCGTTTTTCATTCTATGTTCATTTTATGTTTTTGTTATTTTTCATTTATTAGCTTAAGTCGAGTCTAGTCTTGGCTTAGCAACGCCATATTGTACATGTAATTGACCAAGATTGTTAACTCGCCACCAGTAAAACTTCCTTTATCCAACAAAACCGTGTAATTCATATCCTATACCTAACGTTACAACCCTTTAAAAGACCTCTTTGATAGTTTATCCTAGGTGCTTACGCCATGTGGTGGAGGTTTGATCCTTTCCCAAGCCTATGGTAATCTATTTTGCTATGACAGGTAGTGAGAGATATCTTCCGTTTCCATATTGTAATTTACACTTTATTACACCCGAGAGATGTGAGTATCTAAACACTATTTATGAGGTGCTTGTGTATGACCTCCGTGCTTGTCTATTGGTCTTTAGTGGAACGATTATTTGTTGTAATTACTTTTATATTAGAGTTAAATGACCCCTAACTTGTCTTTTGAGTAGAATAAAAGCGCATTTGCTTGAGGACAAGCAAATCTCAAGTGAAAGGGTATATGATGAGGCAAAAAATGATTCGTTTTTAGGGGGTCATTTAAGCCCGAATCCGACTTTATTTGATCAAATATTGCCCTAAATCGTTCCTTTTGTGATTTTAGGTACTTGGAGAGTGAATTCTGGAAAAGAAGCCATTTTGGACGTTTTTGGAGCATAAAAGTGAAGAAAACGGCAAAGTATCAATTTTTCATGCTGGAAACACTAGGTGACGGCGTCAAGAGTAAAGGCTTGACGGCGTCAAACATCATGAATAAAATACCGTAGTTGATGACGGCGTCAAAAGTCATCCTGACGGCGTCAAAAGGCCAAGAATAAAATACCATGGTAGGTGACGGCGTCACACAGGCCGTCATAAGTAGATCAAGGCCGTCCGAGGAAGTATTTGGCGGCGAGGTGACGGCGTCACATGGTTGTCTTGACGCCGTCAGCCCAGTTTTCCTATATATAGTTTTCTAGTTTTTTCATTAAAAAGAGAGAAGTTTTGGAGAAACCCTAAAGACGAATTTGGTGCAACTTTTACAGGTTTTTCAAGGGTTCCAAACCCTTGATACCTTGCATTGTAATTGAGATAAGTGTTCTTCTAATTCAATCAATATGTCTATGTGTTGGTTGTCTATATCTTGTTCTTGTCTCAATTCCATTATGCTAGGCTAGATCTCTTTTGTGTTTGCTTAGATCTAATGAAACCTAGATATTGATTATGTGTTGATTACTTGTTTATTCTTGTTCTTGGATGAATGATTTATATGTTAGGCTTAAGAAAACTGGCAGATCTCCAAATGGTAACATGCTTGAACGTCTTAAGAAACATGAACCGACGCGTACTAGGTCTTTATTGGTTGTATTTAATGCATGAGCCACTGTTTACAATCCCTATAGTTGTGCTGGGTCATGGTGTAGGAGGAGATAAGAGCTCATAGAATTGAGGAGTTATGTATGCCACCCCATGAATGGTATTAAGGAATACGATCCGTCATCCATGCAATTATAACAAGTAATTAACGTGTAAAAGATATCTAGGGAGTAATGAAGTCTAAGTAAACACATTTTCTCCAATCACTGCTCACAACCTTAGTATAATTAGTTTATTTTCATTTTTATTATTTTATTTTGATTGCATCTTAGTTTTGGGTTAGTTGAATAGCAACTAATTCCGCCCACTCTTTCAAAACCCGAGATTTTACTTGCTTTTATAAAAACATAAAAATACAAAAATAATCATCTCTCACCTTTAGAACTAGTAATTTAGGCTTTCTAATCCTAGCGACACTATTCCTAAGCTGAACGATCAATCCCCCGGTACTTGTCACTATACTATACTACAACGATCAGGTACACTGCCTGGTGGGGGTTGTAAGCTTCTCGAGATCCCTCGAGAGGTAAATCCTGTTGCGATTCCCACGCATCACTCACGCACACATCCGATGGTTTAATAAGTTAACTTCTACTTTGAAATTTAAGGATGTCCCTCACGATGCTATCAAATTGATGTTGTTCCCATTTTCACTCGAGGGTTCAGCCCGGATTTGGCTTGAAAAAGAACCCCATCGATCAATTCACACATGGGAAGAGCTCGTCTCGAAATTTGTTAATCATTTCTTTCCACCGTCCAAAACAACTAATCTTAAGAATGATATAACTAATTTTCAACAACGTTTTGATGAGAACTTTGGTGAGGCATGGGAACGTTTTAAGGATCTTCTTCGAAAATGTCCTCACCACGGTTTCTCCGAGTTACACCAAATCGACACGTTTTATAACGCTTTGACACAAAATGATCAAGATTCTTTAAACGCAGCCGCCGGTGGCAATATCTTGAATCGTACGCCTAGGGATATTTTAACGATCATTGAGAACAAATCTAAGGTTCCGACTTCTCGTAACAAACCGAATGTTTCGAAAGTGACTTCTTTTACTCCTCCTTCACCTTCGTCGGTTCAATCATCGGAATTGGCCGAACTTACCGACGCTATCCGTTGTATGATGAAAGATTTTAAGTTGCAGAACCAAAAACCCGATCCCGTTAAAGCCGTTAGTGAAAAATGTGTGATTTGTGGTTGACCGCATCCGTATTATGATTGTCAAGCCACCGATGGCCAAGTTTATAATGCTAACATAGCAGCCGTAAACTACAATCAAAATCAAGGTTTTCGTGCTAACCAAACAAGTCCACCTGGGTTTCCACCCGTGCAAACTAATCAAAACCGTTATCCTCAAACTAACCAAGGTTATCAAAACCAAGGTTACAATCAAAACCGTGGAACCAATTATCAAGTCCCTCCACCACAACAAGTTTATCAACCACCGCAACCTTCTCCTGAGCTTGCTAATTACATGAAAACGAACGATGTTAACATTCGAGCAATGCAAAATCAAATCAACAACATGAGGGTTGAACTTAAGAAAGAGATCGACACAACCATGTCTCGACAAATGAATGAGCTTAAGCAAATGATGAGTAGTTTTATGCAAAAGAATCAAGCATCGACGTCTGGTTCTCTTCCGAGCAACACAATTGCTAACCTGCGGGGTGATGCAAAAGCAATAACGACGAGGAGTGGTGTTGTCATCAATGGACCAATGGCTCCGACTACCCCTTCTTCTTCTTCATCTCCTAAGGTAGTCGTCCGTGAAACCGAGGCGACAATGGATACGGAAATTCCTAGTAATAATGGAAGGACCGAGAACATCCAACCTCCAGTGGTCCCAACGTCTAAAGGAAAAGATAAAGTTGTTTACGAATCTGAGAAAGAAATACCCGTCAAAACAAATTTGCCTTATCCGTCACGCTTAAACGAACAAAAGCACCGTGAGAAAGATAAAATTCAGATGGAAAAGTTTTACCAAGTTTTTCAAGAACTACATTTTGACATAACTCTCACAGATGCTATATTTTTAATGCCTAAATTTGCTTCTATGCTAAAAGGTCTTTTGAATAACAAAGAAAAATTGTTTGAAAAATCTCGAACCCAGATGAATGAGAATTGTTCGGCGGTTATCCTCAAAAAGCTTCCCGAAAAGCTTGAAGATCCCGGTCGATTTCTCATTCCGTGTAATTTTCCTGGGATGGTTCAATGCTTCGCCTTGGCCGATCTTGGTGCTAGCATTAACCTAATGCCATTATCCATTTGGAAGAAGTTGTCTTTACCCAATTTGACTCCGACTTGTATGACCCTCGAGCTTGCCGACCGAACTACTTCCCGCTCGATGGGAATAGCCGAGGATGTCTTTGTTAATGTGGGAAAATTCCATTTCCCTGCCGATTTTGTCGTTGTTGATTTTGATGCTTATCCGCGGGTACCTCTTATTCTTGGGAGAGGTTTCCTAAGGACTGGCCGTGCTTTAATTGATGTTTTCGATGAAGAAATTACCCTACGCGTTGGTACCGAAGCCGTAACTTTTAATTTGGATCAAACCGCAAGGTACTCCTCCGAGTTTGACAAATATTCCGTTAACCGAATCGACGTTATCGACGAAGTTACGGAGGAGTATGCTCAAGAATTACTTGGCTTTACCGAACATGCTTCGAGTGGAATCCCACTCATTCTTCTGAACCAATAATTTCCGATCCTTCCCCTTCCCTTACTCCGTTTGAGGGAAGTGATTTCATTTTGGAAGAGATCGACGCCTTTCTTGCTAATGATTCGATTTCACCGGAAATTGATCATTCCGATTGTGACCCGTAGGGGGATGTTCTTTTGATTGAAACAATGCTAAACGAAGATCCCAACCCGTCCCTCCCTCCGATGGACCTTAAAATGGCCGATGTTAAAGAAGTTAAGCCGTCTACTGAGAATCCTCCGGAGCTCCAGCTCAAGGATTTGCCTCCTCATCTCGAATACGCATTTTTGGAAGGAACCGACAAACTTCCCGTCATAATTTCTAAATATCTTAAAGATGAGGAGAAGAAACGTCTCTTAGATGTGCTCAAGAAGCATGAGAGTGCCATCGCTTGGCAAATTTCTGATATTAAGGGTATCGACCCTCGTTTTTGCACGCATAAGATCTTACTTGAAGACAATTACAAGTCGTCCGTTCAACAACAACGACGGTTAACCCGAAAATTCATGAGGTTATCAAAAAGGAAGTTATCAAACTCCTCGATGCCGGAATGATTTATCCAATCTCGGATAGCTCTTGGGTTAGCCCGGTCCACTGCGTACCGAAGAAAGGTGGAAAGACCGTCGTTACAAGTGAAGATAATGAATTGATTCCGAAACGTCTTGTTACCGGATGGAGAGTTTGTATTGATTATCGTAAATTGAATTATGCGACTCGTAAGGACCATTTCCCACTTCCATTTATGGATCAAATGCTAGAACGCCTAGCGGGAAATGAGTTCTATTGTTTTCTTGATGGATTTTCTGGCTATTTTCAAATACCAATTGACCCTCCGGACCAGGAAAAGACTACCTTTACTTGCCCTTATGGTACGTTTGCCTATCGTCGTATGCCTTTTGGCTTATGCAATGCTCCAGGCACGTTCCAAAGGTGTATGATGTCTATATTCTCGGACATGATCGAGAAAACCATGGAAGTTTTCATGGATGATTTCTCAGTTTATGGAGATTCTTTTACTTCGTGCCTCTTCCATTTAGAAAATATGCTGAAACGGTATGAAGACACCAACTTGGTTCTAAATTGGGAGAAGTGCCATTTCATGGTCAAAGAGGGCATTGTCCTCGGCCATAAGATATCTAAATCCGAGATTGAGGTCGATAGAGCTAAAGTCGATGTGATTGCAAAATTACCTCATCCCACCACCGTTAAAGGAATTAGAAGTTTTCTCGGTCATGCCGGCTTTTACCGACGTTTCATTCAAGACTTTTCTAAGATAGCCCGACCTCTGACCCACTTGCTTCAAAAAGATGCTCCGTTTATCTTCTCAAATGAATGCATCGTAGCATTGAATATTCTTAAAAAGAAGTTAACGGAGGCTCCCGTCTTAATTGCCCCCGATTGGGACTTGCCCTTCGAGCTAATGTGCGATGCTAGCGATTATGCCATTGGTGCAGTCCTGGGGCAACGCAAGTCAAAACATTTTCAACCGATACACTATGCTAGTAAAACAATGACCGACGCTCAATACCATTATACGACTACTGAGAAAGAGATGTTAGCCGTCATTTACGCTTTTGAAAAATTTCGATCTTATTTGCTTTTAAAGAAATGCATAGTGTATACAGATCATTTGGCTCTTAAGTACCTTATGGCAAAGCAAGATGCTAAGCCACGCTTGATGCGGTGGGTTCTCCTCCTTCAAGAATTCAAGGTTGAAATTCGAGATAAAAAGGGAGCTGAGAACCTTGCTGCTGATCACCTATCACGTTTAGAGAATCCCCACCAAAGTGTTTTTGAGAAAAGGAGATTAACGAAGCATTTCCTCTCGAGACACAGGGGAGTTTATCACATTATGATTCTAGTACCCCATGGTTCGCCGACTTTGCGAATTACCATGCGGGGAATTTTATCCGGAAAGGGATGTTGTTCCAGCAGAAGAAAAAAATTTTCAAAGATGTTAAGCATTATTTCTGGGACGACCCCTACCTGTTTAAGATTTGTGCGGATCAACTGATCCGGCGGTGCGTTCACGGCAAAGAAGTCGCTGACATTCTTATGGCATGGCACAATGGACCCACGGGGGGACATCATGGTACCAACTTCACCGCTAAGAAAGTTTTTGACTCCGGCTTCTACTGGCCGACGATTTACCGGGATGCTCATGAGGTGGTTAAATCATGTGATTCTTGCCAGCGTCAAGGAAAAATTTCTCAAAAGGACGAGATGCCTCAAAATGCCATCCAAGTCTGTGAAATTTTTGACGTCTGGGGTATCGATTTCATGGGTCCATTCCCGTCTTCTCGTGGTAACAAATATATACTCGTGGCCGTCGACTACTTGTCTAAATGGGTTGAAGCGAAGGCGCTACCCACCAATGACGCCCGAGTTGTAGTGAAATTTCTTAAAAGTCTCTTCGCCCGATTTGTTGCACCTCGTGCTATTATAAGTGATCGTGGGACCCATTTCTGTAATGACCAATTAGCTAAAGTTATGCTCAAATATGGTGTCACACATCGTCTTTCTATGGCATATCATCCACAGGCTAGTGGTCAAGTTGAGGTCTCCAATCATGGCTTGAAACGAATTTTAGAAAGGACCGTAGGTGAACATCGTGCTTCATGGGCCGATAAATTAAATGATGCACTTTGGGCCTTCCGTACAGCTTACAAAACACTCATTGGGTGCACTCCATACAAGCTGGTCTACGGGAAGGCCTGTCATTTGCCCTTTGAACTTGAGCACAAGGCCTACTGGGCCTTGAAACATGCTAATTTTGACCTTCAAACTGCGGGTGATCACCGAAAAGTTCAATTGAATGAATTAGTCGAGCTTCGTGATCAGGCCTATGAGAATTCTTTGATCTACAAAGAGAAGACAAAGAGGATTCATGATGCTAAAATTAAAGATCGCGTCTTCAATGTTGGTGACCGAGTCCTTCTTTTCAATTCTCGATTAAAGATTTTCTCGGGCAAGTTAAAAACCCGTTGGTCTGGACCATTCACCATTACCCAAGTATTTCCTTATGGAACCGTTGAGCTAGCTCAACCTAATGGTCCCAATTTTAAGGTAAATGGTCATCGTATTAAACATTACTTCGGAGGGGACATACCACCCATGGTTGTCCCGGATCTCCAGACTTTCCCCAAGGACGATTAAATTCGGGGATCGAGTCAAGCTCATGTGACTCGGTGAACAAAAACAAGCGCTTCGTGGGAGGCACCCCATGCTTATCCATTTACATCTTCTTTATTTTCTATTTTCTTTAATAACGTGACGTGAGGGGGGCGACCCTTTCCAAACTCGTGTTTTCGTGGTTGTTTATGAATGTTCAAGAATTTCCCCGAAGTTTGAGGACTCTCGTGCTTGTGGTTTGTCGTTCTCTCCACTCAAGTCTCATCCTTCGCTGCTCTTTCGGAAATTCACCATATCCAAAATCTTATCGACTAACGTTTATCTCTTGGCATACTTAATAAACGGCCTTAGATTTTACGTATGATTACCTTTACCCTTAAAACATTGAGGACAATGTTTCACTTTAGTCTGGGGGGTGAATCTTCGATTCGATTTGACCTGTACCATCGTCTGAGCTGTTAACTTACGCAACTCCGTTTTCCACCAAAAAATTTAATTTTTGTCACCGCTAAAAAAAAAAAAAAAAAAAAAAAAAAAAAAAAAAAAAAAAAAAAGTGAAAAAATATATGATATGAATAATAAGTTTTAACACCTTGTTTTGACTTTCCTATCGGCCAGAGTAGAAATAAATGTTCTGACTTGACCGGGCGTGTTGAGCCCTAGCTCGTCTCCCTTAACCAAAATAATCAAAAGATTATGGCTAAGCATCCGCGGATCTCATTATTTGGGATTTTAAATTTGCGAAGATCGAGGAATGATAGAGTTTATTTAGAAGTTTCATGCTATACACGGATCGCATTACTGGGATTTAAAAAGCCCAAGAGAGGTACTTGTGGCCTCCTTGTTCCCACAAGCTTGCACACCAATTATAAATAGATCTCTAGGATTAATTAAGGGTATACGGTTTGGGCAATACTTAGTTTTTTCTCGTTCCCAACAAAATCTCTGCATATGGGGGTTTGGTACACATAGGGGTACTGCCAGTTTTACGGTAAAATAGACTATTGGATCTTGCCTGTTCGCAGCCGATGTTGTGATATTATTAAAGGCCGTAGGACTCGGGGTTTGGCATATAATTATGAATATCAATAATAATAATCCAAAGCCAAATAAAAAGGCAGAGGAATCCAAAGCTACAAAAAGCAGCGGATAGAAATCCAAAGTCATAATAAAGCTCTTACATCTTGGTGGCTCATAAACCGTTGACTGTAAAAGAATAAAAGACTAAGGACCAAAGTATAATTAAAGTGCTTATGATTATGCAAAAATGCCAAGCTTCGACTCCGGGGGTTTCCCTAATAAAAAGCTTCTGTTTCGGGTATCAAACATGGTATATCTCGTTCGTAAATAAAAAGGGGGACCTCCACAAATCGTGATAAATCAGAGACCTTCATGTGGACCCGATTTCTGTATGCAGGGATTTTCGAGGGAAAGTTTGGAAACTACTTAGCGTTCAAATTTTGTGCTCTTATCGGACTAATAAATATCGAAACGAGAAAATATGAAGCAATTCATTTCTCACAAATTAAAATCTTGAGATACCAAACTTAGGACCTGGGAACAAGAGGTAATACACAAGTAACTTTTGTGGGTAGTGTTAGCATCTAACTTGTGAATAAACAATGATCTCGATTTTACGCTTAGTTTGGGAGCTTGTGAAAAATCAAGGATGACGATTTTTATCCGTACGGTCTCTTCTCTGTGAGAAGTGTTTCTACTCGTTGACCCTGAAAATTATCAACAGATAAGAATTGATAATGAAAGTCAAAGCAAACCGTCACATATATAAATGAAAAAAGAAAAAATAGTAGTTATAGTTGTTATTCATAAACAACGGAAAATGGGGCATTTTTGAGAATAAATGATTTTACTATCTCTTCTGAACATCATTGCTACTTTACAACGTCAGTAAAGAGTGGTTTTGAAATTATTTATCTCTTAAGCGTGAGGTGATGACATTGCGTGAGGGCACGACAATACCTTAGTCTGGGGGATTTTGATGAGTGATTAATCACACATCCTTTTTAGGCCTTATTTCAGACCAAAAATACCAAATACTAACCAAAAATGCCAAGAGAACGTATGTTTTTATATTTGTGTACGTGCAGGTACGGATATGAGAAAAAAGAACGAAAACAAAGCAAAACCGACAAAAACGAGCACGAGATTGGAAAAAGGTCAAAAGTCCGGAGTCGGGGAAGCAAAATGACAAAAGAAAGCTCAAATTATCATTAGAAGTCCTCAGAGATTCAGAAAATTGCATAATTAGTCCCTGAGCAAAGTTTGGAAGAAATGGCAACTTCAGTCCCTCATCTTTCAAGTATTGACAAATTTGGTCCCTTGATGAAATAATTGAAGAAAAGACAAATTGGTCCTTCATAAATCAAAGGATGGCAATTCAAGCCCTTGGAAGAAACTTTGGAAGAATAACAAGTTTGGTCCTTATGGTTTGCAATATTACACAATTGGTCCTTGTTAACAAAACTATTACTAAAAATCCTACACAACAATCGGATCCAATAAGTCTTATATCCATAACATTCAAAAGCCCAAACAGCCTAAGCCCACCAATAACCTTAGATCCGGTCCACCCTCAAATACCCGAGTCAAACCCATCCCACAACCCGGTCAACGTAATAATAATAAAAACCTCCCATTTTACCCGCCCCCAAATGAAAACAAACCCAGATTTTCACTGTTTACTTAGAACCCTAAATCACCAACTCACCAAATTAACCTCGAAGGTAATAATTATTCACTCATTAGGTGTTCTAGAAGGTGTCAGTTACGTCAGGGTATGTCAGGAGGAATGATACGTGTACCAATCAGAGGACACACGCAGGATTGAGGTTGTCACATCATCTAATCCAAAGGCTGATATTAAAACTTGGGCACCAAGGGTGATCATACGGCTATGAGAGGACTCAAACAAACACAAATAGACGTGGATGGATGAGCTGTACATGCTAGAAGGATCCAAGGCCAAGCTCCTCAGCTCCTATATATACCCCCTCCTTCATGTATAGAGTGTGTAGGTTTTTAAATATAGTTTAGATTTCTGTTTATTGTATTTTCCTTCCAAAAGCTTTGTACTAAATTTCTGAATTTAAATATAATTCCAGCTTATTATCTTTTAAATCTTATCATTGCTTATTATTGTTGTTTTATTTAGCCTTTAATTAATTTTACTTAGCTTATTTTAAACAGTTAAATTCAATTTCTGCTTTACTTATATATATATATATATATATATATATATATATATATATATATATATATATATATATATATATATATATATATATATACACATTTCAATTTAGTTTTTTAAATCTCAATTTAATTTCAATTAACTTGTTTCTATTGTATAAACTTAAATCAATTACTGTTTCATAAGTTTCTCTAAAAAATCAAAAAGTCAAACTGGTCAACTGTTGTCAGTTATTCAGGAAGTTCAGGCAGCCAATAAGGTGTCCCATTGGCCTGTCAAAAGACAGGCAAGCTTAGTAAACCTCCTCTGTTTAAGCTGAGGGGGAGTTGCTTTGTAAGTTCATTCCAATTTACTGTTTCATCTATTTTCTTTTAATGTAAGTGTAGATCTGCTCTTATTGGTTTGAGTACTTATTAGTATTGCTTATTATTTGTCTGAAATTGATTGATGCTTGTTGATTAGGGGTATTTGATAATTTTGAGTTTCTTATTATCTATTCACTATTTCATCTGTCATATCTGTGGATCTTAGTATTTGAGTAATCTTGCATCTGAGATCTGTTTTCTGAGTTAATTTAGAGTATTTGAATCATTGTGAGTTCATAAGTGTTGGTTTGGATTTAGTTTGGATTGATCTGTGGTGGTGTATTGAATTAGACAGTCAATTAGGGGTGTTTGGATTATATCAGTTTGCTGGTTTAGGTTGTATCTCAGGGGTTTATTATAGTTTAGATAGCTCATACTAGGTGCATTTACGTAAATCTAATCATAAAATTCAGTAGTCACTTCTTATAAAGTCAAATCACTTTTGTTACTCATATTTCTGCATATCAGTTAGTATAATTTAGTTGCACAATCATCATATTAGTTGCATTAGTTGTAGTGGTAGCATAATTCAATCATATTTTAGGTTTATATAACAATTCCAGTTAAAATTTTGCAACCAAATCTCATTTTGATCAAAAGTCTCAAGTAAGTTGAAAAGTCAAATTAGTTCCATTCTCAGATTTTTGCCAAAGTTTTGTGAGCCTTTTTAAGGTTTAAATTTTATTGAAAATAACTTTTGATTGCTGATTTGAGAAGAATAGCAGTGAGGGAAACCAGTTCAAAAAGAAAAAGTCAGTGTGGGATTCATCTGCTTATTGAGAAATTGCTTATAAGTTGACTGATTGGTTCTTAAGTACCCTACACATTAGATTTTTAACCAAGTTTCTAGGTGGATTTAGGGAAGTTAATTGGATCTTAATTCATTTCTTTTGGTGGATTTTTGATCTCTGGTAGTCAGTCAGTGATTTGAATCCATAAGCTCTCAATTCTCAGCTTAAGTGCTTATTTTAGTTGGGTGATTGAAACTAAGGTCTGTTTGAGTTTTTAGGGCTGCAACTGGTGTTTAGTGTTTGAAATCTGAGTTTTGTGATTCATACTAGTCACTTTGAGCCTTTAGTTGCTTTATACATTGAGTTTTGCCATTTGCTTAATTTGCTGGCTTATTGCTATTTCATTTAATTGCTTATTTACATCTGTTTTGAGCCATACCTGAGTTTCTGAGATCTTTTTGACTTATCCTTGTTCCATTAAAGTCATTTGAGTCTAAAAATCATTTGGGAAAAGTTTAGTCAATTTTGGTCCAAGTCAGCTTATTAATAAGCACTTTTCTATAAGCATTTTTAAGCTAAACAGTACCTACAGTGCTTATTTTTCAAATTTTATATTTTTCCTAGTTTCAAAGTATTATTTTAGATTTTCCCTGACATTTTCATATTTTTCTGAGTTTATTTGCTATTTTTCTTATTTTATTTTCATTTTTAATCATTTTTAATTACTTTTTAATTACTGAAAAATACAAAAAAATCAGAAAAACTCCAGAAAAATCCAAAAAAATATTAGAAAATTATTTTTAGTTATTTTAGAATTTTAGAAATTTATTTTGCATTTTTCTCACTTTATTTGCATTTTCTTTTAATTTTTAATTAGTTAAATTAGTTTTTAATTCATAAAAAATTAATAAAAAGTCAAAAAAATATTTTTCTTTTTCTCAAAATTTTCTTTTATCATTTTTAACTTTTGAAAATTTTTTCCAAGTCCATAGGAGTAGCGTAGCTTAAAAGTCGCGTTTTATTCCGTACGTTAACGTTTATTTTCCGTTTTAGCTTACGTTTTCGTTTCTACGATACGTTTCTTGTTGCCTTACTTGAATTACACGTTTAGTTGATTATTTGTACTTCATTTACTATTTCAGTAGTGTAATCCCATAAAAATCACTTTTTACCAATTTCACGACACGTTTCACGAATCGGAAATTCGAAATTCCATTCATCCTTCACACGGACTACGACCTCGGGTTATCCGTATTTCTTTGCGGATCTCTTGAGTAATACTATACTTATACTATAACTTGATTTTCACGAATCAGTATCACATATATATATTGTGTTCACGAGTTTTGCAAGTTAAACGTTTCCTAAAGGTTAATTAGTAAATTCCACTCACGTCTACATTGTATTTATTTTGATACATGTTTCACACGCAATCAAGGACCGTTGCACCAACACCTAGTTCCGCTATTATTCAACACCCTTTTCCAAACAATTTCCATATCAAGGGTACCCACATGCAAATGATTCAGGAGAATCAATTTGATGGGAGAATCCGATTTGATCCTCACCGACACATAGCTGATTTTCTTGAGATTAGCAACCTATTCCAATATGGTGAAAATCAAGAGGAATCGGTTAAATTGAGGACTTTTCCTTTCTCATTGTCCGGAGAAGCCAAGATTTGGTTGAATGAATTAAATGAAGGAATAATTATGACGTAGGAAGAGATGAGAGAAGTTTTTGTTAGCCGATACTTTTCTCCCTCAAAGTTTAAACATCTCCTAAATGACATTCACAAATTTCAACAACTCAATCACGAAACTCTCATTGATGCTTGGCTCCGTATGAAAGATATGCTTCGCACTTGTCATGGACACGGTCTAACCAAAGGAGCGATCATTCAAACATTCTATCATGGTTTAGACAATCCAACTCAAGGAATTCTCGATGCCGGAGGAATATTCCTCTACAATACTCCCAACGAAGCATTCAAACTCCTAGAGGACAAGGTCCAACTCAAGCTTGATCTCTGGAAAAATTCTCTAATCGTCCCCAAACCAAAAACCGTTGTTTCCGCTGGTGGAATCAACATCAATTCCAATCACACCATTTTGATGGAGAAACTTGAAACTCTCGCTACAAAAATCGATTCCGAATTCCTGAACATAAGATAGGAGTTGAAAAAGTTATGGGATGCTCGTAGAGATGATGAAGATGCCAATGCTTCAAAATACTACATGGATAATGACATGCTAATGATTGAACCTAATGAAGCAAGATATCATAACGGATATCACAACCAAAAGCTGAAAAATTCATACTCCTACTCAAGCCAAAACCCGAACCATAACCATCCTCACTTCTGGCCACAAAATAAAACACCACTTTCATCACAATATTTTGGACAAAACAAAGAAACCAAAACCTCACCGGAGGAGATGATGATAGAATTGATGGAAGCAAATGAGAGTATGAAGAACCAGGTGGAAGAATTGGAACGACAATTTGATCAAGGAAAAATAAACCACCAAGCCATAATCCAAGACATGGAAAATAAGCAAGAATTCCATCGTACCAAATCACTTCCTCATACCATAGATTCCAATCCAAGACATGAATTTGTCTACAAACCACCCCCAATCCGAAATGAACATGATAAGGGTGATGTTGAATTTATCGAGGAGGATGAAACTGAATCTATTCCAACCATGCCTAATCCGAACCAAATCATATCTAGTTCACCAATCATTTCACCTTTTCTTGAGGATTGCACCGTGCACATCCCGTCTACTGAACTCTTAGTGAAAGAAAAGATGTATACACAAGATGAATTATCAAATCATGTTGGTAACAAGGAACTCAATGCAATTGGAGACGTTGAAAAGGAAGTCTTGAAAGAAAAAGAGATTAAGAAGCAGGAGAAAGAAGTGTCAAAGGTACCCAAGAGGAATGGAGAATTGGAAAGAAAGATAGACGAATGGTCTAAACCACAAAATTCTATTTCTTCAAAACAAAATAGTATGACTAACCAACTTCCTCCAGCTCACATTGAGAACGTAAATGACGTATTCACTAGGAGTGGAAAGTCTGATGATCCTTCAAAAAATCAAAAAGATTCGCCACCTGTCTTTGTTTTTAATAAAATTGATCAAGCTTTCAAGATAACAAAAAGAGATTATCACATGGTCAAATCAAACGTATCTCTGTCACTTGTGGAGTACATACCAAATATCCCATACCCTCAACGTTTAAGAACTGAAATTCCCCATTTGAACCGTATAGTCAAAGTATCCTAATCCGGGGAAGAGCCTAGCTAATGACTCAGAAATAAATTAAGCGCTTCTCGAGAGGCAACCCGAGCTACTTTTTAGTTGTTTGAAATAAACATGTACACCCTTTTTGCAAAATTTCTTTTTAAAACTTGGAAGATCTTAAGTGTGGGGGTGTTACATGCTCGTAATGTTTAATCTGTTATTGTGTGCAATTTGTTTGTTTTGTTTTGTTTTTGTTTGAATAAATGCAACAGGTGATGGAGGAGAATGCTTGCATCTGAAGCTTATGCTAGCATTTGCTTAGCACTTTATCATATGAAGATTCGATCATGATTTCTTGGCTCGGAAGTTTTGTTTCTCTTGGACTATCTATTTATTTATTTTCCCTATTTTACATACTTTGAAGCTTATTTTTCACATTAAAGATAATGCTTAACTTAAGTGTGGGGGGGGGGGGGGGAGTAAATAGTGAAAAATGAAACTCATTTTTAACTTTCTGAATTTTTGGGCCAATTTGAAAATAAAAATTTTGTATACTTGTTTGCCCTTATGATCTAGTTGTTTTCACGCTTTTAGGATAATATATTAGAATAACTGGATCATTCCACTGGTGAAATCAGTAATTTTGAAAAATTCGAGATGTGTCCCGATTAATATTGCAATCCATTATGGGATCGATAATATTTGCTAGCGCATTTTATAGCCCTTTCCACTAAACTGTGAGGATTTGAGCCTATTTCATATATAGCATACATTTTTTATGCTTGGATCTTTTGCTATGAGTGTGCCGGTGATTTTATTTATTCTAGAACTTGTACTTGTAAATCATTACCAGACCACTGTAAGATTGCATTCGTGTGATATAAGTGTATTCTTGTGATAAAGAGGCACCTTAGGAATAAAACCAAATGGCCATCCGTTTACAAAAAAATTTTTGCTAACTACCTCGGTTAGTTATTCTCGTATTTGGAACCCATTTGTTAGCGTTCATCTTTAGCGCTAGATACCCCTAGTTACACCCTCAGAGCCATTCTTTTCTTTTGATTGCATCCAGAAAAATACAAAAAAAAATATATACTTTAAACCTTAGCCTTCCCCTTGTCAAAGTATAAATGGTGGGTTACTAGTTACTTGGTATGTTGGATTGTTTTTTGATGATTCTTAGTTAGCCACACTTCACCAATCATGTGTGTGCCATTCCGACAAAGACGGAGACTGCAGCTTCTTATTTGTATTTTTGTGGTGATGCTTATGCGAAGTGTGGGGGAGATGTGATGTATTAAAATAATGGAAATGAAAAAAAAAATAAAATAAAAAATAGAATAAGTCATCGCAAATATAAGGTGACAATTATAGCCAATGTGCTATATTATGTATGGAGGTGAAGAAAGAAAGTTATGTGATATGTTGTTAGCCAATGTGCTAAGTATGAACAATATTGTTATGGTGAATCGATGTATCTATATGTGGTATTGGATGAAGAGAAGATTGTAACTATAATCATTTATGGGTTCGTGGATTGTTTGGTGACTAGCAACAATGAGACTTAGACTTGACTTTATTTTTCTTTTAAAAGAAATTTCATAAATATTTCCCATGTCTTATCCCTACCCTTACCAAATTAATTTATCTATCCGGATATAGTAATGGGTTTGTAAGAATATCAAGTGCATCAATATTTTAGTGACCATCCGGTTTTTGAGTGATTGAATGATGCGCCAGCGATCTAGAGAATATTTTGGTGACTATCCGTTATGAAAATAACGTGCCAGCGAACCAAGGTACAATCTAATGACCATCCGTTGTTCGAGTAAATCATGAATTCGTGCCAGCGAACTATTATGTTTTTGTATGAGATGTTTGAACATAAGCCTGGTATAAACCCTTTAGCCTTATTGTTACAACCCAAATAAGTGTCCTCTTTAGATGTTTACAATTGGTGCTTACGCTACGTCGGTGGAGTTTTGTTTCTTGTACAAGCCTATGGTAATAAATGGATCATGACTGAGCTATGAGTGTGATTTCTCTTATATATACTCCACCACCATAAATAAATGAGTGTTGAGTGAATTATACTTGATTCCTTTTTCGTGAGGTGTTTAGAAATGTTAATCAAGCAAGAAAATCATTGGGTATTGTCAAGAAGTATATGCAATAATCATTCGAGGAGTCAGGGCACTTTAATTCATAAACCCAACAAACTCGTCAAAATGAAATATCCACATAGTACTCCTCGCATGAAGCTCCCTAGTATTGTGTTATGCTTCTAACTTCATTTAGGTTTTATACTTATATGATATTTTCACTTTTTACCCTTATAGTATTTATATTTATGTTTTCTACCCTAAATTTATATTACTTATATTACTTATACTAATAACTATCTATACTTGACAGAACTAGTCCCTAGACTTCTATATTTTAAGTAACTAACCTTAGACTCTTAAGTTTTCTATATTTACCATTTAGACCTTTAACTTTACAATATTTATGTTTTTAGTCCTTTTTAGTTTATACTTATTTTAATATCTATCCTAGGGTTTTAATATTATGCAAAACTAGTCCTTACACTTATAACTTCTAGGAAATGTCAAAAACAATCCCTAGACTTTATAATTTTAGGAATTTATGATATATACCCTTATGCATGTAAAGTTTTGTAAAACTAGTCCTAATATGAATGTAACTTATATTTTATCTAGCAACTAAGTTTTCTAGCTTATGTTTTACTTATTTTAACTTATCTAAGTTATTTATAACTAGTGTATGGCTTAACAAAGTGACTTATAGCATGCATGCAAGTATACGACTCGATCTAGGGTTTTAAAAAGTAAACTAGTAAATGAAATGGTTCAAGGCTCATGCAAGGGTTCCTAAGTTATCTAAGGCATCCTAAATCTATCCTATGACTAAACTAAAGCTAAATGTAAGACTTACTTGGTTAGGGGAGGGTTTATGTGGGTTAAAACTAGGGTTAGGGTTTTCTAGGGCTCATATCGACTCAAACCACAACACAACTCGACCAAGGCTTTGCTACTTGACTCCAAGGTATTCTAAGAACTTATTACTATTGAACTAATGTAAGGTGAAGAGAAGAAAGGGTGTGAAGAAGAATGGAGGGTGGAGGAGGGTATTTATAGGCTCGGTACGAGTAGCGAGCAAGTAATGGGGTGGTTAGGTGTCGAGCAGGGGGAGGGGTGAGCAAGCAAGGATAGGGGTGATCATGGAGGGTCTAATGGTGATGAGGACGAGCTATGGCAGTAGCTAGGGGCGGAGTAGGTCGGTCGTGGTGGTGGAGAGCCGTGGGAGGCGGTTTGGTGGTAGTAGTTTACAAGGAGGTGATGCACATCCTTGCTTGGGTGCTTGGAGGTGCTTATAAGCTGCTTAGGGTGGTTAGGGATGGTTTAGGGTGATTATGGGTGGATTAGTGGTTGTTTAATAGAGGTTTAGTAGTGGTTTAGGGTGGATTAGTGGTGGATTAGACAAGTAGGTGATGCACCTACTTGTGTGGGTGCTTAGAGGTGTTAGGGTGTATTCTTGGGTATGACTAAGGTGTTAGGGTGCTTGGTTGAGGTGCTTGAGGTGCTTATGTTTAGGTTTTACTTGTTTTATTTATGTTTAGACCTAGTTCTACTTATTAAGTGTTTAAGGTTTTTCCTAGGGTTTAGTGCCTAAGTTAAGTTCCTAAGAGTGTCTAGTGACTAATCCTAAGTCCTAAAGGGTTTATTCTAAGTGAGGGTAACTTATGGGAAAGGTTTGGGAGGGTTTGACCTAGTTTTGTAGCCTAAATGACCTAAGTGTGTTTAGTGAGAGACTAGGGTTTATCCTACGGTTTAGTGCCTATACTAGCGTCCTATGAGTGTCTAATAACTATTCCTAAGTTCTAAAAGGCTTATACTAAGTGGTAGTGACCTATAGGGAAGTTTTGGGATGGTTTAGACCTAATTCTAGTTATTTATGACCTAGTTATGGTTTTGGGCTTATGGGGTTTGTATCTAAGTTCTAAAGGGTTTATTCTATAGCCTAATGGTTCTAAGATATCCTAATATTCCTAAGGAAACTCATACTTAAGCCTTGGACACATTCATACTAGTTAAACAAAGCATATAGGTTCAAATAAGCACATAATCCTACTTAAGTTTTAGTTAGTGTTTATTCGGATTTTGTGTTATGTTTAGTGTTTTAGATTGGTGAATTACTTATTATGGTGTTGTTATGATTTTATGCTTGACATACCTGGGGTTTATAGGATGTGAGTGTTGAGTTATTTGGCTTGTGTAGATACGTGAGCAGGTATAGTGAGTCATGCAAGTAATAATGCATATAAAAAGCAAAAATTTACCTGTGAAATACCTACTATAGGTATTTGTAATGGGAATGATAGTAATGGGTGTTTGTGGGTTGTTATAGTTTGTTTGTACAATATTTATGCATCATGATGCTAACATGCGTGCAAAGTCTCAAATCATAACACCAAACCATGATTGTAATCGGAAAATTTTGAGTTTTCGAATGAATTAATCTGTGATCTTATGTGTTAACTTGTGAACTCTGAGCACTTAGGAAGATTTAGAATGAGTTTTTTTTTCTGATTCATCTGTATGCTTGTTTGTGCCCGATGCATTTTCTGTGAGCAAGTACATGTCATATCATTTAAAGTCAAGATGTGTTTTCGTCATGATTTCAATTATTGTCAAAATGTTTCTTATGTAACATATCTTGAGGAAGTGAAAAATGTTCAACTGTATTGTTCATGTAGTTGCATATTTTTGTTTGATCTCTGCTACACCAATCTCTCGTGAGCGTTTTGTAATGTGTAAAATCAAGTAAAATTTTTTATGAGAGGAATGAGAGAGGTCAAAGGGGCTAAATGTGTCAAAAGGCCAAATGTGATACATGATTCAAATGTTGAGAAACAAGTTTTTCAAACTCTACACCGTCGTTTTACACCGGTAAAGCAGGTGTGGAGACCAAAGCAAAGTCGTTCACATTCTTTCAAATTTTCAAAATCTGTAATGCTTTTGATGCATTATAAGAATGACTCTGCTTTCATCATCTCAAATGTCGAAAGATTTTCATTTATCACAAAAACAAAACCTCAAAAAGAACCCGTGTGGTTCAATCTTAGAGGGAAATCTTCTTATTATTCTGATTTTAAAACTCTGAGAGAAACACTGGGTTTCTCAAACAATTTTTCAATGGAAAAGGAGTTTTTGTTAAAATCTCCATTGATTCCACGAGTGTTATTTCAAAATGTAACACCGGTTATTCTATCCTCATTGGAATTCAATGATTGGAAAGTACCTCGCTAAACCATTCTTTAAAACCAAGCGTGCACTAAACCACTTTGTACATATCTTTTTCCATAATTGTAAATAGAAAAATATATAACCTACAAAAACCAATAAAAATTGGAAAAATAGAAAATACCAAAAATAGTTTTTAAGGCATGTCTTCTGGCATCGATAACATTTACGGTCCTAGAAATGTCATTCAATAATGACACGGGTCTTTAAATGAAGTTTGAACAGAAGTCTAAATATGTTTTTCAAAACATGCCTAAATGGCTTGCAGTTATTTCAGACTGTAACCCGGTTTTAAACTTATGGCTTGCTATTACTTCAGATAGCAACCCAATTTTCAAAATGAGGAAAACTCGTCGCCAAAAAGACGGTTGTTCCTAGCAAAGGGTGCCGTCCATCCGAGCGTGAATTACTTTACATTCATGCACCCTCGATCTGATGTACGCTTCAGTGCATCATTTCTTGTATAAGAAGATAAATCTTCTTTTTATCGCCAATACTTTTCCTTCTATGATTTTTCAGGAAAGTATTTGTGCAAAACTTGGTGGTACCATGAAATTTTGTTTGTAAATCAATCTGAATTCACATTTTCATAAAATTTATCACACAATCAATGACATCAGCTTTTTCAATTTTATCATGGGTCATTGATTGAGGGGGATAGTGATTTCAAAATTTTATGAATCATCAAAACTCGCCACTTTATACATATCAAGCAGCTGTGAAAAATTTGTAATGGTTATGTGTCAAACATGATTTTTCATGAGTTTCTCATTGAACTCCAAGTCATTTATAAACTCATCAGTTCTGACACATAACTGTCCCCCTCATTGATTGAGGGGGAGCTCAAAAATGTTCCTATTATCAAACAAAATTTAACCTGACCACATTTTCTCCCTAAAAGCTTTCTAACTTATTTAAATCAATCGAGATCCAAAATCTCAAAAGGTTTGATATTTTTGATCCGGAGAGAGAATGTGATTTAAATAAGAAATTTGATAAATTGAGATCTTTTGGACTCAATAATAGGCTCCCTCATGTGTGTTAAACTCTTTCATAATACCGATGCACATATTAAGGGGGAGCGAATGGCGTATTATGGCAATTGTGGAAGAATACCAAAGACCGACCATTTTACTTTATGTAATGGAGTTATAAGGGTGATAAGGTTAGGTATTTGTTCCTATGATCCAGCCAAAACCGAAGGGATCTTCCCAGGGATAATCCTCTAGTTAGAGTAGAAGTCCTTAGGAATGATGAAAAAAAGGAGAAAAGTGAGAAAAGGAAGAGTGCCGACTGAGATAGAGCTAGGACTGGAACAAACCCAACAAGGTTCTAGTAATGAAGTCTCGGTAAGCACTGAAGGGGTTGAAGAATGAAAAAGAAATATAATGAGAAAGGGTGAAAAGAAATAGCCCTCCATATATTCAACCTTAGGGCAGAAACCGGGTTCAATAAATATGCTGATGGTGGTTACTAAGGTAACACCGGTATTGAAGACAAGACGTCATGGACCCAGTTATGCACTGAACTACCTTTCCTAGCTACTCAAGTTCTCTTAAAAGGACTTGTTTCAATCAAACCAGGAACCGTGCATAATGTATCCACCGCTCATTGCGAGCCATGTTGATACCAAAACAAGAGACACCTCTCCAGTCTCCAGGAGAGGATCAAAACGCACTATTCAATCTAGAGCCAAGAGATCATCCATAAATCTCATTAGGACACACTTCCAATATGCTTACTGTTTCATACACCGTGGAAAGTAAGATAATATATTAAGAGTCCTACTCATTATCCTTGTGGCATTGCCAGAACATCTGAGTGATATGCAATTATTCACTATGAAGATGGAAATCCGTCTAGAGTAAACATCATACAAGCTCTTGGTAGGTGACATGTGAGATCCATCATGGATCGAACTAGTGAAAACTGGAAAACAACAATGAGGCGATTCACATTTTGAATCAAACTTGTTCTAGGAAATGGATTGACGGATGCTTTTGTACAAAACCTTTCAATGTGCTCATCAACTAATTTTCGAGCACATTGGTTGTGTATAATTTTTCAAAACAAAAGTATTTATGATGGAATTGTGATTCAAGTTACAAAACTCTCGTCATGTCACAAAACTGTTTATTCAGGGACATATGAGTGATTTCTCAAATCAGTTTCTCATCAATCAGTGAATTTCATATTCACCGATTCACTCTATCGTGCTGTCTGCTTTGAGACGTTCCGGTATGAGAACATACTTAGTATGATGATTCTGAAGTGGATTCTCCAGAAAATTCATTACTAGAAGCTGGAAATTCCTATCAAGGAGTGTTTTCTTTAAAGAAGATTCTACCTAATCACAGGTCGGTCCTCACGGATTCGAAGGGATACATATAAAGATGGCTGGTATCTAATTCCAGCTGAATCACGTCAATCCACACCTCATGCTCACACAACCAACTCATTATCAATGAAGATCATGAATGAAGATAGACTTACCAACGACACTTTCGCAACTTTGATGCAAAGTCTCCTAATCCAGAAAAGTGTGAACATAATGGTCCTAAAGTCACTACATCACATGAAGGCAATACAACTAAGGATGAGCTTGGAGATTTACTATGGCTGATGATCTCAAAGAATGCTCAAAGATCACACATACCAAAGAAACATTGATCACAAAGTCATTAGTTGAAGTACAAAGTGAGCCAAACTTGAAGAATCAAATACTATGAGCTACAAGATCACAAGAATGCTTGAAGACAAGAATTTAATTTCTAGGGTGACCTCGCTTAGGGGGAGATTGTTAGGAATACAAATATTCCTATGGAAGACTCGGTCACCCAAAGGATGTAATTGTAACACCCCAACCCGACAAGGGTAAAAGTGTCACAACAATATGGTGTTACATCAGAACAGATCAAAAGCAGAAATCTTAAATAAATAACTTACTTCAAATAACTATGGTCAAAAATCTTCAGTTCAACTCTACTCTCAATCCCAGAAACCATCCCAAAGCTAGCTTGAATACCTGCCGCGGTGAAAGAAAATGCGGCTGAGCTTAAAAAGCTCAGTGAACGGATATAACAATAATAAACTAAAAATAAATGCTGAAGTACAGATGCTATATTTTGGGGAAAACATATTAAGTATAACGGATAATACGAAAATAAAATGTATAGGTTAGGTAAGGAATTCATATAGTCAACTGTACGAACAGAGTCAGAACCATAATAATACCATGATCTCAGAAACATATCATATCATATCATAATCACATATATTTATAAACATATAGAGGGGAGACCTCTCTAATAATCAGACAATAATGAGGGGTGTCCTCATATGGCTAGAGTAGCTAGCTCCCAGAAATGTGAAGGACGTGTATTGCACACACAGCCACATTCACCAAAAAAATCATATCATATCATATCAGAAACAGATCTAGGATGCATCCATACGCCCCTTCCCAACACATAAACATTTACAGCCAAACCAAGGGTCATGGCAGAACATCACTCTACTGCCCTAGAGTCATGTTGGAGGTGCATCCCTTACACGGACATGGAACCCCCATGCCTAGTGAAACTCATGTAATCAAATGGTTCATACAAAGGTTCAAATCATACTTGTTATATCAGAAAGTTCAGAAAAACAAAGGTTCATGATCAAAGGTTCAAACAGAAGGTTCATAGTAAAGGTTCAAACAGAAGTTTGAAAATAGAAAGTTCTTAAAAGATATTGTAATCACGAAGAAAACCTTAAAAGTAAGGTCAGAATATCCGTACCTTAGTAAAGCAATGAGATCAAAAGAAAGAATCACGAAAGGGAAGAGTTCACTTCTTCAATATATCTACCTGAATTAGGGATCATTTATTATTAATAACTTATCTTATATCAGAAAACTCTTCTTTAATCGGTTTTCCACTTTTAGTAACTTTTCATTATTAGTCAGATTTTACATAAGTATTAGGTTAAGTATTTAATATAGTTTACTAATATTGTTTTAGGGTTTAAAGTGTAATTATATTATAGTGTAAGGTTTTAAGTGTAATTTAATATAGTTTACCCCTTTAACTTTCATATTTTACATGTTTAACCCTTTTAAAATAAATACGATTTATACCTTTTTAATTATAGAAATTACAAATAAATCCTTTTAAGTACCAAAATTAAACCTTTAGTCCCTCAACTAATTTATATACTAATTAACCCTCTGGTTTTCATAATTTACAAAATGGTCCCTCTATTCTTAATTAATTCAATTCGAATTTATTTATATATATAATTACATAATTTACTATTTAAACCTTTTGTTGCAAATTTTACACATAACACCTTCATATTATATTTTTCTCAAGTCACCCATGATCAAATACATCTTACAAAAGTAGTCCACATGTTTACAAAATTACAAAACACACCCTTGTACTATTTATTCACAATCGGTTTTAATAAAAATTCATCAAAACCTAACCCTATGTCACAACTCACCATTTCAGGTCATTTCCCAAACTTTGACATTTTACTATTCATAAATCACTATTCATCAAAACACTATTCATCGTTTACTATTCATCATTTTCGAGGTCAATTTGATATTCTGAGAAACATTTGAGAATTATACTATTCACTAAACACTATTCATTTCCGAAAAAGCTTTCACTATTCACTTGCATTACTCATTTCATCGTAAATTTAGTTTACGAGTATTAAAATTCGCGTAACCGTATTGGTTTAGGTGCGAATTCATTTCATTATCAGTAAGGACATTGCATACGGACTAGAGACAGTCTGCATATCATCATAACAAAATTTTCATGTTATACCACTCTTAGGATTTTCAAATTTATATATTTGATATATTTAACATTTTACGTATAATTATTTATAAATAAACGTTAAAACCCGGTTTATAAACACGACGAATATATCTAAATATTCCCACAATGGTCCCGACATATTATTATATCCATTATATCATCATAAAAGTTATTATATTCATTTACCTAGTATTTTGGAAATTTATTTTATTTATAACGTAAGTTTATAAATATTACGACGGTTTTCGTGAAAACTAAACAATAATCACCCGAACACTCAGTACTTGTACCCAACATATTTTTAACATTTTTACAACTTTATTTTATCCCGAATAACTTCGTTAATATTTATTTCTAGCAAACCCGGTACCCGATTATAACTAATATTTACATTAAACTACAACTAATATTACACTACATTTTCTAAGTGACCAAAACTGACTTTGCTTCTCTTTTACCCATTGAAAACCGGCCACATGCCCCCCCCCCCCTAGATCACATGGCTTTTATTTTTAACCTTAAGCAATTATGTACACGTGTTATACAATATAACTTATCCTAAATATCTAGAAAAACATCTAAAACATAACACTTGATAAATTTAAGAATCAAAAGCTCTCATCCTCATCTTTTCCATCTCAAACCCATGACCAAACCAAGAAACCATGATCAAGTGATTATTTTCCAAAGTTTAAAGCTACAAAGTTGTTCCATTTGTCATCCTAATCAAGAATCTTACAACAAAAACACAAGTAACACAAGGTTTCTCATCATCTAATCACCCATTATTTCAAAGTGAGTTACCAACTTTATTTTCATGATTTCATCAAATTAATACTTGTATCTTATGGTTTTCATGCTTAATTTCATGTACAAGTTAGCTATACCACATTATTTTTGTTAACTTTTTGAACATACAAACCCTAGATTTTGATTTAGGTGTTCCTTTGTTAAATTAACATGATTACTAGTGATTAGGAACCCATCGCACCCTAAGAAGGTGTATGGTAGGATTAGTATAGCTTTGTGGTGTTTGCAAGAGATTTGGTTGAAGTAGAAACTAGTTTTGAACATGAAAAATGGATTTGTAACACGTATTTGTACATTCTGTCCCATTTTTGTAAATCCAGGAAAATCAGTAAACATAAAGTAAACTTTGGCAAAATTTCTATAAAATACTTTCAAAAACGAATCCGTAGGCGAAAGAACGGATTAAAAAGAGTTTATAACTAAGAAGTTATGATTTTTGCAAGTTTATTGACGAAAAGTATATTTTCTGAAAATACATGCTGTTGGACATTTTTTGTCGGACAAAAAGAGGCTTTAGACGTAACCCGGAGGAGCCAAGCTTTCCAAAATATATTACTACATGCTAAGACGTAATCGTGGATATAAAGAACAAGTAAAACGGACTTATAACGACAAAGATATTCACGTTTCAATATCGGCAAAACTCATATTGTTTTGACAGCTTTTAGACCGAAAATAATACTAAAACTACGTAGTAACTCTAGAATCTAGAAATAATACCAAGTATTCAAATTCATAACTAATGAAGTATTAGTGATTACAAGTATATTTTTATCACTACAAGGCGTTATATCAAGGATTTCAAACCGAGGATTTCAACACTAACATTGATACATACGATATATATATATATATATATATATATATATATATATATATATATATATATATATATATATATATATATATTTGATAACAACAAGTATTTTTCCAAAGAGTAGAGTGGTATAGAAAACATGTGCACGGACATTCATAACATCATTTGGTGATCTAAAGTAGATCGTTCATCATTCATATTAGGTTGAGGCAACTAACCGTTCATTGTTGTTCATTTCACTTCATCACAGTATCATCAGTTAAGGTGAGTTTTCATAGCCCCGTTTTCAATTCAATATTTTGATTTCAAATCCCACGGGGGAATACATTACATCAACCATTTTAGTACGAGCCCAAGTACCAAAACATATGTACATTGCTTAAGTTGCCTTACCAACCTGTTAAAGTCCCCTATTTATTATCATGGACCGTTAATTTGCCGATTAAGCGAGAGTGAGTGGATAGATCTATCGAGGGTGACGCCTCCATCCGTGGTAGTTATTACCAACAGTAAGCGGATGCATTTCATATTGACATTTTGGGAGTGTTCTGGTAAAACATTCGGGAGGGGCATATAATTTCATCAGTCATAGCTTCGGGGTCATGAGCTTAAGGTCTATTGTACTATTTTACTTGATTTTTATCTTGCACTTATACTTGTGGTGGCCGTACATCATTACATTTTATAAAGCTATGGAATTCACCAACATTCGTGTTGACGTTTTAGCAATGTATTTCTGGTTATTAAGGTAGCTCATGTGACATGCATTTGGACCTTCATGGAGTCGCGGAGTCGACGCGTCTCACCATTATTTCTTGCACTTATGTAAACGTTTGATCTAGCAGGACTTGTTTTCATAAACATGCAACACCTTTTGGGAACCTCATATTGTAAACTCTGGATTATTTCAATGATCAAACGAAGTATTTTCCAAACGACACTTTAGGTCGTTCAATATAACTGTAACTGTGATGCTATGACAGACACCCACAGGTATTCCATCCGCTGCAAGTCAGGTAAATTGGGGGTGTGACAGATTGGCATCGAAGCTAAGGTTATAGCGAACTAGGATGTATCTTGGACCCTAGACTATAACCACATCAGCATAGCATCTCATCATTTCATCATAAGTACATATTCACGATACATGTTGTTTCATGCATACCCTGTGCGAGTTATTTATACTCATATTCATATATATACATACATACATATATATATATATATATATATATATATATATATATATATATATATATCATTTTATTGACCTGGTTCACAAGTGACATGTCTTCAGATACTCACCCTGACATCCTTTTATCGGATTCCGACATTGAAGATGCCTTGTCATCTTCCACTACCATTATACCACCAGTTGCACTTACACCACCATTAGCACTATTGATTTGCCATAGGAACAGGGTTTTCCTATCATTCAGCCCATACATAGAATTCCTTTTTGGTAGAGTATTCCGACTTAATCTTAATGGACTTATTAGGATGTTTATTGCAAGGAAGATAGTATTTTCTTTCCATCACTAGTAGAGCACTCACTATTCAGGTACTACCACCACCATCAGTTACTTATTACACTATTGGTCGTCCTATAATGCGTACTTTAGTTTTACCTCTTAGATGTCGCGAGGTAGCGCGAAAGAGGGTAGTATTCCATTCACTAGTACCATCATTGTCATTTTCCTTTTCCATTCCCACTTGCCATGAACTAGATAACACCTAGTAGATAATACAAATACCACGGACTCAACAAGAACATCCGCAGATTCTTCAGGAATGGTTCAGAACCTACATTATCTAAGATTTGATAGATGCACAACTTCAGACACTACTTCAGGACTATCTCGACCTTATGATGCCACGAACTTGACTTCACACAGAGGGACACCAGGAAGTCTCTAGACCAGACTTATATCCTCACTAGCTTTTACTATTATCCTAGCCACAGAAAGTGTGGGACATAGTCTAAAGAACTTGTTGTCTTTTGATTGTTGTACAAACAAATATATCAAGTGTGACTCTACTATGTAAGGAATGGTTGTGCTATTTGTGATATCGGTTCACGTAGACCGAAATTTTCATGTATTATATTCATGTGTTGTGAATATGATGACTTTGATTAACTATATATCCTCATGGTCTTTTATGATTTGATGAAGAGAGATTTAAGCAAACCACTCCAAGCATGACGCAAGCTGCTGTTGGACAAGTCATTGCCAAGAACATAGCCACCGCCCTCACTAAGGAACTTACTCACGTGGAATTTATGGGGTGCAATCCTCCCTCCTTTAGCGGAACTAGAGACACAAAGGAATTTCTCAAATGGTTCGAAGAAATAGAAACAATATTTCAATGTGGCGACTGCGTAAGGAAGACAAGGTTAAGTTCGTCACATGCACTTTTCAGGATCATGCCCAGGAATGGTGGACCAAACATATTAAGATGGTGGGAGTTGATGCTGCCTACTCACACTCTTGGGAGAAACTAAGAAGGATGATGTGTATAACATTTGGTGTAGGAAATGAATTACGAGCAAAGGAACATGAAACACTAAACTTTACCATGGTAGGAAATGATGTTGACGAGTACACTACTCATTTTTATGAATTAACACGACTAGGTTCTGCAATGGATGAACCGAAAAGCAAGAAACTTGAAAGGTACATCGGGGGGACTCTCCCATGAAATTCGTATGTTAGTCATCGCATGGGAACCCGATACCATGTCTGAAGCTATCAAAATGGCGATTGAAGCAAAGGAACTCAAAGTTCACGCCAAGACATTAGGAAACAATAGTGACAATAAAAGGAAGTGGAACGATAATCTAGGTTGCAACGCTGCTCAATAATCACCCAAAGGACAAGAAGTGAATAGAGCCTTTGCTGCAGAACCGTACACAAAGAGAAGGTATATTGGAAAGTTACCTTACTGTAACCTGTGTAATCAACATCACCAAGATCATTGCAGTAAAACGTGTGGAGTGTGCAAGAAGCAGGGTCATCGGACTGAAGAATGTAGGAAACTCACAAATCAGAAGACCCCATGGAATTGCTTCAAATGTGGAAACTTAGGGCATTTCAAGAATGACTGCCCGGAACTAAGGAACAAGGAAAAATCAGGAACTTGGAATCAAGACTGAATCGCTCGAGGAATAGCGTGAGCTATTGAAAGAGAACCGTCAGGATATTAGCAACATCAAGGATAACAACAATGCTTCAGCAGGAGGAGCTTTGTTTCAATATATAAACCGTAGTTCAAGCCCTTTAGGGTTGTATCTTTCCTTTTGTACTTACCATTGGTACGATGACATAACCTAGTTGTATTAAGCACTTTCCTATCCAATGTAATATCTATCTTTTGTTACCTAGGTGATAATCATAACCTTCGTTTACTCCATTTTCTATCCCAATTGCTCAGACTTCAATCGTATCGCGACATTTTATCATTGTCTTATTAGGGATTAGGTTGATTTCGTATTTGACGAATTAGTAGACTATTACCATTTGACAAGATTCACCCACGTATCCAATACACCATTCAAGCTATTTTACTATCATATGGGGAAATTGTTTTACAAAAAATTTTCTGAAGTAAGCTATTTTATTACCATCCTATAAATTGATTTTCTGTCATTACACCAAGTATTTACTATTATTACGCGAGGCAATTTTCATGTTATTTGAAAAAAAACATGAGGATACCATTTTTAATAACAATGCGTTGAACACCATCTAAAACTTTTGAGAAAAGTTATGATATTTTGACAAAATCTAACATCGCATCATTAGTCCTCAATTGTACATAGCCTGATCACCTATGTAAAATTCAGGAAGGATTATGCCATGAAGGAAATAATTACCTTTTCAAAGGATTGTTAATAACAATCTTCATTTAAAAGTTTTGTAAACAAAGGAACTCTTCCATAAACATCCCTTTTGTCGAACTATCCCTGGATACTTACCCCACCTGTCACCCACTTAGCCATTAAGTTGGATTTTCCCATTGACTTCCCTAAGAGAGACTTTCCATATCAATTACATGCAGGATTCCTCTATAAAATAAAAGCAACGAAAGGATTTTAGAACTACTAACCAGGACTAGAAGTATATAGTGAGAGAATTCATAACTCAACAACAAATTCTAAGATACTGCGAGACCATCCGAATCATCATCTCTGACTTAGTTGTCAAATTCTATCATTTAAAGGTACTAGCTAGACTGAGCTACAGGATTGAACTCAATATAAATGTCCGCAGGACAACACAATAGAAATAAACCAAGCTGCTAATTGTGACTGTAGAGCATTTCATTTAAACATGTCCTCATCCATACATAAACTTTCCTGCAGTAAGTTTTCACAAAGGACAATTGTTTGAAACAAGAATATCGATGTAGATTCCTCTAAGGCATTATGTCTCTAGAAATTTCAGATAACTTCACCTTCATACCAAGAAAGGGATCAAACCAGAACATATTTCCTCATCTACATGGGAAAACAGAATAGACATTCATCGACACAACATCAAGTGATACCTTCATCTTGCTAATTACAACGATAAACTATTTCAGGACTTAAGTTAGTCTAAATACCTATGCTTGTAGTTATACCTGATAACCACCAATAGGCATTATCCAACCTCAGGAACTAAATGTTAGACATCTATGCATGTAAGCGAACATTTCCTATTCTACCATTTTATCCTTGTTAGTGTTATCACTTTTAAATAAAGTTGATGCGTTTACATAAATCACATACCTTGTGGAAAAATGATTTCTGAAATTCCTATTTAGAACAAGTACGATCCTTTTTGGTCAATCTTTAGCAACACTATTGTACAATGAGAAATATACATAGACATCAAACTTTGGTAAGCAGTCTTAATCACAACATGTTTGAAAACATTTTTCTACTTCATAACTACTGAAATTTTGAATCATCAGGAAAAATATTACTTAGTAAATCATTTGCTCCATTTTCTAAATTCGTTTATTCAGAAAAAAGATTTCAACCAAAACTCACGATCGCGAGACAAATTTCCAGAACCAATTTCCCTACAACATCGCTTATGCATTTAGGATTTATGACTTGACAATAAAGAATATTTGGAATATGTGATGAAGGAATTAGGAAGGACATCACAAATTAATCACGAACTTCAGTAGTGAATACCAAACCCAATAGACAAAGAAGGACATATGTCTTATCATCCGTTGGAACAAAACACAAGGAATCAAATTGTTACTTATATTCTATCCCTTTCAGATAACACCAAATTCGAAGGACTGAACATTGTGGAATTAGTCACAAAGGTGTATTGTACCCATTTCAGTTATTCCTGTTAAGGAAACCGATTCACCTTGGACTTCAAGCAATCATTTCAGAATTTCCTTCAGAAACCCATTTAGATGTGAACACCACCTATCATCCTCAGACCGATGGTCAAAGAGAGAGAACAATTCAAACATAGGAAAGTATGCTCAGAGCATGAGTGATTGACTCTAGAAATGGATGGACTAACCAGTTATCATAAATCAAAAATTCAGTTGCAATCATAGTTATCGCGCGAGCATAGAGACTACACCATTTGAGGCACTCTATGGTCGAGGTGCCAATATCAATTGACGGATCGAAATTTGGAAAAGCCCAACTCACTAGTCTAATAGGCATTCATGAAATAACCAGAAATTTTCTATAAGTCAAGAATCAGCTACAAGTTCAAAAAGTTGTAAACCATTAAAACTTCAAGTTGGTAAGCAGAGTTATGCAGAAAGTTCGGCCTAGGAAAGGCATGATATCATTCAGAAAACTTGGAAAGTTAAACCCGATATACACTGGACCATGTAATATTTCAGACAGAGTAGGCCTAGTAGCCGTCAGACTTGAGCCTTGTTAGAAAACAACGGGATTACACAACCATGTATTATCATCTTTTCAGATTAGTCACTCATAATCCCATTTGGAAAGAAATCCAATCCAAAGTCAAACATAAACCTTGTAGGAGAACAAGTAGAAATCATGGACAGTTAGGTCGAACAGTTGAAGCGGAGTCGAATTCCTCTCGTGAGAGTTCGCTGGAATTCTCGAATATCATCACCTTTTCACCAATACGTTTTCAGAGACCAACATAAACTGAACTTCAGGACGAAGTTCCCTTTTAGAGGGGAAGACTGTCACAACTCACCATTTCAGGTCATTTCCCAAACTTTGACATTTTACTATTCATAAATCACTATTCATCAAAACACTACTTATCGTTTTACTATTCATCATTTTCGAGGTCAATTTGATATTCTGAGAAACATTTGAGAATTATACTATTCACTGAACACTATTCATTTCCGGAAAAGTTTTCACTATTCACTTGCATTACTCATTTCATCGTAAATTTAGTTTACGGGTATTAAAATTCGCGTAACCGTATTGGTTTAGATGCGAATTCATTTCATTATCAGTAAGGACATTGCATACGGACTAGAGACAGTCTGCATATCATCATAACAGCATTTTCATGTTATACCACTCTTAGGATTTTCAAATTTATATATTTGATATATTTAACGTTTTACGTATAATTATTTATAAATAAACGTTAACACCCGGTTTATAAACACGACGAATATATCTAAATATTCTCACAATGGTCCCGACATATTTTTATATCCATTATATCATCATAAAAGTTATTATATTCATTTACCCAGTATTTTGGAAATTTATTTTATTTATAACGTAAGTTTATAAATATTACGACGGTTTTCGTGAAAACTAAACAATAATCACCCGAACACTCAGTACTTGTACCCAACATATTTTTAACATTTTTACAACTTTATTTTATCCCGAATAACTTCGTTAATATTTATTTCTAGCAAACCCGGTACCCGATTATAACTAATACTTACATTAAACTACAACTAATATTACACTACATTTCCTAAGTGACCAAAACGACTTTGCTTCTCTTTTACCCATTGAAAACCGGCCACATGCCCCCCCCCCCTAGATCACATGGCTTTTATTTTTAACCTTAAGCAATTATGTACACATATTATACAATATAACTTATCCTAAATATCTAGAAAAACATCTAAAACATAACACTTGATAAATTTAAGAATCAAAAGCTCTCATCCTCATCTTTTTCATCTCAAACCCATGACCAAACCAAGAAACCATGATCAAGTGATTATTTTCCAAAGTTTAAAGCTACAAAGTTGTTCCATTTGTCATCCTAATCAAGAATCTTACAACAAAAACACAAGTAACACAAGGTTTCTCATCATCTAATCACCCATTATTTCAAAGTGAGTTACCAACTTTATTTTCATGATTTCATCAAATTAATACTTGTATCTTATGGTTTTCATGCTTAATTTCATGTACAAGTTAGCTATACCACATTATTTTTGTTAACTTTTTGAACATACAAACCCTAGATTTTGATTTAGGTGTTCCTTTGTTAAATTAACTTGATTACTAGTGATTAGGAACCCATCGCACCCTAAGAAGGTGTATGGTAGGATTAGTATAGCTTTGTGGTGTTTGCAAGAGATTTGGTTGAAGTAGAAACTAGTTTTGAACATGAAAAATGGATTTGTAACAAGTATTTATACATTCTGTCCCATTTTTGTAAATCCAGGAAAATCAGTAAATATAAAGTAAACTTTGGCAAAATTTTTAGAAAATACTTTCAAAAACGAATCCGTAGGCGAAAGAACAGATTAAAAAGAGTTTATAACGAAGAAGTTACGATTTTTGCAAGTTTATTGACGAAAAGTATATTTTCTGAAAATACATGCTGTTGGACGTTTTTCGTCGGACAAAAAGAGGCTTTAGACGTAACCCGGAGGAGCCAAGCTTTCCAAAATATATTACTACATGCTAAGACGTAACCGTGGATATAAAGAACAAGTAAAACGGACTTATAACGACAAAGATATTCACGTTTCAATATCAGCAAAACTCATATTGTTTTGACAGCTTTTAGACCGAAAATAATACTAAAACTACGTAGTAACTCTAGAATCTAGAAATAATACCAAGTATCCAAATTCATAACTAATGAAGTATTAGTGATTACAAGTATATTTTTATCACTACAAGGCGTTATATCAAGGATTTGAAACCGAGGATTTCAACACTAACATTGATACATACGATATATATATATATATATATATATATATATATATATATATATATATATATATATATATATATATATATATATACATTTCAACTAGTTTCATTTTTCTAGTTGCCTTATTTTCCTAAGTCTTGGAAAATGTATATTTTTGATAACAACAAGTATTTTTCCAAAGAGTAGAGTGGTATAGAAAACATGTGCATGGACATTCATAACATCATTTGGTGATCTAAAGTAGATCGTTCATCATTCATATTAGGTTGAGGCAGCTAACCGTTCATTGTTGTTCATTTCACTTCATCACAGTATCATCAGTTAAGGTGAGTTTTCATAGCCCCGTTTTCAATTCAATATTTTGATTTCAAATCCCACGGGGGAATACATTGCATCAACCATTTTAGTACGAGCCCAAGTACCAAAACATATGTACATTACTTAAGTTGCCTTACCAACCTGTTAAAGTCCCCTATTTATTATCATGGACCGTTAATTTGTCGATTAAGTGAGAGTGAGTGGATAGATCTATCGAGGGTGACGCCTCCTTCCGTGGTAGTTATTACCAACAGTAAGTGGATGCATTTCATTTTGACATTTTGGGAGTGTTCTGGTAAAACATTCGGGAGGGGCATATAATTTCATCAGTCATAGCTTCGGGGTCCTGAGCTTAAGGTCTATTGTACTATTTTACTTGATTTTTATCTTGCACTTATACTTGTGGTGGCCTTACATCATTACATTTTATAAACCTATGGAATTCACCAACATTCGTGTTGACGTTTTAGCAATGTATTTCAGGTTATTAAGGTAGCTCATGTGACATGCATTTGGACCTTCATGGAGTCGCGGAGTCGACGCGTCTCGCCATTATTTCTTGCACTTATGTAAATGTTTGATCTAGCAGGACTTGTTTTCATAAACATGCAACACCTTTTGGGGATCTCATATTGTAAACTCTGGATTATTTCAATGATCAAACGAAGTATTTTCCAAACGACACTTTAGGTCGTTCAATGTAACTGTAACTGTGATGCTATGACAGACACCCCCAGGTATTCCATTCCGCTGCAAGTCAGGTAAATTGGGGGTGTGACACCCTAATTCACCCAATCATTACCATATTATTTATAACCTTAAAAACACATTTATTACACCAATTTTTATATCAAAACCCTAACCCTAGCCTTGCACTCTTTCTTTTTCTTTTCTTTCTTTTTAATTATATAAATCTGATAACAAAACAAATCCAAACATGGTTTCTAGGTTTCGAAAATTATAAAGATTATTTTACTGATGTTATATGACTTATAGAAGACCAGAATAAAATATATACTAAGCTCAAAAAATCGCATAGCTGTTTTCATATTTATAGTTTGATTTAGGGTTTTTAAGAATATATAAATTCTTATCATTATAATAGCATGCATGGCTCGATTCTAATATTTTATACTGATTATATACAATATATTGGATTTTATAAAAATTACCAGAAGATTATGGAACGTAGGATTGAAGCAAAATGAATTTTTCTTCTCGCTAGAGCAAAATCGACACAATAATTCTTCAGCTTTTGAATAATCGACCCACCATTGGAATCACTATTTTTCTAAACTTCCTTAGACTTGTAAAAGACCAGGAAAAATATTTGGAAGCTGTGGAAAACCTTAAGTCGACTGAATGGAATTTTTTGAGGTGTCGACTTGTTTAAAAAGTCGGTTTGGATTTTTTAAAATAAGTAAAACGTGTGGGCTTTATATCTAGGAGGTGGAATACTTATCTTGGGCTGAGATTTCTGTGATAAGTCCAAATTAAATTATTATACAAGTCTCCTATTGTATTTAGGATTTATTTCTTTAATTTAAATGCATATATATAATTAAATAAAATCGACATAATTAGATATATACAATAAATTATTTTTACTTTTACAAAAGTGACAAATCGTATTTATACTAAATTTATTTTGATCATATGATACCAAATTCTAAAATTTCTAGGGCTTATTTGGTATTCTTTAAGTGTTATTGCAAATTTTTAAACTTAGGGGCATTTTGGTTGTTTTGCATATTTTAGAATTTGAGGTATTACAACTTCTTCCCCTCTAAAAAGAAATTTCCGTCCTCGGAAATTGAATAAACAAAGCAGACGGAAATGAATCAAATTGCAGAAATTGCCAGAACGGAACGAACACAGAATCTTTCAGTTACAGAAATTGCCTCAATTCAGAATAACCTTTCTAACTGATTCTAACAGACAGACAGATCGTCTTATCAAAATTCCATAGCTTAATATCTTATTCAGAACAAATCATATATCAATTCAACAGATGCGTACTAACAACAGATAACTAATATCAGAAAACATATTGGGTGCGGAAATTCAGACGATATGAAACTCTATAATGAGTTTTAAATTTCTTAACGGATGAACAACGATCAACAAACGTACGATGAGAATTCGAACTTATTCAGATATCTAACAATGAAAACAGATTACAGAGGAATAGAATAAATCCTAAAGTCTCACTTTTCGGACTAAACTAAAGACAAGCACGAATCAGAGTGATGCGGAAGCAATTCTACTTAAGCAGATATCCTAGTCTACCCAGTCCTCACCGGTCACGACTTAAGTTCGTATAGGAAAATCCTAAAGCAAATCCTCAAAAATTGTTTCATAACTCCTGTTGTGCAAACTTAAAGGCCTAATACTCACAGGTCATAGCCAAAGCTCTACGGGTCATGAATCCGCCGATCAAACCTGGCTCTGATACCATAAATTGTAACACCCAAACCCAACAAGGGTAAAAGTGTCACAACAATATGGTGTTACATCAGAACAAACAGAACAGATCAAAAGCGGCAGTCTTAAATAAATAACTTACTTCAAATAACTATGGTCAAAAATCTTCAGTTCAACTCTACTCTCAATCCCAAAAACCATCCCAAAGCTAGCTTGAATACCTGCCGCGGTGAAAGAAAATGCGGCTGATCTTAAAAAGCCCAGTGAACCGATATAAAAATAATAAACTAAAAATAAATGCTGAAGTACAGATGCTATATTTTGGGGAAAACATATTTAGGTATAACGGATAATACGGAAATAAAATGTATAGGTTAGGTAAGGAATTCATACAGTCACATGTACAAACAGAGTCAGAACCATAATAATACCATGAGCTCAGAAACATATCATATCATATCATATCATCATCACATATCTTCATAAACATATAAAGGGGAGACCTCTCAAATAATCAAACAATAATGAGGGGTGTCCTCATACGGGTGGAGTAGTTAGCTTCCAGAAATGTGAAGAACGTGTATTGCACACACAGCCACATTCACCAAACAAATCATATCATATCATATCAGAAACAGATCTAGGATGCATCCATATGCCCCTTCCCAACACATAAAAATTTGCAACCAAACCAAGGGACGTGGCAGAACATCACTCTACTGCCCTAGAGTCATGTCAGAGGTGCATCCCTGACACGGACATGGAACCCCCATGCCTAGTGAAACTCATGTAATCAAATGGTTCATACAAAGGTTCAAATCATATTTGTTATATCAGAAAGTTCAGAAAAACAAAGGTTCATGATCAAAGGTTCAAACAGAAGGTTCATAGTAAAGGTTTATCATAGTAAAGGTTCAAACAGAAGATTGAAAACCGAAAGTTCATAACAGAGGTTGTAATTACGAAGAAAACCTTAAAAGTAAGGTCAAAATATCCGTGCCTTAGTAAAGCAATGAGATCAAAAGAAAGAATCACGAAATGGAAGAGTTCACTTCTTCTTCAATATATCTACCTGAATTAGGGATCATTTAATATTAATAACTTATCTTAAATCAGAGTACTCTTCTTTAGTCGGTTTTCCACTTTTAGTAACTTTTCATTATTAGTCAGATTTTACATAAGTATCAGGTTAAGTATTTAATATAGTTTACTAATATTGTTTTAGGGTTTAAAGTGTAATTATGTTAGAGCGTAAGGTTTTAAATTTAAATATCATATGTTTAAAATATTATCCATATTACCCCTTTAACTTTCATATTTTACGTGTTTAACCCTTTTAAAATAAATACAATTTATACCTTTTTAATTATAGAAATTACAAATAAATCCTTTTAATTACCAAAATTACACCTTTAGTCCCTCAACTAATTTATATACTAATTAACCCTCTGGTTTTCATAATTTCCAAAATGGTCCCTCTATTCTTAATGAAATCAATTCGAATTTATTTATATATATAATTACATAATTTACTATTTGAACCTTTTGTTGCAAATTTTACACATAACACCCTCATATGATATTTTTCTCAAGTCACCCATGATCAAATACATCTTACTAAAATAGCCCACATGTTTACAAAGTTACAAAACACACCCTTATACTATTTATTCACAATCGGTTTTAATAAAAATTCATCAAAACCTAACCCTAATTCACCCAATCATTACCACATTAATTATAAACTTAAAAACATATTTATTACACCTATTTTATATCAAAACCCTAACCCTAGCCTTGCACTCTTTCTTTTTCTTTTCTTTCTTTTTAATTATATAAATCCGATTACAAAACAAATCAAATCTTGGTTTCTAGGTTTCAAAAATTATAAGTATTATTTTACTGATGTTATATGAATTATAGAAGACCAGAATAAAATATATACTCAGCTCATAAAAATCGCATAGCTGTTTTCATATTTATAGTTTGATTTAGGGTTTTTAAGAATATATAAATTCGTATGATTATAATAGCATGCATGGCTCAATTCTAATATTTTATACTGATTATATACAATATATATGATTTTATAAAAATTACCAGAAGATTATGGAACGTAGGATTGAAGCAGAATGAATTTTTCTTATCGCTAGAGCAAAATCGACACAATAATTCTTCAACTTTTGAATAATCGACCCACCATTGGAATCACTATTTTTATAACCTTCCTTAGACTTTTAAAAGACCCGGAAAATATTTGGAAGCTGTGGAAAGCTTTAAGTCGACTGAATAGAATTTTTGGAGGTGTCGACTTGTTTAAAAAGTTGGTTTGGGTTTTTTTTAAAATAAGTAAAACGTGTGGGATTTATATCTAGGAGGTGGAATACTTATCTTGGGCTGAGATTTCTATGATAAGTCCAAATTAAATTATTATACAAGTCTCTTATTGTATTTAGGATTTATTTCTTTAATTTAAATGCATATATATAATTAAATAAAATCGACATAATTAAATATATACAAGAAATTATTTTTACTTTTACAAAAGTGACAAATCGTATTTATACTAAATTTATTTTGATCATATGATGCCAAATTCTAAAATTTCTAGAGCTTATTTGGTATTCTTTAAGTGTTATTGCAAAATTTTAAACTTAGGGGCATTTTGGTAGTTTTGCATATTTTAGAATTTGAGGTATTACAGTAATAGCATTGAGATAGCTCGTAGTTGTATTAATGTTTAGTTAGATATTAGATTAGTTAAGTAACACCGTGGAGGACGGACGGGTCTTTACCCACTGTACACCCAATCCACAGCCCGCAAGAGAGTGTTTTCTTTATAACTATAAATACCCCTCTCCCACCAAGGGAGAGGGTTAGACCTTTCATTAATCTAATACATTTCTCTTGTTTCTCTCACTGGAAAAGGCTCCCAACATTCTTTCTACATCTCTCTAGTTTCTTCCTCTAATTCGATCAGAATCTTGTGTCTTTTGCAAAGATTTGTACGGATATTGATTAACATTCGTGTTACTCATTAGCTTGATCATATCTTCTGCTTTAACCACATCGTTTTGATCATTAGTGTAATCATTTCATTAGGGTTTTTTTAGAAATCATTTTTTCTTTTTACTGACTTTGGGTTTTGATCGCACCTCCATTAGTTTCTTTGCTTGTCAGTTTTAACATCCCTTTTAGGCCTTGTTGGATCTGATTTATCCTATTGTTGGTGCGATTCATGATGGATGCAGGTTGACATTCTGGTTTTCTTCATTTGAATAACAAGTGTGCGTCTGGTGTTAATGTTTTGATTAACCCTAATGGGGTTGCTAGTAATGTGAGTTCTCTTGATCCTTATGCAACTAATTCTTTGAATGCTCATGCTGATACTAGTAATAGTGATGTTCGTGAACATGTTCCTGAACGAGTGAAGCCGGTTTCACTTGATTCATATGCTAATGTTACCATTGATGCATCTAAGGGTGTTGATATTCATGCTATTGCATGTGATAATAATGGTCATAATTTGTGTGGTTTGGAACAGCCGTATGTTGATGGGAATGTATCTCGGAATGAGGGTGGGGTATGGCCTGCACAATACAATTCTTTTCAAGAGTTTCTTGATGCTAAGGATATTAATGCCAAGGATCCCCTTAGTATTCGGGTTACTTCAACTTCGTTACCTCAGGGTGTCGCTTTTAATAATACTCCAAGTACTCTCAAACAGCCTGCTACTATGAGTACTACCAATGGGAAGACGGTTTCTTTTGCAGATGTTGTAGTCACTTCTAATGAACCTAAGAAACACACGTCAAACTTTCGTAGGCTGAAGTGTAGCAAGAAAGCTAATGGTGTGGATCTTTCTGTCCCGATGAAAGTGGTTGAAGAGGTGAACACTAGGTTTGAGAATACTTTGTATGGGTATTTCCTTGGTCAACGCCTTGCTTTTCCAGTTGTTGACTACTTTGTACGGAATACGTGAGCTAAGTATGGTATCCAAAAGGTAATGATGAATGCAAAGGGCTTATTTTTCTTTTAAGTTCAATTCTAAGAAAGGTGTCGATGATGTTCTTGAAAACGGTCCTTGGTTGATTAGAAATGTACCTATTATTCTTAAACCATGGACATTGAACACCAACTTACTTAAAGAGGATTTGACTAACATCTCGATGTGGGTTAAATTCCATGATGTTCCTCTTGCAATGTTTTCTGATGATGGTCTTAGTCTTCTTGCCACCTTGATTGGTACGCCCAAATGGTTAGATGCTTATACCAGCCAAATGTGCAAGGAATCATGGGGCCGTAGTAGTTTTGCTAGATGCATGATTGAAGTGAAGTCGGATGAGGTGCTTAGGAATAGCCTCACTGTTGAGATACATTTACTTGATGGGTCAGGTGTGACTATTGAGACGATTGAGGTTGAATACGAGTGGAAACCACCTCGTTGTGACAAGTGTAAGATATTTGGTCATACTCGGACTGACTGTCCTAAAGTTGTTATACCTCCTGGTCAGCCTGCTAAGCCTATTAATGATGGTTTCAAGACTGTCAATAACAAGAAGAAAGGAAAGCAAGGTGGTCCTACAATTCCGGGTCAAGGGGGTTTACTAAACCTGTTGTGGGTAAGTAGTTTCAGTATCAACCCAAAAACACTCCTCCTGAACCTAAGAAAGTTGGTGGCACTAAGAGGAAGACTTCTGATGTGGCTAGTTCTAGTGGAACGAAGATTTCTACATCTAACCAGTCTGATGCTCTTAATATGGATGATACGGATGCTTTTGGTATTCTTACTATTGACACCTACAAGGATGTGGATTCTGATAGTACAATGGAAGTTAATATGGATGAGTCATTAAACGGTAATGCATCACAAGAACCGCTTGTGAGTGATTCAATGGGAACAAAGGAAGTTAGTTCTACTCCTATAGTTGAGAAAATTGGGAAGCTTAAAAAGCTACTTATTGATGGGAAAGCTACTCTTGTGGATGATGATGGTCTTCCTATTCCGTCTACCTCTTCCACTAAGAGGGCTAACCCATTTTCAAAGGTAGGTGAGATTGTAGTTTCTGATAGTGATGATGATGAGGTTCTTAACACGTTCGACGAATCAGCAAATCTTTTTGGTGGTGGTCATGAGCATGAGGATGAGTTTGATGACTATGATGATTATTCGAAGCATATTTATGATCTTTCAGGGAATTTGGATGCTCTTAATGCTATCTATGGCTTTAATCTCCAAGGTCGTAGGAAGTAGTTTATATGTTTGTCAGAGTCTTTTGTTATCATGTGGTTAGTGTTTGTTTTCTTATTCTAAATAGGAAGTATCTTGTTATGTAAGCTTTTCGCCTATGTAACAGGCTGAGATATCGGGTTCACCCATATCCGTTGTACTTAAATGCTTTTTGGAGTAATATATTTACCGGGTCGTTGACCTTTTACCCAAAAAAAACCATACATGTTTTGATATTGAGTATCCTACAGATTATTTAATATTGGAGTCTTCCCCAACTTGACATCTATTAATAAATTTACATGTCTCAACATAACTTAACAATTTAATTCATATATCCAATTTAAACAATTTAAATTCAAATACAATAAAATCCATGTAAACATGCACTTTTCATGGATTATGCTTAAGAATTAACATATTGCACCAAGATCGTTTACTAAAACGCATAAACAATTACATGACAATCCTAGGGTTTCTAATCATATTGAAAATCAAAACCAAAACCCTAAAAAAAATAAGGGCCAATCGACCCAATTTAAAAAAAATATATATATAGGTTTTGGATGATCTAAACCCTAAAAATCGATAAACATGTATAAACTCAAATCAAGATTCAATTTTTATGCGTTTTGATAATTAATTACACATTATAACGGCTCATGATGCCACTGTTGTAATTATATAACATGACATGCATAAATATAAGCAATTAACATCAAGTAAACATATGCGGAAGCGTTATAGCAAGATCATATAACATGTAATTAATTAATCAATAATAAATAGTAAATATACCTTTGTGATTCTAGCCCGAACAAGAATCAATTAATATAATTCTTCAAATCAAGAACCCTAATTATGGTTTATGTGGATTATTGGAATTACCCCTTACCTTTTTGTAATTCAATCCAAGATACAATCAATAGTGTGATTGTATCACGTTCTTGTACACACGTACTAAAACAAATTAAAGTAATGCTAGTTATTGAATCATAAAAACAACCAAACGTTTTGTTTTGGAAAACCAAACCAAACGAAAACCCTTATGGATGTTTGTTTGGATCGACTACAAGAAGAAGAAAGAAAAGAAAAGGATTAGGGATTTGTGTGTGTACACAAGAGTACCCAAAACCCAAAACATTGACATGTAGTTATACACATAGAAAACTTGGAGCTCAAGAAAGGTGTGGGTTGGGCTTCCCCGTACCTCACGACCGGCCACCCCTCTAGGGAGGGATCCGGAACCTTCTTGATGTCCAATTTTTCTTTACAAGTCCTTTTCTTTTCTCGTTTAGTCAATTATCATAATTACTTAACGATCCTTGTATATTTTGTGATAATTAATAAATAACTATATCTTTATATTTATTTATTAATCTTTAACTCTCATATGTAAAGTGTGCAATCCCGTGATATTGAGTTCAATCCTAACACACAACTATTAATTTATGTTCATAAATCTAACAGTCAAGAGAGAAACAAAACAAAGAGAACTATAAGAGGAAGTTGCTCGTACGGAGCAGGAAGCCAGGGATGCAGAATATCGTAGAAAGAACTGGTTTGACATTATAGAAGGAAAGTATTATGATGGCGAGTTTAGGGAGTCTTTGAGTGGAGTTGGAACTCAGACTTTTCAGTAAAAGTTACTATGTTTTGCTAGGTAATACGAATTTTGAATAAAAGTTACAATACGAAATTAAATAAAAGTTACAATACAATATTTAAATAAAAGTTACAATACGAAATTTAAACCAACACATACAAGGTTTTTTTTGAGGATATATATAATGAGGCGGAATGAAATGAAGGACAGAGATATAAATATTCCACCTGCATTTCATTCCGCTTCATGTATATATCCTCCAAAAAAACCTCGTATGTTAAAAATACATAAAATTAACAAGTTTTGGTTTGTATTATTTGCCCTGATTCATGCTTTTCGGGCAAGGGAATAAGTCCACTTTCCCGTCAACATGTTTTTGGTACGAATACGGTAGTTGCGCTTCCTGGCTTCCGTGTTGTATGCGTCGAGAACTTTTACCCATAAAGTATTTGAATTCACTTGTTGATCCGCACTCGTATTTGGATTCTCGGATATTTGGTGTAACAATCTTCCAAAAGCAACTTCTCTTCTTGGGTCCAAATTCTACTATTTTTTATTGGAAGTGTGTATGATTTGTTAAAAAGTTTTTAGTGTATTTATAGGTAATTTTGTGGGTTAAAAAGGTCTTTTTTTTTTTTTTTTTTTTTTTTTTTTTTTTTTTTTTTTTTTTTTTTTATGGTCAAAATCACTTCCAAACGATAATATTACCTTTACCAAACGCTCCCTTTCTTTTCCAATTCAAATCCAATGTTCAAATTTGATCAAGAAAAAAAAATGGCGTAGGCTGGCAAATACGGCGCGAGCTCCCTTGGCGCGAGTTCCGTAGTCATGCGCCATTATTCGTTTTGGGCCGGTGGGTTTGGCGCCAGCCAAAACGCCACGACACCCCCGGCTCTTAGGCATGCAAATCATTTTCCTAAAATTATTTGTACGTATTAACCCGACAAATTGGTCTTGCTAATTTTTTCTATCTCGTTTTAGTTTTGCCAGATGTCCTCGAAGGGACACTTATTTAAATTATTTAAGTAACATGTAATGTAATACGTTTTGGGTTATCAATCAAATCAATGATTGTTATCTATAACTTTGGGTGAGGATCCTCACCCATAACTTTGGGCCTAAATCAATTCAAAGAATTCGCATCTTTTAATCTAGGTCTTTGATTATACAACTTGATCAATCAAGTAGTAAACTACTTGAGAGAATCCTCACCCATAACTTTGGGCCATTATGAACGTTCCAATCTTGACCAGGGTTGATGTATGTTAGCCAAGTCTATTTCTAACTTAATTGGCATCTACCTTCGTTTGTCACTATTAATATTTTTCTTTCAGGCTATCAATGTGCTTGTGACTTTCTTCTAATCCAGGGCCCTCGTGATTTAAGATCAGGCGCGGTTTATTAACTGGCTAGCTAGCCTTGTCAATCCGTCTTTGGTCCGTCTTCAATTCTATTGTTAATATTATTATGCATGCATAGTTTCATGGTTTGATTTTTATAACACATATGAATTTTGTTGTTTTATAAGGAAACCATTAACAAAAACTAATGCCAAAATGTATAAGATCTTATCATAATGCTAAAAGATACAAAAATATATAAAAATTACCACCAAGCAATGATATTTTATTTATGTTTAATTTATAATCATAATATCGTTTGTAAGTCGTAACAAATCTATCTTACGGGGAAAAAAACTTGTTGAAATGAAAGATCAGCATCAATTTCACCTATTAAATTGTGACGCTCATTCACCATTGAGCCGGTCATGTAAACATGTATATGTTGATGAATTTGGCGAATTTTGTTTAACTTGTCCTAAGTGACGACTGACCAGTTAGTTGAATATTCAAGTTTTGTTTCCTAAAACTCTTTACATCGAAACCAAGGCATGGTTTAACAGCTGGAAGAATTTGGGCCAAGGAAACTATTTCTTCAATCACTGGGGACCAAAATAGCTTGCACCTATGGATTAGTTAGTCTGAGATCTTGACACTTCTCCATTCTTTCTCAGACATCCTTGATATTAAGAGCAATCTTTCTGGAATTGCATTGGAACTTTGAACTCCTTCTGTGTCAACTTAATTATAAACCGTTACTATCTAGCTCGATCTGTTTATGCATTTGGACAATTCTAGCTCCAATAACCAATAAGCAACTCCAGTGGGAGCTATTCTAAAGATTTTTCATTGTTAGTATTATTCAAATAACCAACATATAAGCAACTTCGATGGGAACTTCGAGCTCTTCTTGGATGGAAATAAGTTAAAATATATGACAACTTTGGCAATAGTTTGGAAGTATTATTTTACCGTAGCAAAACTTTCATAGGGTTTTAAGTATAGCTAGCTACTGTTAGATATAATGATCTTCTAGCTTTTTTCATTCTATCAAATTTTCCTTCACCTAGATTGGGAAGTAATTAGTTTTTAGAAATAGCAGAGTAAATATATATCTTGATAGAATATAAAATTTAGGAAATCGTCATTCAAATACATTAAATAACTTTTAACATTTTTTCATAAGCACAAGGAAAATCAAATTATTTGATCATAACTTAGCACAACCACGCGGAATGCATATATGCCGATGGCAGAACCAAGGCAAAAAGAGACCCGGTACACAATTTTATTTTATTTTATTTTTATTTTTATTTTTTTATTTTTTATTTTTTATTTTTTGAAAAATTGGCAAAATGGTACTAATACAATTTAAAATGATTGAGTTTAAAAAACTGAACTCACTTCGTAGTTTTTACTTATTCATGGACTAACTAAACAATAATTTTAAACATAATGTTTAGACCTGGTACACTTTCAGAATTTCAGTATTTTTTAACGAAAGTTAGCATTGTGAAATAACATTTTGTGGGTCTGGTGATACCACGGGACACCAGCTAGTTCCGGACATGGCGTGGGCAATGTTTAAAAACCAACAAATAATAAATGCAATGCTAACGTAAATCCAAAAATTTTAACGGAATGCGACTAAGAACCATTAATCTATATATAGTATCTGACGACCAAACTGTTAGAGTTTGACAATCAAATAACACATATTGCGGAAGCTAGGATCAAGTATAACACATAAATATTAACTAAAACATAAATAGTAAACGTACCCGATGCACTTCAAATTAACCTTGATTCTTGGACAATTAGATCAATGATAAACCCCTTACCGTTTTGTTTATCGATCTCTTGATAATTACTAAAGTAAGTAATTACCTCGTTCTTGTACACACAAACTACCAACGAATAAAGGTTTGTTGCAAGTAAACAAAACACTTAATATTATTGCTTGGAAAAATCGATCCAAACCCTTAGGGTTGGGGTTGAGTCGATCGGCCACAAGAAACAAAGAAAGAAAACAAGTTTTAGGGTTAGAGTGTGTGCACAAAAGATGTGAAAGTCTTACCCTTGACCTTGTATATATACTAGGTGATTTCTTGGTGATCAAGCAAGGCATGGATCGACCCATGTGTGTGGGCTTCGACCGGCCTAGGACTCCCCAAAGAGGTTCTAGATCCTTCTTGACTCCCAAGTTTCACTCTAGTCCTTATCTTCCTTTAATAACGATAGTTAGTCCATACGGTTAATAACTAACGACCGTTTAGTCCATTAAGTGTTATAAATACATATATTCGATACATTTAATATATATATATTTATTTTACATTATTCTTGTTTGTAAAGTGTGCAATCCCGAGGTCTCGGGTTCGATCCTAGACATTTACTTATTAATGTTTATACGTAACATTTAACAGCTCCCACTCGTATATCCATTAATAGTAAAATGACATTGGTTAGCGTCTTGCAACACTCCAATGCCCCTAGTTCAATCCGAGCTAGGTTTCCTGGAAAAACCTTTAATGATTCATCATTATAATTATCCTTTCATTACTAATACCGCATTAATAAAGATGTGAGTTCCTTTATTAAATTTCTGTTTCTCGTTTCTTTACGATTGATCAAAATTACCAAAACATCTGAACGTATTCCAGATAGACTTTGGGCATGGCCATGCAAACATTTTGTCAACCCTACGAGGGGCCCAGCAGTATTAAACTTCTGAACAAATCAGAAGGAATAAATTCTTTCTTGACTACAAGAATAACCCATGAACTTTGCAACACTTCTGGAAACAACCCTTATAACTCCCTGTTACGGTGAGCGGTAGATTGCTTCACAAAAATGCACTACATCCATGACACTTATCTGGTATCTCAAGTCTGAGGATAACTTTAAATATGATTCTCACATTAAATATTAAATCATATTGTTGGGATAAGTCCAATATTCAATTCATCGAATATCATGTGAAATTGGTATGTCTACGCATCAATACACTTTCAAGTATATTCTAAACCAATACTCAAATTTGTCTTAATTTAATGATATTCCCATATCATTAATCGACAATGGACATTTAGAATAATAAATTATTCATGGATCTTAAACATGCAAATATAGGATATATTATTAAGACAATGAATAAATAACATAAAACATATTTTATTTCATTAAAATAATAATTGTACATTACATCCTTTATCCAAACACTAATCACAAATGGGCATGAAACTTTCAGCTAATCTAAGTCCTACACCTTCAGCATGCTTGTAAAGCTTGGTGCCAGGTAGAGGCTTTGTTAATTGATCTGCCAAGTTATCATCTGTGTGAACTTTGAGCATTTCGATTTCGCCTATTTCGACTTGTTCTCGAACATAGTGATGCTTAATCGGGAAATGTATGGTGCCTTTCATGATTCCAGGCTCATTGGCAAATGTAATTGCAGCTGAATTGTCACAATACATTTTAATAGGTCGTTGAATCTAAGGCATGACTCCAAGCCCTGAAACAAACTTCCTAATCCAAACAGCTTCCATTGCAGCTTCTGAAGCAGCTATATACTCACTTTCTGTAGCAGACATCGCTAGTACACTCTGCTTTCTGCTCCTCCAATCCACAGCTCCTCCATTAATGACAAAGACATAACCCATTTGAGACTTCGTATCATCCTTATCACCTTTCCAAGAAGCATCGCAGTAACCTGTAACATCAAGTTCTGCCGATGGATTTCCCCCATAAACCAAGAACATATCCTTAGTGGCCCTAAGGTACTTAAGAATATTCTTAACAGCAGTCCAGTGAACTACACCTGGATTTTGCTGATATCGACTGGTTAAATTCTGAGCAAACGCTACATCAGGTCTTGTACTTTTCACCGCATACATAATAGATCCCACAGCCGAAGCATAAGGGACTCTTTTCATGCGTTGCACCTCTGCAGGTGTTGAAGCACAAACCTTGTTGCTCAAGCCATGTTGCTCTTGCATCGGCAAATATCCTTTCTTGGAATTTTGCATACTGAATCTTTTCAGTATTTTATCAATGTAAGCACTTTGGCTTAATCCAATTAATCGCTGAGATCTATCTCTATATATCTTGATTCCCAGAATAAATGCAGCTTCCCCTAAATCTTTCATAGAAAAACAACTTCCAAGATATTCCTTAACCTTTTTGTAAACTTGGAATGTCGTTCCCCATGATCAATATGTCATCGACATATAATATAAGGAAAATTACATTACTCCCACTAACTTTGTGATATACACATGGCTCATCAAGATTTTTAGTGAATCCATACTTTTTAATTTCACCATCAAATCTCTTATTCCATTGTCGTGATGCTTGCTTTAATTCATAAATGGATCTTTTAAGCTTGCATACACGATTTGGGAATTCTGGATTTACATACCCCTCAGGCTGCGCCATATAGATGTCTTCATCTAGGCGACCATTTAAGAAGGCGGTTTTTACATCCATTTGCCAAATCTCATAGTCATAGTAAGCGGCTATAGCTATAAGAATCCTAATTGCCCTTATGTCAGCTACAGGAGAAAAGGTCTCCTCATAGTCAACACCAAAAGTTTGTGTATAGCATTTAGCTACACAACGGGCCTTATAGGTTTGTACAACACCATCCATGTCAGTCTTTTTCTTGTAGAGCCATTTACTCCCAACTAGTTTGGCACCCGGAGGTAGGTCTACTTCTTCCCAGACATCATTGTCTTCCATGGATTGCATTTCCCCATCCATAGCTTCTTTCCATTTGGCCTTTTCAGGACCATTCATGGCAGCTTTATAACTTGTAGGCTCATCAAGATCACCCAGTATATACTCATCACTCTCTACATTAAGACATAGACGAGTAGGAGCTTTTACTGGTCTTGTTGACCTACGAATGGGAATCACTTCAACTTCAGGTGGAGGACCTAAACTTTCAGGTTCTACCGGAAGTTGGTTAGTGTTTTCAGAAGGTTCTACGTCTTCTTGACCGTCTTCCAGATCATATACTCTCCCACTGAATTCTTGAGATATGAGCTCCCTTTCAAGGAAGTCTCCATACCTTGCAACAAATACTTTGTTTTCAGGTGGGTAATAAAAGTAGTATCCCATAGTTTCCTTAGGGTATCCTACGAAGATGCACTTCACAGATCTTTGTTGGAGTTTGTCTGCTGAGTCACGTTTAACATACGCCTCACAACCCCAGACCTTTAGATAAGACAGGTTTGGAGCTTTTCCAGTCCATACCTCATATGGTGTCTTATCAACCTTCTTTGTTGGAACCAGATTTAGAATGCGAACCGCAGATTCTAAGGCATAATCCCAAAACGAGAAAGGAAGAGTTGTTAGATTAAACATAGATCGTATCATGTCTTGCAATGTACGATTCCTTCTTTCAGATACACCATTTTGTTGTGGAGTATATGGAGAAGTAAGGTGCTGGACAATTCCCTCCTTTGCTAGATAATCTATGAATTCCTGACTCAGGTATTCACCACCTCTATCAGATCGAAGAGCTTTAATCTTCTTTCCAAGTTGCAACTCTACTTCTGCTTTAAACACTTTGAATGTTTCAAATACCTCATGCTTATGTTTAAGTAAATAAACATAACCATAACGGCTGTAATCATCCGTAAATGTTAAGAAGTAGCTAGCACCTCTCCTTGACACATGTCTAAGTGGTCCACACACATCTGTGTGAATAAGACCAAGTAGATCATTAGCCCTTTCAATCCTATTTTTAAAGGGTTTCTTAGTCATCTTCCCAGCAATGCAAGATTCGCATTTATCAAATGATTCATCATTGATCTTATTTAAAAGCTCATTGTGTTGCAGCTTTTTCATGCGATCTTTGCCAATGTGAGCAAGCCGACAATGCCAAAGATAAGATGAATCTAGACCTTTCTTGATTCTCTTATTGTTGATGCTATACATTGAATTATTTGTAACAAAAGCATTATCATTATTATTCATATCAATTTCAAATACACCATTCACAGCAACAGCATTAAAATAAAAAACATTATTTAAAGAAACTGAAATTCCATTGCTTGAAATAGTATGATGAAAACCAAGGTTTAACAAACATGAAAATGAAATTACACCTCTAACAATTGACGGTGCATAATGACAATTATTTAAAGATAGTACTAAGCCCGAAGGCAACACTAAATTAAATACTCCTATAGCTTCAACTCCTGCATGCGCTCCGTTACCAACGTGCAAGAATTGTTGTCCATAGGCCAGCTTTCTCTCAACTCTAAACCCCTGCAAGGTATTGCAAATATGAATGCCACATCCAGTATCATATACCCATGAATTCAATTTAGGAGTAAGAGTGAATAATTCAATCATAAAGAACGCACCTGATGTGCTGGCTTTACCAGCATCATTCCCCTGCTTCTTGAGTCGCAAGTCATGAATGTAGAGAGGGCAATTGCGCTTCCAATGGCCCTTTTCATGACAATGGTGACAAGCCTGATCCTTCTTGTTTGGCGGATTCACCTTGTTCTGCTTAGGCTGATGTTGTTTCATCTTGGGTTGAGGTTGATAGGCCATGACCTGCTTGCCTTTATCACCTTTACCTTTGCCTTTGTTCACATGCTATTTCTTCTGGATTCTCCCCCCATGAATTGCCAACACTTGTGGGGTAGGAGCTTTGACCTTGGCTGGTAGACTTTTCTCATAATCAACAAGCAATGCGAGTAATTCTGAGACTGTCTTCCCTGAGCAATGCATGTTGTAATTCTGCACAAAACCAGCAAAATCCCTGTTGAGGGATCTGTTGATCAAGTGCACTTGCACATTGTCGGGGTAACCAAAACCAATTCTGTGAAGTTGATCAAAGGAATCTTTCATCTCATCCACATAATCGGCTACTGGTTTACCATCACCATGCTTGCAGTTGTGTAGCTTGTCAAGTTCATCATACAATTCAACTGCAGGTGGCTTCTCATAAGACTGCTTAAGCATCTCAAGCATGTCTTTAGGGAACGCGTACTCGTACTTCTTTTGTAACTGAGCACTCATGCTAGTGAGCATTAAACAAGCAACCTCATTAAACTTAGCATTTACCACCTTCCAAGCCGCCTTTGCTTCTGGTGTAGCAGAAGCTTCAGGCTCAGCTGGACATTCTTCGGTCAAAAAGTCTAGCTTACCAGACGCCCTCAAGACAATTCTGAGCGAACGGTGCCAGTCATTGAAATTCTTTCCAGTCAATTTTTCTCTCTCAAGATGACTCTTGAAAGCAGAAATCACAGTTTGGTTATCGGGTTGAGCCATATCTACAGATAAAGTTCAAATATTAGTATTTTCGATAATCAATATCTTCAAGAAAAATAAAATACCCAAGGCTATATTCATATAACCAACTAATTTTCTTGAAAATCTAGGATCCAACTTAACATAGATTCCACCATACCAGTTGATCTGCTAGTGGTGAAAGTATAAAAGTTGGTAATCTGTCGAACAATAATTGGCAAACAAGATTTCCAATTCCTAGATCATTATGGGATTTACATCAAATTGATTCATCAATTTGCCTTGTAAGCATGTTTTATCCCATCTCATGCCTTAAGTTCTAGGTCTCACGCACAACTTAATTAAGTCGTCTACCTTAGAAACTGTAAAATTACAATTATGGTCTCACGCGTTAAAAGAATTTTACCTTGTTATAGTAATTTAGCCTAGGTCTCACGTTTACTAAATTAAAATTCCAAGTGTTTCTTTTAGGTAGATGGCACGTAACTTAAATTATTAAGGGTATTAATTTTTGATATGTCAATCAAAAATATGTACAAAGATGCATGTTCTCATCTTTATAACATAAGTTTTCATAAAAACTTTTTATATCCAATTCGTGAAATTAATACACAAAGTTTTACTTCAGGTTTATGCCAAAACCCTAAGATGACTTTGTACAATCATGATTTTAAAAGTAATTCGTTTAAGACATATTCAAGATTGTGATAACCAAGGCAGACTCTAAGGCTCTTTTCTAAGCCTTCAAATCACGGTTATGAATATCATCTTAAAAGACTTAATTTTAAAAGCATATTCGCACAAAACATCATTCAAGCAAAAGTTTATGGATTCAATCTCAAAATAGTAATAAAGTTTGAATTTTGCTAGTCTCGCCTGGGAGCTGATTACCGTGCGAATCGGACCATGATTGGCAATAAGACCTTGCAAGATTCTTACTTTATCACTTTAGGGTGTCACAATTATTAGTCCGTATTAATTTTCTTTATAAAAAACAACCCTTTTATTGCTTACAACAAGTCCAACTAAAACAATAAAACAAGTATCAAAGAAAATCAAAACAACCAATAATAAATAAGTGAAACAATTAGCCACATGCAATCCGTATTAGAAAAGATCCTAATAAAATCAATTCTAGGTATAATAATGCATGCAATCAACTAAGGCCTTCTCCTCTTAATGGAAGAGAGCCACATACATTGACGAATCAATTGTGTAGGCCAAAGCTAATTAACACACCACATAGCATATAAAATTGATTTTAATATGTATTGGAGTCTTCCCCAATTTAAGATCTATATGAACATGTGATAAAAAAAACAAGATCCATGACGAACATGCATGTAAGTCACGGATTAAAACCTAACAATTAGCAATTAGGTCACAAGATACGTTCAATTAACCGGTTAATGACCTAGGGTTTCTAGTGATTACACATAATCTTAGAAAACCACAAAACCCTAATTAGGGTTTCATGGAAAAATCGACCCCCCCCCCCCAAAATTATGGTTAGGGTTTCGAAGTTTTTAGAAAAAAAGAAAAACCCTAGATCAAAAAAAAAACATGTATCTAAAACAATTAAAGATCCGGTTTTTATTACGTTTTAGTAATCAATTACATGTTATACAAGGCTCGTGATGCCACTGTTAGAGTTTGACAATCAAATAACACATATTGCGAAAGCTAGGATCAAGTATAACACATAAATATTAACTAAAACATAAATAGTAAACGTACCCGATGCACTTCAAATTAACCTTGATTCTTGGACAATTAGATCAATGATAAACCCCTTACCGTTTTGTTTATCGATCTCTTGATAATTACTAAAGTAAGTAATTACCTCGTTCTTGTACACACAAACTACCAACGAATAAAGGTTTGTTGCAAGTAAACAAAAAATCGATCCAAACCCTTAGGGTTGGGGTTGAGTCGATCGGCCACAAGAAACAAAGAAAGAAAACAAGTTTTAGGGTTAGAGTGTGTGCACAAAAGATGTGAAAGTCTTACCCTTGGCCTTGTATATATACTAGGTGATTTCTTGGTGATCAAGCAAGGCATGGATCGACCCATGTGTGTGGGCTTCGACCGGCCTAGGACTCCCCAAAGGGGTTCTAGATCCTTCTTGACTCCCAAGTTTCACTCTAGTCCTTATCTTCCTTTAATAACGATAGTTAGTCCATACGGTTAATAACTAACGACCGTTTAGTCCATTAAGTGTTATAAATACATATATTCGATACATTTAATATATATATATATATTTATTTTACATTATTCTTGTTTGTAAAGTGTGCAATCCCGAGGTCTCGGGTTCGATCCTAGACATTTACTTATTAATGTTTATACGTAACATTTAACAGCTCCCACTCGTATATCCATTAATAGTAAAATGACTCTTGCAATGCAGCTTGCGAGTTTTGACTCTTGCACCCGAAAGGACAAACCCACTCGCATGCACTATAACAAATATCTCTGGGGAGAAAAATCTACCAGGGTTTTACACTTAAAAAAATATAACATATATAAGTATATATTTACATTTATAGTTGCCTGAAATTATAACTTAAAAACATCAAACCCACTTATGAATGTGTATAAAACATAAATTGTTCTTATTTAGAAATGTGTAAACTAAAAGATAATGATTTGCACACTTTAATTTTTTCTTCGTATACTCTAATATGTGCATTCAATAGTTACACATTTATTATATGTTGCTTTGAGTTTGTACATTTAAATGTGCAAATAACAAATAAGAGTATGTCAATCAATTGTCAAACAAAAACATGTGTCTTTATTGTAGTGACATACGGAAGTATGTAGTCATCACATAAGTAATAAAATACCCATCATATTTTCTGTTATTGGAATCTGTATCTGTAAACTATTTTACATAATAAAATAGAAAAATGATTGAGAGACACAAATCTTGTGTCTAACATATGCGGAATTACCTCATTGGATTGTGAAAGAGTGAGTTATGTTGTGACAACCAATGAATTATTCACATGCAATTTTAGACGACAGTTATAGCTTAAAAAGTTCTACTGTATTAAGTATCATATCTTAGCCCCAACTGTTTTTTTTTTATTTTTTTTTTAAACGAAGACATTTTATTACACAAAATTAAGATACATGCATATCATTCCAAATAAGCGAGGTAATTTCAGGAGGAAAATATTATCCCAGTTAAATCAAGAAGCAGAAGAAAACGAGTAAGAAGCAACCCATTGAGCTACTTTATTTTGTTCATGCTTGACCTAATAAAATGTAATTTGCATATTCTTTTCCCATAAGCGTAAGATATAATCAAACAACACATAGACATATTAAATGATTTGAAAGAGTACTTATCTTTAATTGAACATGAAATATTCAAAGGGTTGAAACCCTTGAAAAAGCTGGAAAATTCGACCTAGGGTTTTTCCCTCAAAGTTGCACACCAATAAATGAAATTCGGAAAACTATATATAGATTTTACAGGGTGATGGCGTCATGTATTGGATCGTGAAGCCGTCAACTCGCCGCCATAATAGAAATTGTATTGCCTAGATCTTATTTTGACGCCGTCATGTGTAAAATTCTTCTGGGCCCTCATGTACAAATGGACCCTGACGGCCTTGGTGACGCCGTCAGGTCCTATGCTTGAAAACACTCTGGACCGTCACGTGTATTTTCCACTTCCACCTCTTTTGTAACTCTTGACGCCGTCATGTAAAGAGTTATGAAGCTGTCAAGTACTGTTCCCAGCAAGGAAAATTGAGACTTTGCCGTTTTCTTCACTTTTATGCTCCAAAAACATCCAAAATGCTTCCTTTTCCAGATTTCCGTCCAAAAGTACCTAAAATGACAAAAGGAACGACTTAGGGCAATATTTGATCAAATAATCTCGAATTCGAGCTTAAATGACCCTTTAAAAGTGGTTCACTTTTCGCCTCATCAAATACCCTTACACTTGAGATTTGCTTGTCCTCAAGCAAATGCGCTTTTATTCTAATCAAAATACAAGTTAGGGGTCATTTAACACTAATATAAAAGTAATTACAACAAATAACCGTTCCACTAAAAACCAAAGACAAGCACGGAGGTCATACACTAGCACCTCACAAATAGTGTTTAGATACTCACATCTCTCGGGCGTAATAAAGTATATATTACAATATGGAAATGAAAAACATCTCTCACTACCTTTTATAGCAAAATAGATTACCATAGGCTTGGGAAAGGATCAAACCTCCACCACTTGGCGTAAGCACCTAGGATAAACTATCAAAGAGGTCTTTCAAAGGGTTATAACGTTAGGTGTAGGGATATGGAATACACGGTTTTGTTGGATAAAGGCAATATTTACTGGTGGCGAGTTAATCATCTTGGTTAATTATATTTACAATATGGCGTTACTAAGCCAAGACTAGGCTCGACTTAATCTAACTAATCAAAAATAACAAAAACATAAAATAAACATAGAATGAAATGGGATGGTAGTCCGTATGTCTTTCTCTTTTTTTTTTTTTTTTTTTTTTTTTTTTTTTTTTTTTTTTGTGCATACACTCTTACCCTACCATCCAAAATAATACATCATAGGGAATGTACATTCCCCTTACACTTGACTTTTTACATACTTTACAATAAACTAATCTAATGACTCGAATTAAGATAATCAAAACACTTGGAGAACTTTTTAAGATTAACGCACATATGTGGGTAATATATGATGTTCTTCCCCATTACTCCATAACATAAGTACTTTACCCATGAGTCCCAATCGTCCCAAAACAATATGTACAAGATATGACTCGACTTAGCAACCATATAATCAATTAGATAATTAACTAAGGGTTTAAACAAATAACAATAATGCACTAAAGATGAGTGCATACACGGAAGGCTAAGGCGATTTGGTTGCACACTTGGGTGTGTTGTAACAAATTCTTCCTTTAAGCAAAATGCTTAAAGTTAGAAACGAAAAGATAGGTTCAGAGGGGTGTACTAGGGGTTTCGTTTACTAAAAATGAGTACATCGCTAAGGTGTGGGAAAATTAATTGACTTTACTAGCCAAGTAATATGACTTAAATGGTCAAGTAATTATGATACGGGTATAACACAAGGGTGATCCTAGTGCCTCTTATCATGTAGTAAATCCTACTACACGAATGTAGTCTCACTAGCGGTCTCGGGATACATCACTAACGCAAGTTCTAGAACCTAAGTGCTACCGGTACACTCATAAGCACTAATAATGAATGCTTTTCCTATCAAATCTAAAGGCGAACCTCACATATTTGGGTGAAAATTTTTTCTAAATGGTACTGTTTTGTGCTAGTCATACGACTCCTATCCATGAGACGCTTGCTAAGGCTAAAGTTTCACTCCTAAATGTTGTAAAAAATTTTAAATTTGGCGCTAAAATTACACTAACAAGTATTTCTCTTAGTTTTATTACACACCTACCATCAAACAAACAAACTCAAATGCAATAGTTTCCTATATGGTATCATCATTTACCCTCCCCTTATACTTAGGATGAACATTCTCTCCAATGTTCAATTAAAGGATGTAAAAGTAAAATAGGTAAAAGAATGAAAACAAATACTCCCCTGATTCGTTCGGTGTGGATAGTGTGTCAACAAGGTTAGATCTTCCTCCAATAAAATGAACATTCAAAGCTTCCCTTCCAGAAATATAAATCATCTTCTTATCATATATAACCTGTTAAACCTGAGAAAACAAACAATGCAACCTCGCGTAAAATCGGTGGCAATCTATATATACTAACAAGTGCTAGAAAGCAAATTAAGATATAATGCTTGTGGAATGAATGTTTGCAGATTTTCTGGAGTTTATAAAACTAAAGAATTAACAAAAACTTTAAGACTCCGTTAGAAAAACAAAACTCACAAAATTTCCAGAATTTTACACATGACGCCGTCAGGAGTTAACTCCTGACGCCGTCAGAAGTGACTTGCAGAAATCTTTACGTTAAGTTTCCAAAAAAATTCTGGAAAAACTTATGTCCTACTTCCTAGAAAATCCTACAAAACATCATTATGACTCGGTACAAGCATTTGACTCTAACAAGTACTAATACACATGTTCATTTAATATTGTGGCGAATCAAGATCAATTTCGTCCTTAGAAACAAATTTGAGGTTTCCCGTTACACTTAGCTTTTGCAAAATACCTTTATATGAAGTTAAGACGAAGTTAAACGACAAAATAAAGTATTTTCACAATTTAATTTTGAAACATGTTCTACCAACAATAAAAATAAAGTATGCATACGGAAGCAAATAACATTCAAACAAATAAAAATCAAACAAAACATGGGTTGCCTCCCGAGAAGCGATTTTCTTTATTTTATGAGTCTTGTAGCTAGACTCAAGGTCATGGGCAATTACGTGACCTCATCGTTGGTCTCATTCTCTATGTCATCTCCAATCTTAGTTTTGTATTTCGGACCTAGTTGCAAACATTCCTTGTAGAAACCAAGTATTCTATTCATGTCATACTCTACCCCTCTACGTCTATCCTCATCATTCCTATAGTAAACCGCTTACTTGTGTTCCTTTTCTATGTTTGATAGAAGGAGGTATTGTTCAATCTTATAGGGCATTTGGTAAACAATCTCATCGTTCTCTTCCTTGAATCTAACTATCCCTAGGGACGGGTCATAATTCATCTTAGAGGACTCAACAAATGGTTTTCCGAACACTACTTGACTTAAGCAACCATCGATTACCGGACGAATATCCTCTACAATCACAAAGTCGGTAACATAAGTGAAATTTCCTACAAAGACATGTGATCCTTTCACTCTTCCAACAAAGTTGGTCATCCAATTCGTGTTAGGCATCATCCTATACCCAAGTTGCTTCTTCACTACCCAATTATAATAGGTCCTAGTCATGATGTTTATAGGAGACCTAGGATCGATATAAGCTTTCCACACATGCATATGCCCAATGTTGCATGGTATGTTGATGTTAGAGGGATCAACTACTTTAATAAGGGGTGAACCAAGGATGTATGGTGTCTTGGGATCATCGAATAGATCCTTGTGATATTCCCGTTCTTCCTTGGTGGGTAACCTATCAAAGTATTCTTCTATGTTTTCTACTTCCTCTAACTTTTCTTCCTTAATATCCTCAACTTCCTTAATCTCATCCCTAGTCCCGGTTTCTATTCCAACTTCATCCTTGTCACTTTCTTCCATATTCTTATCTATCAGCTTAATGGTGACAACATTGACAAAGTGGACGTGTTCGGATGTTGAGGGGTCCTTAATTCGGATTCCGCTATTAGATTCCCTGGTGTCCTTCCTAGGTGTGGTTAGCAATTAGTTGTTGAGGGCTTTGAACAAGTTGTCAATCTTATTGGTCATCTTTATTTGTTGTTGATTGAATTTGGTTTCAAACATAGCTATGCGAGCTTCTTGAGATGCCATAAACTTGGACACCAATCCTTCAAGATTATTGGTACTACCATAGTTGTTGGAAGGATTGTTTTTGAAAGTACGGTTAGCAGGTGGACCGTTTGGTCGGTAACGATTAGGTGGATCGGAAGAATTGTTTTGGGGCATGTTTTGGTTTTGTTTTCACCTAAGATTCATGTGATTTTTCCAAGAAGGGTTTTAGGAATCACCGTAAGGGTTTGGCTCAGGTTTGAAAGTGTACCACTTGTCTCCCGCTTCGTCGGTACGCGAGGATGCGTAATCCGCAAAAGCTTGTTCGGGGAGTTCCACACACTCACGAGTGTCATGGGGACCACTACATAATTCGCATGAAGAAGTTATTTTGTTCACTTGGCTTGAAGGCTTAGCAGCTTCATAAGATTTAATGAGAAACTTGACTTGGTCCTCAAGTTCCATGATGAGGGACTTTTTGGAGTTAGTCCTTGAAACGAATCCATGCTTCATACAGAGTTTCACCTTGACGTTGTTGGAACATCAAGATATCATTTCTAAGCTTGGTAGTTCTCCCCGGTGGGAAAAATTGAGCCAGGAAACGAGTGGTGAGATCATCCCATGAGGTGATGGATCCCGCGGGTAAACGTTCAAGCCATAGACTAGCTTTATCAGGTAGAGAGAATTGGAATAGGCGTAATTGGTTCGACTCTCTAGTTGTAACATCAAGGTCTATAGAATCTACGATTTTAAGGAAGTTCTTGAGATGTTGATTAGGATCTTCGGAACGAATTCCATGGAATGCACATCCGCTTTGCACTAACCGGATGGTGTCGGATCGCAAGGGGGACACATTGGCTCCTTGAGTGAGCTCAATAGTGTTTTGATAGCCTTGGTGGCTAGGACGGGAATACTCTCCTAAGGTTCAGGGCCTAAGAGGTTGGTTTGCTAGTGGTGGGTTGATGGGTTCAAAGAGGTTACTACCTTTCATGATGTCGGATGATAAAGGTCACGAACAAAGACACGAAGAAATAAGATAAACTAAAGAAAACCTAAAAATAAAAATAAAATCTTACTAGAAAGGAATTTAGCAAGTAGACCTAATAAAAAAAATCCTAACCTAGACAATAACTATTCCCCGGGCTGCGGCGCCAAAAACTTGATACGTGGGAATCGCACCAGGTTTTACCTCTCAAGGGATCTCAAGAAGCTTACAACCCCCACCAGGCAGTGTACCTGATCGTTGTAGTATAGTATAGTGACAAGTACCGGGGGATAGATCGTTCAACTCAGGAATAGTGTCGTCAGGATTAGAAAGCCTCCTAAACTAGGTCTAGAGGTAAGGGATGATTCTTTTTGTATTTTTTATATTTTATAAAAGTAGGTAAAATCTCGGGTTTCGAAAGAGTGGGCGAAATTAGTTGCTAGCCAACTAACACAATTAACTAAAATTCAATCAAAATAAAATAACAAAAATGAAAATGAAACTAATTATACTAGTGGTGTAAACAATGATAGGGAAAGTTGTGTTTACTTAGATTTTATTACTCCCTATATATCTTTTATAGGTTAATAGCTTGTTACAATTGCATGGATGACGGGTTATATTCCTTAATACTAGTCGTAGGGCCGTGTACAATATTCCCTAACTCTATAGGATCCTACTTCCCTCCTATGTCTAGTCATTAGAAGCTCCTAACATGGGATCACTAGAATTCTCCTACGCATTAAATACAACCAAAAATCGTAGTATACCTCCGATCATGTTTCTTAAGACGTTCAAGCAAGTTACCAATGGAAGCCTGCCAGTTTTCTGAAGCCTAACATCGAATACAATCATCCGTAAGAATTATAAACAAACAATCAACCCAAATTAACATCTAGGTTTCACTACATCAAAGCAAACACAAAGGAAATCTAGCCTAGCATGTTAAATAGAAGACAAGCGTAAGATATAATCAAACAACACACAGAGATATTGAATGATTTGAAAGAGTACTTATCTTTAATTGAACATGAAATATTCAAAGGGTTGAAACCCTTGAAAAAGCTGGAAAATTCGACATAGGGTTTTTCCCTCAAAGTTGCACACCAATGAATGAAATTTGGAAAACTATATATAGATTTTACAGGGTGACGGCGTCATGTATTGGATCGTGACGCCGTCAACTCACTGCCATAATAGAAATCGTATTGCCTAGATCTGATTTTGACGCCGTCATGTGTAAAATTTTCTTGGGCCCTCATGTACAACTGGACCCTGATGGCCTTGGTGACGCCGTCAGGTCCTATGCTTGAAAACACTCTGAACTGTCACGTGTATTTTCCACTTCCACCTCTTTTGTAACTCTTGACGCTGTCATGTAGAGAGTTGTGACGCCGTCAAGTACTGTTCCCAGCAAGAAAAATTGAGACTTTGCCGTTTTCTTCACTTTTATGCTCCAAAAACGTCCAAAATGCTTCCTTTTACAGATTTCTCTCCAAAAGTACCTAAAATGACAAAAGGAACGATTTAGGGCAATATTTGATCAAATAATCTCGAATTCGGGCTTAAATGACCCCTTAAAAGTGGTTCACTTTTCACCTCATCAGCAACAAACTTGTCAAACTCGCAAAGTTGAGCATTAGTCGAAGCTAACGTACTATGTGGGGAGAGAAACACATTATCAACGACAAAGCAATTACAAGATCTCTATATAAACCAACAAGTAGTTGCAAAAATTAATAGAAATCGTGAAACGTCATAAGCGGAAGGGATTGTGTCAATCAAGGTTTGTATATAACAAGAAATATTCATACCAAGAGGATAAGATCGGAGGGACAAAGGAGAGCCAAATTAAACAGGGCGTATCTAAGCACATTCGAAGAGAAGATGTTCGACTGATGCGACACAATCATTACAAATCCGACATGTTAGAGGAGGAGAGCATTGTCTTTTATATAAATTCTCTTTGGTGGCAATAGAATTTGAGATGGCTTTCCATAAGAATAGCTTGATTTTTGGTTGCACCGCGATGTGCCATACGACCTTCCAAAAGTTTGACGACGGGTTAACACTTAACTCATTGATGACAAACGAATTGTTCCTCCATGTGATAGCTTGTTTGTAGCCGGATTTTGCTGTGTATTGGCCCTTAGAATCAAAATGCCATATGAGTTTGTCTAGAGAACCAGTTTTTGAAATCGGAATTATCATGATCGTTTCAACTTCCTTTGCAGAAATATGCTCATGAAGTTTCCTAACATTCCACAGCTTCAATAAAATCAAAAACACTGGTATTGTTATGTAACGGTCCTCGGGGTAAATTGATGTATAAGTCATCCATGAAAAGGACCCTTTTTTGTGTCTAGAAGGAAATGTCTAGCTCGTTTCCAACTTGCCATTGTACACCCTGTAATAACATATCACGACCGTGAAGTAAGCTGCTCCAAAGCCATGAGGGGCGCAATCCTCTTTTAGCAACAAGGAAGTTAGAGTTAGGAAAATAGACTCCTTTAAGAATTCTTCCGCAAAAGTCATATGGATTAATGAGCAGCCTCCAACCTTGTTTAGCAAGAAGAGTTGTGTTAAAAGCTTCCAATTCCCAAAATCCAAGACCACCCTTATGCTTTTGTTCTGAATGTTTTCTCCAATTCTTCCAATGGATATGGTGTTCATGGGAATCACCACCCCCGAAAAAATTTCGAACATATGTCATAAGCTTATTCAAAAGGTTTTTAGGAAGCAAAAAACATTTCACAGAATAAAAGCGAATGGATTGAATGACAGACTTTATTAAAACCTCTCGAATTGAATGTGAAAGAAGCTTCTTCTTCCAACCTTGCATTTTTTTGAAGCACTTTGTCTAGTAAGAAGCCAAAAAACTCCTTTTTCTTCTGGCCAAAGATCGAGGGAAGCCCAAGATATTAAGCTTTTGAGTCCATTTGATGCACATGAAATCCAGAACTAATGTCGCTACGTAGATCAGTTGGGCTGTTGGAAGAAAAAAAGGTAGACAACTTTTCAAAATTGACAATTTGGCCCGAAGCTTGACAATATGACTCTAACATATGCGGATAATAGCCAAGTATTCAACATGTGTAGCCTTCAAAAAAAGGGAATCATCTGCGAAATAGATATAGCCATACAGGAGACCACGGGGCAAGCACGAGCCATTCTAATACTTGATAGAGAGTCTAAAGCCACTGCCTTGGAAATTTGACGCGATAACACATTAGCAAGAATGATAAAGAGGTAAAGAGAATGGGGACTCCTTAGCGAAGCCCCCGTTGCAACTTTATAACCACGACTAAATCCCCGTTCACAATAAATTCTAACTCTTATGTCGTGAGGCATGCATGTATCCAGTTACACCAAAAGAACACTAAAACCCATTTTACGTGAAACATTTAACAAGAAATCCAATTCGACTCGGCCAAACGCTTTATTTAGATCAACTTTCAGAGCCATAACGTTTGGCTTACCTTTTTTTTTTGTTGTGGATATAATGGAAAGCTTCCTTCGCCACTACCATGTAATCCTGAATTTGTCTCTCGGGAATGAATGCAGATTGTTGTGGAGAGATGATTTTACTCATTAGTGGTTTTAACCAGTTCGATAATACTTTAGAGATGATCCTGTATATGAAGTTGCAAAGGCTAATATGCCGAAATTTGGTAAGTGTCTCCGGGGCAGGGGTCTTTGGAATAAGAGCTACTAGTGTCTTATTTATTTCAAGTAGCATGTCCCCCGTGTCGAATGTTGAAAAAGAAGTGAATAGCTTTACAAACAAAATCCCAATAAGATGCCAATACTTTTGGTAAAATATTCTAGAAAAACCATCTTCACCTGGAGCCTTCAAACTGCCTAGTTGTTTTGCAGCCTTGTGAATTTCTGAATCTGTGACCATAGATTGTAAATGTAAGTTCTTAGTTTCAAAAACCACAGGATTAAGAACACTAATCACTTCCTCATAGTTACAAGCACCTTTCGTTGTAAATGCAGACCCAAAGTGATCTCAGACGAGTCTTTGAATCTCTCCATGTTCGTGTACCCATTCCCCTAGAGAATTTTTCAATCCTGAAATTTTGTTCTTTTGACCATGATGAATATGATAAAGATGGAAAAAGCGGGAATTATAATCCCAATACTTCAGCAAATTGACATGACATCTTTGGTGCCAAAATATTTCTTCACGCAACCAGAGTGTTATGAGCTCTTAAGAAGAAAGATAGTTTTGACATTACTTCATTGAGAACAATTCACTGTACATATACTAGCAGGGTACTCGCACGTTGTGGCAGCGAGTACCATGTGATTAAAATTTTCAACAAGTCATACTTTTCGAATAAAAGCTTTTGTTAACAATAATTTTATGAGAACTTTATATTAAAATTAACTTTGCATAACAGCCAACTATTATATAGAAAAATATATTAAGTTGGATAAAAACTTATATTGTAATAGATCAAGTAATTATTTTGGAAACCCGACATAACATCAAATCGCCCACTAAATGTGTTCACCATTTTTAAAAAATAGACTACATCATTATTTTATCTAGAAAGACATGTATAAATAAATTATGGGCACTTAATGATTGTTGGTATTTATAAATTGTTATCATATACGTAGTAGTTACTTAGAAAACAAAAGTATCACAGTAAAATTTGTTTTGTTACTAATGGGCCTATCAAATAAACGAAAGATATTTTGAATTTTGGGTTTGTATTTTTTTTATCTTATACATGAATATTAGAGTTAATCTATTTTCATTATCATCATGTAAATCAAATCATGCTTCTCAGTTCTCTCCCCTTAAACCGCATAATGACGTCTCTTGTTTTATCTTTGAACTTTTTTTGTTCTTTTGGTTTGGAAATTCCTTGTTATTGATTTCTGAAGATATTGAGTCTTTTTGATCATTTATGTTACTCTTCGATCATCTCTATTAAAAAAAGTTAGTGTAATAAATTATCATCTCTTATAAAACTTATCTTAGATGCATGAGTTTTGTTGATGTTATAATATATTTTCTGTAAAGTTTTAAACTTCTCAATTTTTTATTGCTTATTTATTTTAATGCTTTTATTATTTAGGTTTAACAAAAATGCAAATGCAATTAATATGAATTTATATCCAATGGAATAATCATTGTAGGCCAATATAATTAGATTAGTTAGCAAATGTATAATAAGTGTCTCCAAATTAATCGAGTGCTTCTCTTCTTTTAAATCTCTTTGAGGCACATACTATTACCATTGTATGAGTTATTTAATTTGTGTCAAACATTTCTACAATTTGTAATTGAAATTGTTCATCTCAATGACATACCAGACGGGACTTGTGGATTTTGACATAGTTGTATATGTTTTAAGATGCGTGGTTTTTTTAAGTGTTTGGCTTATTAGATTTGAACAAAAATGATTAGTAGCTTGATTAGATTGTACAATGTGATAAAATGGTTATATATATGAGTGAGTGGGCGATTTAAATAGTGTTTTAATTGTATGTATTAATGTATTTGAGTTTTAAATATTTGTAAATAGTGCTTTAGTAGGAAAAGTAATACGGAGTACAATTTTTTCCACTATAAGCAAGTGTTAAATCTTAATTTTTTAAGTATTTCATTTTGGGAATATAGTAAATATTTTATAATGTAGTATAGATGTATTACGTATGATAAATAATAATCCAATAAACAAAGGCATCGTGATCCAGCAGAATGTAAGTGGCCTATCAATCTAGAGGTTGTGGGTTCAAGCCTCGTTGGTGACATGTGGGATGGGTGGTGTAAGTTATTAAAATTTGCCGTTCTAAAAAAAAACTTCTATATTAGCTAGAAAAGCAACATTAATATGTCTACATCTAATCAAAAACTTAAAAAAAAAAATAATAAAAAAATAAAAAAACTTAGTAAGGGGGAGAGATATAAAAGAACTGTTGAATTATGAATGATCTGAAGAAGCACGTTTAGAGTTTGGAAGCGATTTGTTTTTGTGTGTACAATTGGCTAATAAGCATAATTCTTTGCTAACTAACTGAAGAGACTTGATAATAATATATTTTCTTATGTTAGAAATGCGCAAAGACAAAGCTAGAGTTGCTAATTTTACACGTTTTATATGACTTGGATTTCACTTTAAGAATTTCATCTATATAAGCATATAGCTTATGCCATTTTGTTTTCTTATTATAGCCGTTCGAGTTAAAAAAGCAAATGGATTGCTTTTGCAGAAAGAAAAAACAAGGGAAATATAATATAGATAATAAAAATAACATCGCCAAAAAATGGAGAACTCTAAGCGGAGACACCAACTGGAAGGACTTGTTAGACCCTCCGGGACCCGATCTCCGTAGCTACATCATTCACTATGGTGAAATGGCTCAAGCGTGTTATGACACTTTCAACTCTGTCAAGGTATCAAAGTATGGTGGAAGCAGCCGCTATTCACGTGAAAATCTATTGTCAAGAGTGGGCATTAGTCAAGGCCGTCCCTTGAATAAGTATCGAGTGACTAAATATATATATGCCACGTCTTCTATTGAACTTCCTGATGCATTCATCATGAAGTCATTGTCACGTGAGGCTTGGAGCAAGGAATCAAACTGGATGGGGTTTGTTGCGGTGGCTACAGGTGACGGAAAGGTTGTTTTAGGAAGGAGAGACATTATGGTTGCTTGGAGAGGAACCATTCAGGCTTTGGAGTGGGTTGCTGATTTGAGTTTCACGTTGGTTTCGGCTCCAAAAATATTTGGAGAAAACAACGATGACCCCAAAGTACACCAAGGCTGGTACTCAATCTACACCACGGACGATCCTCGATCGCCTTTCAATAAAACTAGTGCTAGAGACCAGGTGTGTGTATTTTGACATTTTGTTTTTGGTAATTATAACGATCGTTCAAGTTGGCTAATTTCATATGGCCTCGATCATGTATAAAAAAAAATTAGGTACTGGCCGAGGTGACGAGACTAGTGGAACAATACAAGAAGGAGGAAATTAGCTTGACCATAACTGGTCACAGTTTGGGTTCAGCTATCGCGACACTAAATGCTATTGACATAGTCATAAATGGAATCAACAAGCCGAAAGGTATCCTAAACAAGACCTGCCCAGTGACCACCTTTGTTTTTGCTAGCCCTCGTGTGGGAGACTCCAACTTCAAGAATGTTTTTAGTTCACAGAAAGATCTTCATGCCCTACGCATTCGCAACACATTTGATGTGGTTCCGAATTATCCTCTAATCGGGTATTCAGATGTTGGTGTTGAGTTGGAAATCGATACTACGAAGTCCAACTACTTAAAAGGTCCTGGGAGTGTGACAAGTTGGCATAGCTTGGAGGCTTATATGCATGGCGTTGCGGGGACACAAGGTAGTAAGGGAGGATTTAAGCTGGAATTTGACCGCGATATATCGCTTGTGAACAAGCATTTGGATGCTTTAAAAGAAGAATATGGTGTGCCTGCTTCTTGGTGGTGTGAGAAGAATAATAGTATGGTTCAACAAGAGGATGGTTCTTGGGAGTTGATGGATCATGAAGATGATGATTTTGGTCCATGAGATATGTAAATTTTCATTCAACGCTCATAATGCTGTATCTTTTACGTTAATTTTCGTTTTGATCTTTTACTAAATGATGGCTATCGAATGTCTTCGTAAAAAAAATGTAACTTTTCCACCATTTGTATTAAGGTTTTTTTTTTTAAATTGGTCGTCTCTTAATAAAAGAGCGTGTTTTTATTTCGTTTTTAGAATTTATTATTATTATTATTATTATTATTATTATTATTATTATTAAACAACTCTTCCTTTTATAGATTATTATTATTATTATTATTATTATTATTATTATTATTATTATTATTATTATTATTATTATGAGACAACTCTTCCTTTTATAGAGAATTTATTGAGATCTCCATAACTGTAAATCTAACGAGGATCAATTTTCCCGTGCTTCGTTGCTGATTTATGTTATAAGACTTAAACTCTCGGCATCCGTATATAAATCTAGATTATGTCATGTTGGGTAATACTTTGACTCTTAAAACACTTAAAAACATTTATATCTCCAAATTGACACCGCTACACATAGTCATCACACTTTTAAGCGAGCTAAACCTTATATGTGATGTTCTATCATGTATGTAGTTACTAGTAGGGTTGTTCGTAAAACTGCCCCGAGACCTAATATTGATCGAAAGTTTTTGCCATAATATGATTTAAGCTTTCACAATATTTTCACATCATACCTATTAGTGAAAATGTCTTAAACTTAAAAACAAATTAGTGAGAAGTACATATACGGGAGGAGTTCTCGCTTTGTTAAACATAATGAAAAACGCTTAGTGTTTGTTTTCAAGCTTTTTAACCGACGGAAAGTAAAATAATTATGGGATAATTACAAAATGCCAAGTTGCCCAAGTCATTTGCTTTTTTCACCTCCGCTCAGAAAGTTCGGAAACTACTCATTGAGCAACTCGGAAACTTTTTTTATTCAACTAAGGGACGCCTAGTGTTCGAAATTTTGGGCAACGCCTCCATTTTTTGGGTAACGCCGCCATTTTTTGGGTAACGCCGCCATTTTTTGGGTAATTTGGGACACTAACCATTCTATGGTTAAGTTGCCCGGTTGCCCGATGGGTATTTTCGAAACTTTTTGAGCGAAGGGAAAAAAATCAAAGGGACTTGGGCAACTTGAGAATTTTTGGAATTATACCAATAATTATTATATATAACATTTGTTGAAGTGAAACTTGTGAGTCAATATTGTTGCGAAGCCGTTGGTTGAGAGGTCGACTTTAGGGAGGAGGATGGCCAGGATGCAATGTGGAGCTACAGTTCGAGCCGGCACTGTTCACACAGAGTCGAGCCATCGGCTTAAAGGGATTAAAATAATTGAGTGGGTTTTCCATTTAATTTTTATGGTTCACTGAATGTTGTACACATGTTTTCAATTCTAGCTGTTTTTCTTAATGAGTTTTCACTGAGTTGTCACTTAATTTCTATGCCTATTTGTGTGTTTAACACCTGTTTTTCGTTACCACAACTCAAGAATTGTTATATATTAATGTTGGGTGGGAGATTTCTAGGACTATTAAAAGGGATTGGGTTTAAAAGGAGGTGGGGAAACTAAATTTCGTCATTTTTTAAGTTATAGGTAGATTTTGGTTTTTTGCATCTTTTAATTTGTTACTTCATTAGTGTTGTGTCAATGTCGTTTGTTGTTGTTGATAGACCATCAGGTTATTCATTAGTGTTATTCAATGTTTAATCATTTTGTGGGGTTGCGTTGTTAAAGGGGTATATTCATATTCCTGGAGATTCTATATTTTTTGGATTTTGATTGTTTCAAGCTACTTTCTAAGTGAAATATGAATGGTAAATTAAATCTTGAAAATGGGAATAATGAGCCTAAAATACCTAATTAACATCTTGAAGTTGTTCAAACACCTTAGCGCGAATAGGAGAATGAGGCCTTTTTAGGGAACATCGGGATTGAAGTCTGATTGCTATCACTTTTTTTAGTTTGTATGTCGTTGGTATGTGCTTAATCACATGCCTTTTATTTGTCAAATTAAGACAAAAACGACCAAAAACTAACCATAAATGCCAAAGATATTGTGTTTTTGTGTTTGTGATCGTGCAGGTACGGATATTTCAAAAATGGACATAAATCATGCTAGAAAGACAAGAACGAGCACGAGATTTGGAAAACTGTCAAAAGCCGAAGCCGGGGAAGCATTTCATCATTTTATAATTCAAAATTTCAAAAAGAACCCTTGGAGATTGAAAGAAGTGCAAAATTAGTCCTTGGTTGAAATTTGAAGAAAATGACAAAAGTGGTCCCTCAACATTCAAGAATTGTCAAGAATAGTCCTTTTGGAGATACTTTTGAAGAAACGGCAATACAAGCCCTCCAAGAATCAGAGCTGGTAATGTTTAGCCCTTGGATTATATTTATTAAGGATGACAGCCTTGGTCCTTGAAGATTCATAAATGACAGAAATGGTCCTTGCAAATTTTACTACAAACCAAACCGGACATCTAATTACCCAAAACAAATAAAAACCCAAATCCAACCCAAGCCCACAAACCATTTAACCACAACCGACCCACCGCTCCTTTTAAATAAATCCATAACCCGGCCCTTATCCAAGACAACAAACAAACACCCCTCTGGTCAAACTTAGCCAAAACACGCGCCCTTTATACACTTTTCATTGTTTATCTTCTCCAAGCTTTCACCCTGCGTAAGAAATTATTACCCAATCATTGGAAATTCTAGAACCCCTGACTTGTCAGAGCATGATGTCGAAATTCTCTTGCTACGCTGGTAATCCCAGCTTATTTGATTGGTCCAAATGATGTAGCACGCAATCCAATGGTCCAAAAAGTGATGGAATGTTGTCATAATTGATCCAAGGGCAGAGGAGAGATGATCCAGAGCCTTCCAAGTGAAAACCCTAGCATCCCCTTTGGCTATAAATAGGACCCCCAAGTCACATATTCATGGGTGTAGTTTTTTAGCTAAAATCGTTTTAATGTTTAAATTTCCTTTCAGCTTTTAATTTCACTTGTAATGCTTTCAATTTTGTAATTCCAGCTTTATAGTTAATAAAAATTCAGTTTACTTACTATTTGCATTTTAGTTTTAGTTTTCAAGCTTATTCATTTCAATTCGAATTATGTTTGTTTAAGCTAGTTTTCTATCATATAAGCTTCAAATAGATTAGCATAAGCTTTTTCATCATTTATTTACCTTTTATCGTGTATAAGTCTATAAAAACCAAAAAAAAATTCAGAAAAATAAAGAAAAAAATTAAAAAATATGTTTAAAATCTTCTCAAGCTTCAATAAGCTTATTTTTTTTTAATAATTTAAGGTCATTCTAGCTGTTTTTAGCTTTAGTTAGTCCATTTTGGTCTAAAATCAGTCACATAGATCAAAAATAACAAAAAAAATCAATTACCTATGCATTTTGTGGAAAGCTTTGGAAGTTTCCTGTAATGGAGGGGCAAGAAGGACTTTACCTAGATTATTTATAAGCTACGAGCTTGTAGCTGCCCTTAATTGGGAGCCCTTGTTTAGCTAGGGCCTTAAGTGAGCTTCTCTTTTCATTTTTTAGCCTAAAATTGCATTTTCTGTTTTATTAGCTTAATCTATGTCATATTAGCTTAATATTGTTCTCTTTAGCTTATTTATGCCTGTTGTAGCTTAAATTCTGTTTATCTTGAGTGTTATTGGTTTATTTTTGGTATAAGCTCAATATTCTATCACCAATTTGCATAATCTAGCACTCTTAGTATAAATTGTTAAAAGTTAGTTTAAATCATACTAATAGCTTTAAAATAAGTTAAGTTAACCAGATTAAGCACTTGTTTAGAGATTAGAAGCTTATTTCATCAAAAGTTAGTGAAAACAGCTTATAAAGGGGTGTTTGGCTATATTTGAATTTTTATGTTAAAGTTGTTTGTAGGGTGCTTAATATAGCTTAGACAGCATTCAATAGTTGCATATAGGATAGTTAGAATTGAACATAAAATCCATAACTCTTTCATCAAAAAGTCAAAAATCATCTTAATCCTCATTTTTCTGCATCAAACAGTTAGAATAGGCTGCATAAACATCAAATTAGTTGCATAAGTAGTTATCATAGCTTAATCAAGTCACTTTACAGCTTAATACTTCATATTCATTCATTTTAAGCCAATCAAAGCTCATAAAAGTCAAAGTTTTGAAAAAACTGAAAAAAATCAAAATTTACCAAAAGTTTTCAAAAGCTATTTGATTTTGATTTTTAATTCATTCAGTATAAGTCCAATATTTATGAAAATTTGGGATCTTAACATTTTGTTGCTAAACTAATTAGTCCATATTTTCCCTTATTTTTAAGAATTTTTCTAAGCATCTTTGTTATTGACTGTTTGGCTTGTTGGTGACCTGCACCAAACACTTTTGCATCACCAGTCCATCTTAACAAGCTTGTATCTCATTGGATACTTGAGCTAATTGATTGCTTTTGGGCATTTTAGAAAGCTCATGCTTCTGGCTTGTTAGATGTGAGCTTATATTTGCTTTTCATACTTGTTTGCTTAGCTTATTCTTGCCTTTCTTGGTTGTCATTTAGGACTGTTCTAGCTGTTTGTTCTTAGCATATATTATTTTTTCTCCAGCTTGAATTAGCTTAATGTTTGTAGTTTGATGATTTTTTAAATTCTTATTAAGTTAGTTTTTTACTGTGCATCTTTTAGTTTGAGCATGTGTGTTTCTTTGAGCTAGCTGCTAGTTTCATCTCCTCACCTTAGGTTCATAAGCTTGAAACTGTTGGACCAATAAGCTTCTCAGAGCTTATATAAAGCTTTTCAATAAAAAGTTCTTCACAAAAGTTGTTTATTATCTGTTGCTTTAAGTTTTTGCAAAAAGAAAAACAAATAGTTTAAAAAATTTTGCAAAACCTGGGACTCGAACCCAGGCCACTCACACCACACACAACATACTTACCGTTTTAGCTTTAGTCCATTGTTAAGCTTTCATTGTAATACTTGCACTATTTTATTTTTAACCTTTCATTCGATTTTAGCTTTAGTCCATTATTAAGCTTGTTACTAGCTTTTCCCAAGTAGCTTTTGCAATTTTTAAATTTTTCTTAAGTATCTTTTAGTGTAATAGACTTTTAGTAAATTTTTGATATTTTTCCCTTTTTATTTAGTACTTTTCTTAATTTAATTTCTTTTTAATAGTAATTAATTCATAAAAAATCAAAATAATCAAAAAAATGTCAATCTTTTTCCTGTATTTTTCTTTTAATTAGTTTTATCTAGGAAAATTAAAAAATCAGAGTTTGGACTTAAATTTCTCAAACTTTTAAACAAGCCTCGGGATTTCCCGTGACTTTACGTTTTTAGGTAAATTTTCATTATTTTACAAATTTTCTTTTTCCATTACATTTTCTACATTATAAAATAGTTCCCTCTGCTTTTTGGAAATTTTCCAAGTTATTTTGCTATTTTTATTTTATTTTCCCTTTTTAAATAGTTTTTAATTAATAATAAATAAAAGAAAAGCCAAAAAAATATTTTACTTTTTCCTGAAATTAATTTAAATGTTTAGGACTTTTAGAAAGTAAATTTGAATTTTTAGGTGTCTTTCCCCTTAGATTTGCCTTTTAGTTGTGTTATTTCCTATTTAAATTCGCGTTTTTAGGTTTTTATTACGTTATAGCTTATGTGTGATTTAATTTCTTTCCTTACTTGATTATTTGCTTTAATTGTGCTTATATTTCATTATCATTAGTTTAGAAATCAAAATATTCACTTTTACCACTATTCATTACACGTTTCGTTAATCGAAGAATCAATATTCCATACACACCTTCACGGAACTACGACCTCGGGAATTCATATTTCCTTCGAATTCCTTGGAGAATATCTATATACTATAATTGCTACATTAGTCGTTAGTGAATTAGTGGTTATGTGTTTGTGTTTCTTTAAGCTTTGTGATAAGTCTGATATGTGATCATAAGTGCTGATTTTATACGATGTGCTACAAGTTGTGTTTTATTTGCTCCTGATGATCTTTCAAATTCTTTTCCTTACTTCGTATACTATTGGTGGGCTTCTTAATGTGTTTTTGTGCTTGTTTAAACTTTATGATATCTTTCGGAGTGTGATACATGGTCTGAGTGTTGATTTTATACACTTCGTATAATTTGTGGTCGCAAGTACATTGTGATAGCCTTTAAAGTCTGACATGTGGTGATAACTGTTGATTTTATACACTATCTGGTAGTTATGGTCATAATTGCTGATTTCGAAAGCGTTACGAGCTATTTGTTGTTTGTGGAAAATGGTAGGATGGTTTAGTGCTATATTCACTAGGCTTAGATTGTGGTCATTAGTGTTTCCTGATAACCTTTATAGTCTGATGTTTGGTCATAACTCATAAGTACTGATTGCTATGTATAAGTTTTGGTCATAAATGCTGATTTTAAACGTGCTAGAAGCTGTTTTTTTATTTGGGTGTAATGATCTTTAAAGTTTTGTGTGGCCTGTGTAAAATAGTTGGATAGCAACCACTGTTTATCATAAGTTGTGTTTTATCTAGATGTGGCAAAGTAACAATGATATAATCCAGTAGAAACTAATGTGTTATGCAAATTTACATTACAAAAAAGCATTCTTGCAATATAGGAAACTTGCAGACTATATTGTGTCAATTTGCATGACAACAAATTATGTGATACTGGATTTTGAGCAGTACGGTTCAGGCTCAAGATGAAGGGAAGTGGTGATCGACATAAGGGACCATCGTGAAGTGAGTAATGAGGCAGATGGATTTTATGCAGGCATAAGAAAACTTAAAATTGACTTCCAAAACTCATAAAGGATTTGTTCTTTTATCAGAACTCATGTTTTCAACCTGCCATTGATGTTACTATCATGGGAATTCTGTACACAGCCCAACCACAAGTTTTTGGTGCACAGATTAACTGCAGCACAGGTACATATTTTGTTTTTAACGATAATACTTTACATTATTAAACATTAGTATAAGGTAATACAATTTTCTGCATATTTCATATGTTGTTTTTGAAAATCTAATTTAGATAGTATTTGTTTGGCTAAGATGATCCAGTCAGCCGATTAGTATTTGTCATTCCAAATCTGTAACGCACAAAAATCTACCCGTGCTCTATGCCCAATTTCGGTATTTGAGGCCAAGGATAGATACTCTTGGTGCAATTAGTAATAGATTGTTCTCTTTTGTATTTAGGGTATCCAGAAATGTCAGTTGGTCATGTTAATATTGGGGTAAGGAGGACGGAAGAAGTCGATGTAAATGTAGTATTTTTGAACTATTTGCCTATTGCTATTACTTTATGGTAATGTTTAGAAGTTAGCAGTTTTGCAGTATTTTATAGATGTTGCTGGTAGATTGTTTATTGCTTGGAGTGAAACATGTGTGTTTAGTGTATGGAAGTTGGAGACGAATGATGGATCTCTTTCTGTATTATAATACAAAACCATGGATTTTACTTGCTTTCAAATATAAAAAGAAAAATAATTGTGATTATAATTTGAATTAGTTCATTATTTTACAATTTTTATTAAAGTTAAAGTGGCTTCGTTGAGGTACACTATTTATCAGGGTTGTAAATGAACCAATCGTTTAGTGAACGTTTCATGAACCGTGCGATAAAATGTTTGTTATGTGCGTTTATTTATTAAATGAACGAACATGAATAAGATTTATGTTTGTTTAGTTAAATGAAAAAACTTGAACAAATATCTCGTTAGTTCATTTACCTTCGTGAACGTCCGATTATATGTTCGTTATTGTTTGTTTATGTTTGTATATCGTTTTTTTATTATATACTTTAAAATTCGGTATTTTTGTTCCAATAATATCACCTCTACTTATAATCTTAGAGAGATAAAGTGGGTGTTGACACTTTAGTCTAAGGAGAGAAACAAGAGAAAAGAAGAAAGTCTCACATAGATATGGAATAGAACACACACCTCAATATTACAAGTGTTGCGAGAGTAATATGTTGTTGCAAGCCACTACAATATTACACAACATACCCTAGACTTATACAAAATATAAATAAAAGTTACTGTTCTAATGATTTACACTTTTCATGTTCCAACAATCTCCCCCTAAGGGTAGATCATTCCGGTATTCTATTTATGGGCTTCCTGTCAGGCCAGCTTCGACATCTGATTCTTTGTTCCATTCTTCTCCATGATGCTTGGAGCGTCAACCTTTTTATAATCACATTCACAACTCTGGTCAGCATACAATGATTACTGTTGCTGATTAGTATTGCTGATTAGTATTACTACTGATGGTTTAGATTTCTATTGTTTCAAGTTCATTTATAGTTGCGGAAAACTTCATGGAGGGTAATTTGAGACATTGAAAGGATGAATTGGATGTGTGGTATTAGTTAGTGGTGGTCAAAATCATATTTCATATGTTCCTTATTTGTTGATAACAAAAAGGGGAAGAGATGTTAGAAGAGATGTTGGAGTGGTATGGCATGGCTTAAGGGGAAGACAAGATTGTTTCATTCATGGCGAGATTTAATTATCTCAACTTTTCTACTTTGTCTAGGGAAGTTCGTACAAGAAGGTGTTTGTTTTGTCATCATCAAATAGGGGAAGATTGTTGGGAATTATATTTATTGATTTGATGATACAAAACAAGAAGAATGAAACATGAAGGGCTTGAAGTGACAAGAAGGAATTCTACAAAAGATGGGAAGGACTTGCTTGCAAAAAAAGTTTTATTTATTAATCCTTCGTAGTATTTTGTAAACCCTAATATCTCTCTATATAAAGAGATCAAGGGTGTAGGATTTTATTATTCAAGTCTTCCACAATGTAGACGTCTAGTAAAGGTGTGTGTGTAACCTAGGCGTAGAAGATAAACGCCTAGGGTTTAGTGTTTTAGTTTAGATAACATGTTCTACTTGATCAAGGTAGAACATGTTAAGTAGTTTGTAATCGTTATAGAAGTGAATGATAATAAAAATCTTGTTCATAATATTGATTAATTCTATGTTTGAATATTCCGCCTTCATTATTATGTGTTCCTAGATATAATATTAGACCCCGTCTAAGAGCTACAACGATTTTATCAATTGCATCAGAGCTAGGTTAGCTCGTGATATCTAGGATCTACAAGGTTTATTTGTCGATGAAAGCAGTTTGAAGAAAGAGGTATGATTGGAACAAATACAATAAATATTTTCTTCAAATACCTATTCAAGGTAACCTCGTACCAATTAATGCTCCTTGATTAATTTTTTTTTTTTTTGCAAAGTGGTAAAGTGAAGGAGATTCATTAATTTAATCTCGTACTCTAAATTAACTATGGGTCGGTGCATTAATTGAGGTTTGTCATTAACTGAATCAATATTAACATGATTGGTCGAAGTTTTGCAAGTGGTGCCGTAAAGTATGATATTTACCATGAATGATAGGTTGGTGTCGTGTACTGCATGTGATCAAGGTAAATTCCATAAATTTATACCTCGTACTAACAACTGGAGTATACAAGAATTGATTGTGAGTTGGTAATTGGGCCTGTCGCATGCAGTCCAATGAAGAATTGTTTCTATATTTGATTTCACAATCATGGGTCGGTGGCTATTTACGTCCTTGGTGTCATCTGTAGCATGATTCAAAGATTGAGATCGTAGGTCTGTGGTTACTATAAATTATAGATTTGTCATCTTACGCATCTGAAAGTAGATTAATTTAACCTCGTACTTCATTAATGAACAAGCATTAGTGCATTAATTTCTTCAATCATCATGGGTCGGTGTTAGAAGTTTGTGGGTCAATCCTAAATGTTCGCTAAGCAGGTGTCGTTGGCATATTTAATTGGACGAGAATCACTGAAGCAAATATTTTGATTGGTTTCCTTACTATCAAGGGTCTGATAAATCACGTGGACTATTGTGATTAGTAGTTTGGAGCTGTTTTAATCAATGGGGTATACTGATGTGTTTCAAAACGTACTGCTTGTATTGAAAATTTCAAACTACTGCTGTATGTTTCAAAGTACTGCTCTGCTCGAGTACTGCTGCTGCTTGATTTGTGATTTGGATGTGGGTATGCCTTAGCAAGAATGGAGTTATTGATTATTCGAAGGTACTGTTTGTATTAATTCAAAGTACTGCTCCATTGAATTAAAGTACTGTTGTTTGTATTTGGTATACTTGAAAGTAATGCTACAAAGTACTGCTCCGTTCAATAAAAGTACTGCTCGACTTCTCAAAGTATTGTTCGACTATTCAAAGTACTGCTGCGTGTTATGAGGAGTAAGGGGAAGTCGCGATGAGTTTGATTGATATTAGTTTACACACACAGAAGATTATTTGGTTCACACACACAGGAAGAAGTTTATGTTCTTAAAGGTTTCAAAAGGCTCCTATTTGTTCATATTGGAAGAATTGATTACGAAGAAGATTGTTTATCACTTATTTGAAGTTGAAGTGGAGTTTCTTGGATGCGTGTTCTTATCATATCTCAAATACTTGATGAATCTAGCAAATTGGTGTATTATCTACAAACTGAAGGTGCTTAATGTCACATTTGCTATCACTTGAAGGAGTTGCGTTATTGTGCTCAGTGTCTCATATTAGTTGAGGATTTTGTCAAGAGGTTGTGGTCTACTCATATTTTTGTGGTTGGTATGAGTTTGAAGTCACATGGTTAGTACAAGGTATAAGGCACAAGTTTGAGTTGTTCTACTTCTTCATCAAATTCGTTATACTTGATTTTCTTCATAAGTGATCATTACAAGGAGCTTACAGATTTGAAGAATCATGATGATGTAAACATATTGGTTTCAGGGGAACCTTATTGTATAAATGTTTAATCATCTACATGCACCACTCAAAGGGAAGTTGTTGATTCTTACTATTGCTGAATAGTATTACTACTGATGGTTTAGATTTCTATTGTTTCAAGTTCATTTATAGTTGCGGAAAACTTCATGGAGGGTAATTTGAGACATTGGAAGGATGAATTGGATGTGTGGTATTAGTTAGTGGTGGTCAAAATCATATTTCATATGTTCCCTATTTGTTGATAACAAAAAAGGGAAGAGATGTTGGAGTGGTATGGCATGGCTTAAGGGGAAGACAAGATTGTTTCATTCATGGCGAGATTTAATTATCTCAACTTTTCTACTTTGTCTAGGGAAGTTCGTACAAGAAGGTGTTTGTTTTGTCATCATCAAATAGGGGAAGATTGTTGGGAATTATATTTATTGTTTTGATGATACAAAACAAGAAGAATGAAACATGAAGGGCTTGAAGTGACAAGAAGGAATTCTACAAAAGATGGGAAGGACTTGCTTGCAAAAGAAGTTTTATTTATTAGTCCTTCGTAGTATTTTGTAAACCCTAATATCTCTCTATATAAAGAGATCAAGGGTGTAGGATTTTATTTTTCAAGTCTTCCACAATGTAGACGTCTAGTAAAGGTATGTATGTGTAACCTAGGCGTAGAAGATAAACGCCTAGGGTTTAGTGTTTTAGTTTAGATAACATGTTCTACTTGATCAAGGTAGAACATGTTAAGTAGTTTGTAATCGTTATAGAAGTGAATGATAATAAAAACCTTGTTCATAATAATGATTGATTCTATGTTTGAATATTCCGCTTTCATTATTATGTGTTCCTAAATATAATATTAGACCTCGTCTAAGAGCTACAACGATCTTATCAATAATCCCCAGATACGCGTCTCTGTTGTACTTTTCTGGATCAACTTCCATTTCATAGAAGATATTAGCAAATCTACCTTCTTCCAGAAATGGTTATGGAATTTCCTCATACGTTGCTACTTCCTTGGTTGATGGTTGGTATTTTTCTGGACCGTGAAACATGTACAACAGATCGTCGTTAATGTACGAAACTGGAGGTACAGTATCTAATCTTGGAACTCTCGGGATCTATTTCCATAGTGGTGATCCTTCTCTTCTTCTTGGTCTGAACCCTTCATTCTCAGCTCTTGAAGCTTGTTCTTTCGGTTGTGGTTTATCCCAAGAAGTTGAGGCATTTAAAGCTTTAGATACCTCTTGATCGACAAATCTTGTGTTCAAGTCTCTGTCACTTTTGAATTGTAGATTACCGAATCATAGATACCTTCCATTCTTTTCTCTAATTGATCATCATCCCTGATATTTAATCTAAATCTTTAATGCAGATTAGAGAACAACTGGTCCAGTTGTGTTGGAGGACCTTCATATTGTTCAACCATTTGCATTAGATCCTTTAACACATCATCTAATCCATCATCATCGTCATCAATATTCGACACATTGAACCCTTCGAGCTCTGGAGGTATATCCCCTTCCTGATACGTCATGTCTGTCAAAAAGTCTTCTTCACATCAACAATTCCCTTTTGAATTTAGCCCCAACTACTTCATCTTCCATGTTCATGTAACACCCCCAAAATTTGATTCAGTGGAAGACAAAACAAGTATTGGGGTGCTATCGGATTGGCACACAACACAAGCATAGGAAAACAAGATTGCATTATTCGTTGACATAAAACAGTTTCAACATCAGATCTTAGATTTACATTTATTCAAAAGTACTGAATGTAGGGCCTTAATGTAAATATAAGATATGTCCCCAAAAGTGTTATCAGAGTTTTACTTGATCCTCCAACCGTGCCACATGCCAAGCCTCCAAACAACATACATCCAAATCAAACCTCATTAATTACCTGAGAAAACATGCTAAAAAGTCAGCTAACGCTGGTGAGTTCATAGGTTTAACACAATACATACTAGTGGAACAAATGATTAACATGCTTGCTATACTGGGCTATGCCACAAACCAACAAACATAACACACTTAAAAGCATCCAAGCAACTCGAATATTCCTATAGGTGTACACTATAGTACTGCACAAATTGCAGCACATACAATAGCAATCCTGCACAATTGCAACTCATAAAAATGGTAGTCTTGCACAATTGCAGCTCATAAAACCGTTGTCCTACACAATTGCAGCTATCATTCAAATACCCATAGCCAGTTGACATAACAAATCATAATAAAACATTAAATACCCTTTGGTCAATTCAAAACGGTTTTGCATGTTTTCTCACCCCAAGTTTTGCAAATAGGGGCTATGAAACTCACCTTAATCAAGCAAAGCACAACACATAATAAATGGAGAAAAGTACAACATCAACTAACACTATAACACAAAGTGGATTTGGCTACACCCAACTAACACATGATTTTTCGAGTGTGTGTGACTAAAGGTCGCGTGACCGTAGGGTACCTACGGTTACATGTTTGAGTTAGTATTCGTCTCTATTACAAAACAGTAACCAAAACCTTAACATGTGTGACTAATTAGGTACAAATTTAGAGGGATAAATCAATATTAGTGACCTTAAACACTGTATAGTCACACAAAGCATTTTTATTTGTATATTTAGTCACATACAATTAAGCATAAAGTGGTGGCCAAAAGTGTTAATAAGTTTGACCATATGGTGTTTAAGTGAAGAAATGTGTATTTTGTGTGATTATTGTTCATCCAATGCCCACTTGAATTTTATGTTTGTGTGGCCTTTTGTAATATTTAATCACACAAAGGATGTTTGTTTATGGTATTTAGTCACATACAATTAAGCATAAAGTGACTAAAAGTGTTATTAAGTGTGACCATATGCTGTTTAAAATGAAGAAATGTGTATTTTGTGTGACTATTGTTCATCCAATGGCCACATGAATTTTATGTTTGCGTGGCCTTTTATAATAGTTAGTCACAAAAAGCATGTTTGTTTTGGGTATTTAGTCACATACAATTAAGCATAAAGTGGCCAAAAGTGTTAATAAGTGTGACCATATGCCGTTTAAAGTGAAGAAATGTGTATTTTATGTCACTGTTGATCATCCAATGGCTACATGAATTTTATGTTTGTGTGGCATTTTGTAATATTTAGTCACACAAACATATTTGTCTTGGGTATTTAGTCACATAAAATTAAACATAAACTGGCCAAAAGTGTTAATAAGTGTGACTATATTCTGTTTAAAGTAAAGAAAGGTATATTTTGTGTGACTATTGATCATCCTATTGCCACATGAATTTTTTTTGTATGGCCTTTTGTAATATTTAGTCACACAACAAATTAAACAAACAGTGACCAGATCTCATTTTTGTACTAGTGTAACACGTCACGGCAACTACGGACTCGGCCCAACCTAATAATATAAAACTTATCTTAACATATAACCAAGAACTCATCAATTCCAAACTACTCCCAAGTATAATCCACATTTACTTCCAAAATATCCTTGTCAAAACCATTTACAAGTGTTTGGTATCATCGTGTATGTAATGGAGACACGACATGACTCAAGTGGACACACGCCAACAAAAGACCAAACATAGACAACTCACAATGCAATACTCCAATAACAATACGTCAAGTTGATGCAATATCCCCATAGACTCTACGATTAAACTAAGACCAAGTGATAAAACCTTAAGGCCTAATAAGTTATTTGAACGAATGGTTGGATACTTATCAAATTCGTCAACTTGATAAATTTAACCATTCTTTCACTTTGCTTATTAATCTAAAGTCATATCATAAAAATATAAGTTATAGAATAAATTTCTCATTAATAACATCCTTTGATACACTTGTCGGGCTTTTATTGGGCTCGTCAGTCCAATAAGTCCGATAACCGTATCGGTCAGTTATATTAATGTTAAACCGATCCGCAACTTGACATTACACTCACAAAATTATTAATGCTACCTTAAATGCTCTTTCTCATTTTGCGTGTCCTCGAAACATTTAATAACTCACATTAACTAAAACTTTTCATTTTAGGACTTCCCGTCTTTCATTACAAATTTTCATTAAATATTAAATAACAATGAGTTTCATTTGTAATAATTACCGTACAAACCTTTATTATTTATTTTTATGTCTATATATATATATATATATATATATATATATATATATATATATATATATATATATATATATATATATATATATATTTTCCAAACAATATATTTTAAGTTATCATCCATTTCGAGTCACGCATTTGAGTTTTATAACTCTCGGGTCAAGTAGTCAACATTATATCAAATATATCCCAAATCAAATCAATGCTCTTTGTTTTGGCTTGTCGGTGCCAAGCCGAGACTAATAGTCCTAGTGACACCGACGTGGCTCAAATCATCACATATATATAATAATCAAGCTCGTAATGTATCAAGTTCACAATCGTCAATATATCCATATCAAGTTAACGGCCCTAAATCCTATGGCACGTTAACCAAGAATCAAGTCCGTCTCCATACCCGAGTTCAATTCCATCAACGACAACAACAACCCAACAGTAACAACAATAACCCAACAATAGTGTAAATTTTAGGCATCGCCAACGATGGGAGATAGGGTGGTGGCGGTTAGGTGTTTTGGAGGAGATGGAAATGACCTCAAATGCTATTAAAGGGAGTATATACATCTAGGAGGACCATATTAGCCAACCCTTGCAAACCTTAGGCCAAAAATGTAAATTTTAGGCTAGGGACTATAGTTGTCTGATGAGGCGAAAAATGAACCACTTTTAGGGGGTCATTTAAGCCCGGAATTGAATTTATTTGATCAAATATTGCCCTAAATTGTTTCTTTTGTGATTTTAGGTACTTTGGGAGAAAAATCTGGAAAAGGAAGCAATTCGGACGTTTTTGGAGCATAAAAGTGAAGAAATCGCCAAAGACTTAATTTTCCATGCTGGAACAGTGTATGACGGCGTCAAGAAGGCAATCCTGACGGCATCAAGAGTAAAAACCATGACGACCCAGTACAAACATGAAGGCGTCACAAGTAGAGCGTCAAGAGTTAATTGTGTGACGGCCTGCAAAAGGGGACTACATGACTGCGTCAGATGTAGATCTAGGCAGTCCGAGGAATTATTGGGCGGCGAGATGACGGCGTCAGACATTTGTTCTTGACGCCGTCACCTCCTAATATCTATATATAGTTTTCTAATTTTCATTCATTAAGGAGGAACTTGTGTTGAGAAACCCTAGGGCCGAACCTTATACGAATTTTATAGCTTTTCAAGGGTTTTCAACCCTTGAATCCTTTCATGTATTTTTGAGATAAGTCTTCTCTTAATTCAATCAATATGTCTATGTGTTGGTTGTCTATATCTTGTGTTTGTCTTGATTTCAACATGCTAGGCTAGATTTATCTTGTGTTTGCTTAGATCTAATGAAACCTAGATGTTGATTATGTGTTGATTACTTGTTTATGGTTGTATTGGATGAATGATTTCAATGTTAGGCTTAAGAAAACTGGCAGATCTCCATTTGGTAACATGCTTGAATGTCTTAGGAAACATGAACCGATGTGTACTAGGTTTTATTGGTTGTATTTAATTCATGAGTAAATTCTAATGATCCCATGTTAGGAGCTTCTTGCAGGCTCGACATAGGAGTGAAGTAGGCACTCATAGGATTGGGGAAGTAAGCACGCCACCCCATGAATGGTATTAAGGAATACAATCCGTCATCCATGCAACTATAACAAGTAATTAACGTGTAAAAGATGTCTAGCGAGTAGTGAAATCTAAGTAAACACATTTCTCCCACATATTGCTCACAACTTTAGTTTAAAATAGTTTATTTTCATTTTAGTATTTTATTTTGATTGCATCTTTAGTATTGGGTTAGTTGACTAGCAACTAATTCCGCCCAAATCCTTCAAACACGAGATTTTAATTTGTTTTCCTAAAAATATAAAAAAATACAAAAAGAATCATCCTTCATCTCTAGATCTAGTATTTAGGTTTTCTAATCCTAGCGACACTATTCCTAGCTGAATGATCAATCCCCCGGTACATGTCATTATACTATACTACATCGATCAGGTACACTGCCTGGTGGGGGTTGTAAGCTTCTCAAGATCCCTTGAGAGGTAAAGCCTTGTGCAATACCTACGCATCAAGTTTTTGGCACCGCAGCCCAGGGAATAGTTGTTGTCTAGGTTAGAATCTCTTTTTATTAGGTCTACTTGCTAGATTCCTTTCTAGTAAGATTTTATTTTTATTTTTAGGTTCTCTTTAGTCTATCTTATTTCTTTGTGTTTTTGTTCGTAACTCTTCACCACCCGACATCATGGACGATGGGAACATCTTTGAACCCGTCATCCCACCACAACAAAACCCACCACTAGAACCTCTTAGGCCCCGAACCTTAGGAGAGTATTCCCAACCAAGCGACCAAGGCTATCGAAACACCATTGAGCTCACCGGAGCCAATGTGACCCCCTTGCGATCCGACATCGTCCGGTTGGTGCAAAGCGGATGTGCATTCCATGGACTTCGTTCCAAAGATCCAAATCAACATCTCAAGGACTTCCTTAAAATCGTAGATTCCATAGACCTAGATGTTGCAACTAGAGAGACAACCCGATTACGCCTATTCCAATTCTCTCTACGTGATCAAGCTAGTCAATGGCTTGAGCGTTTACCCGCGGGATCCATCACCACATGGGATGATCTCACCACTCGTTTCCTTGCTCAATTTTTCCCACTGGGGAGAACTACTAAGCTTTGAAATGACATCTTGATGTTCCAACAACGTCAAAATGAAACTCTCTATGAAGCATGGACTCGTTTCAAGGACTTACTCCAAAAAGTCCCTCATCATGGCATAGATCTTTGGCTCCAAGTCCAAATCTTTTATGACCATATCGATCTCTCCACAAGGCGAGCCATTGACCAATCAGCCGGTGGTAAGCTACGTGATCTAAGTCGGAACAATCATGGGAACTCATAGAAGATCTTGCTCTCTATGACAACGAATGTTGGAATGACCCCTGTGATTTGAACAAATCGGTCAAGGCAGTATCTTTGCCCTCTAATAACTCTAGCACTCCCGACCGTAGGATCATGGAACTTGAGGACCAAGTCAAGTTTCTCATGAAATCTTACGAAGCTCCTAAGCCTTCAAGCCAAGTGAACAAAATCACTTCTTCATGCGAATTATGTAGTGGTCCCCATGACACTCGTGATTATGTGGAACTCCCCGGAAAAGCTTTTGCGGACTACGCATCCTCGTGTACCGACGAAGCGGGAGATAAGTGGTACACTTTCAAACCCGAGCCAAACCCTTACGGTGATTCCTACAACCCCTCTTGGAAAAATCACCCAAACCTTAGGTGGAAACAAAATCAAGCCAATTCTTCCAATCCGCCTAATCGTTACCAACCAAACGGTCCACCCTCCAACCGTACTTTCAACAACAATCCTTCTAACAACTATGGTAGTACCAACAATCTTGAAGGATTGATGTCTAAGTTCATGGCATCTCAAGAAGCTCGCATATCTAAGTTTGAAGCCGATTTCAAACAAACGCAAAGCGAGATGACCACCAAAATTGACGCATTGTTGAAAGTTCTCAATGACCGAGAAATGGGAGCACTCCCAAGCGATACGGTCAAGAATCCGAAACTAAATGTTAATTCCATATCATCAGTTTTGTCACCCACTTCATGTCCACAATACTACTCAGTTAAATCAACAAGCACGTGTTTCAAACAAAACCAAATTCTTCAAAAGGACCAATCAAATAAAACACCCGATATAAAACCAGTCAAAAGTATAGTTGAAACACCTCCTACGCAAGACCTTGACGATGAATTCTAGGAACTTCACCTTGAACACCCCGTCATTGATGTCTTAGCCCGTGCTCCTTACTATAATGCCCTCCTAGAAAAGTATGAGAAGTTTAAACTAGGTAAAAATGGGACCGCCTTCGTTCAAAACAAGTTGCCTAAAAAGCTTGATGATCCGGGTATATTTGTTTTGCCTTGTAAGATAGGAAGATCCGAAGCTTTCGACACACTAGCCGATTTAGGGTCAAGCCTCAACTTGATTCCCTTATCCCTTTTCACCACTCTTAAGCTAGGAAAGTTAGAGGAAACGGAGGTATTGATAGGTCTAGCGGATGGAAGTATTGCCCACCCGGTTGGAATGATTAAGGATGTAGTTGTTCACGTAGGAAAGTTAACTATCTTAGCGGATTTTCACGTCCTAGACATGGTTAGTGACACTACATGCCCATTGTTGGTAGGAAGAGGATTTTTATCAACCGCTAGTGCCATGATAGATTGTAAGGAATCTAAGATAGCGGTAGGTGAAGGCGATACTTGGTCGGTATACGATGTTAAGAAGCATAGTTATGATTGTGATGATGAACCGACACCACATTGGGTAGAGATTAATAGGAGACCGTCTAGATATGGACCTTGGATAGAAAGGAACTTTATAGGACCTCAACGCCCATTCTATCTAGAAAAGGATTTCATTGAAAAGGCACATTCGGTGGAACAACTCATAGCTAGAGATGAAGAGCTAGATCCTTTTGAGGACCCCTTAGTCTTTAGGAAGATGATTGAGTTCTTGAGCGTAATGCCTATTAATATAGAGACGAATAAGTGGAAAAGAGAGGGAGACAAGTGTAAATGGAGGTGGGACAAGCCACCTAAAGAAGGTGACGGATCATGGCATATGAAGATGACTTTGTATGATCCGGATGGAGAAAAGTTTGAAAGGTCATACCGTACTAAGAAAACCGATAGGAAGTTGAAACCTAAGTTTGATCCCAAAGATGTCCTCAATGAGGAACTCACCCATATCACGTAGTAACCCATGACCTTGAGTCTAGCTACAAGACTCGTAAATAAAGAAATGCGCTTCTTGGGAGGCAACCCATGCTTTGTGTGATTTTATTTTGTTTGTTTGTTATTTGCTTCCGTAGGCATGCTTTATTTTATTGTTCGTAGATCATGTTTCTAAACTAAATAGTGGAAATACTTTACTTTGTTGTTTGGCTTAGTCTTAACTTCACCCAAAGGTATTTTTGCAAAAGATAAGTGTAAGGGGAAACCCCAAATATGTTTTTAAGAAACAAATCAATCATGATTCTCCACAATATTAAGTGAACATGTATATTCGTATTTGTTAGAGTCAAATGCTTGTATCGAGTCATAATGAAGTTTTGCAGGATTTTCCAGGAAGTAGGACCAAGTTTTTCCAGAAATTTTCCGGAAACTTAACATAAGAATTTCTGCAGGTTACTTCTGACGGCGTCATGAGTTTACTCTTGACGGCGTCACGTGTAAAAATCTGGAAATTTTACCAGTTTTGTTTTTCTAACGGAGTCTTAAAGTTTTTGTTGAATTATTAAGTTTTATGATCTCCAGGAAATCTGCAAACTTCATTCCACAAGCATTATATCTTACTTTGTTTTCTAGGGTTTAGTAACTTATGTAGATTGCCGCCGATTTTATGCAAGGTTGCCTTGTTTGTTTTCTCAGGATTTACAGGTTATGTATGACAAGAAGATGATTTATTTTTCTGGAAGGGAAGCTTTGATTGTTCATTTTCTTGGAGGAAGATCTAACCTGGCCACCTTATTATCAATACCGAGCGAATCAGGGGAGTATTTGATTTCATTCTTTTTACTTTTTCACTTTTACATTCTTTACTTGAACATTGGGGATAATGTTCATCCTAAGTGTAAGGGAAGGGTAAAATGATGATACCTTACAGATACACTATCGCTTGAGTTTGTTTGTTTGACAGTAGATGTGTAATAAAACTATGAGAAATACTTGTTAGTGCAATTTTAGCACCAAATTTAAATTTTTTTACAACATTAAGGAGTGAAACTTTAGCCATAGCAAGCGTCTCGTGGATAGGAGATTGTATGACTAGCACATAACCGTACTTTCAGAAAACTTTTCCACCCAAATATGTGAGGTTCGCCTTTAGATTTGATAGGAAAAGCATTTACTATTAGTGCTTATGAATGTACCGGTAGCATTTAGATTCTAGAACTTGCATTAGTGATGCATCCCGAGACCACTAGTGAGACTACATTCGTGTGGTAGGATTTACTACATGATAAGAGGCATTAGGATCACCCTTGTGTTAAACCCGTATTATAATTACTTGACCATTTACGTCATATTACTTGGCTAGTTAAGTCATCTAATTTTTCTCACACCTTAGTGTTGTACTCATTTTTAGTACACGAAACCCCTAGTACACCCCTCCGAGCCTATCTTTTCGTTTCTAACTTTAAGCATTTTACTTAAAGGAAGAATTTGTTACACCCCACTTAAATGTACACCCAAATCGCCTTAGCCTTCCGTGTATGCACTCATCTTTAGTGCATTATTGTTATTTGTTAAACCCTAAGTTAACTATCTAATTGATTACATGGTTGCTAAGTCGAGTCATATCCTTGTACATATTATTTTGGGAGGATTGGGACTCATGGGTAAAGTACTTATTTTATGGAGTAATGGGGAAGAACATCATATATTACCCCTATATATGCGTTAATCTTAAAAGTACTCCAAGTGTTTTGATTTTCTTAATTCGAGTCAATAAATTAGTTTATTGTAAAGTATGTAAAAATTCAAATGTAAGGAAAATGTTCATTCCCTATGATGTATTATTTTGGATAGTAGGGTAAGAGTGTATGCAAAAAAAAAAAAAAAAAAAAAAAAAAAAGAAAAAAAAAAATATCGAAAAAAAGCAAGAAAAAGAAAGAAAAAATAGAAAAAGAAAAAGAGAAAAAAACATACGGACTACCATCCCGTTTCATTCTATGTTTATTTTATGTTTTTGTTATTTTTCATTTATTAGCTTAAGTCGAGTCTAGTCTTGGCTTAGCAACGCCACATTGTACATGTAATTAACCAAGATGGTTAACTCGCCACCGGTAAACACTGCCTATATCCAACAAAACCGTGTATTTCATATCCCTACACCTAACGTTACAACCCTTTAAAAGACCTCTTTGATAGTTTATCCTAGGTGCTTACGCCATGTGGTGGAGGCTTGATCCTTTCCCAAGCCTATGGTAATCTATTTTGCTATGACAGGTAGTGAGAGATATCTTTCGTTTTCATATTGTAATTGATACTTTATTACACCCGAGAGATGTGAGTATCTAAACACTATTTGTGAGGTGCTAGTATATGACCTCCGTGCTTGTCTTTGGTCTTTAGTGGAACGATTATTTGTTGTAATTACTTTTATATTAGTGTTAAATGACCCCTAACTTGTATTTTGACTAGAATAAAAGCGCATTTACTTGAGGATAAGCAAATCTCAAGTGTAAGGGTATATGATGAGGCAAAAAATGAACCACTTTTAGGGGGTCATTTAATTCCGGAATTGAATTTATTTGATCAAATATTGCCCTAAATCGTTTCTTTTGTGATTTTAGGTACTTTGGGAGAGAAATCTGGAAAAGGAAGCAATTCGGACATTTTTGGAGCATAAAAGTGAAGAAAACGCCAAAGACTTAATTTTCCATGCTGGAACAGTGTATGACGGCGTCAAGAAGGCAATCCTGACGACGTCAAGAGTAAAAACCATGACGACCCAGTACAAACATGAAGGCGTCACAAGTAGAGCGTCGAGAGTTAATTGTGTGACGGCCTGCAAAAGGGGACTACATGACGGCGTCAGATGTAGATCTAGGCAGTCCGAGGAATTATTAGGCAGTGAGATGACGGCGTCAGACATTTGTTCTTGACGCCGTCACCTCCTAATATCTATATATAGTTTTCTAATTTTCATTCATTAAGGAGGAACTTGTGTGGAGAAACCCTAGGGCCGAACCTTATACGAATTTTAAAACTTTTCAAGGGTTTTCAACCCTTGAATCCTTTCATGTGTTATTGAGATAAGTCTTCTCTTAATTTAATCAATATGTCTATGTGTTGGTTGTCTATATCTTGTGCTTGTCTTGACTTCAACATGCTAGGCTAGATTTATCTTGTGTTTGCTTAGATCTAATGAAACCTAGATGTTGATTATGTGTTGATTACTTGTTTATGGTTGTATTGGATGAATGATTTCAATGTTAGGCTTAAGAAAACTGGCAGATCTCCATTTGGTAACATGCTTGAATGTCTTAGGAAACATGAACCGATGTGTACTAGGTTTTATTGGTTATATTTAATGCATGAGTAAATTCTAATGATCCCATGTTAGGAGCTTCTTGCAGGCTCGACATAGGAGTGAAGTAGGCACTCATAGGATTGGGGAAGTAAGCACGCCACCCCATGAATGGTATTAAGGAATACAATCCGTCATCCATGCAACTATAACAAGTAATTAACGTGTAAAAGATGTCTAGCGAGTAGTGAAATCTAAGTAAACACATTTCTCCCACATATTGCTCACAACTTTAGTTTAAAATAGTTTTATTTTCATTTTAGTATTTTATTTTGATTGCATCTTTAGTATTGGGTTAGTTGACTAGCAACTAATTCTGCCCAAATCCTTCAAACCCGAGATTTTAATTTGTTTTCCTAGAAATATAAAAAAATACAAAAAGAATCATCCTTCATCTCTAGATCTAGTATTTAGGTTTTCTAATCCAAGCGACACTATTCCTAGCTGAACGATCAATCCCCCGGTACTTGTCATTATACTATACTACATCGATCAGGTACACTGCCTGGTGGGGGTTGTAAGCTTCTCAAGATCCCTTGAGAGGTAAAGCCTTGTGCAATACCTACGCATCAAGTTTTTGGCACCGCAGCCCAAGGAATAGTTGTTGTCTAGGTTAGAATCTCTTTTTATTAGGTCTACTTGCTAGATTCCTTTCTAGTAAGATTTTATTTTTATTTTTAGGTTCTCTTTAGTCTATCTTATTTCTTTGTGTTTTTGTTCGTAACTCTTCACCACCCGACATCATGGACGATGAGAACATCTTTGAACCCGTCATCCAACCACAACAAAACCCTCCACTAGAACCTCTTAGGCCCCGAACCTTAGGAGAGTATTCTCGACCTAGCCACCAAGGCTATCGAAACACCATTGAGCTCACCGGAGCCAATGTGACCCCCTTGCAATCCGACACCATCCGGTTGGTGCAAAGCGGATGTAAATTCCATGGACTTCGTTCCAAAGATCCAAATCAACATCTCAAGGACTTCCTTAAAATCGTAGATTCCATAGACCTAGATGTTGCAACTAGAGAGACAACCTGATTACGCCTATTCCAATTCTCTCTACGTGATCAAGCTAGTCAATGGCTTGAGCATTTACCCGCGGGATCCATCACCACATGGGATGATCTCACCACTCGTTTCCTTGCTCAATTTTTCCCACCGGGGAGAACTACTAAGCTTTGAAATGACATCTTGATGTTCCAACAACGTCAAAATGAAATTCTCTATGAAGCATGGACTCGTTTCAAGGACTTAATCCAAAAAGTCCCTCATCATGGCATAGATCTTTGGCCCCAAGTCCAAATCTTTTATGACCATATCGATCTCTCCACGAGGCGAGCCATTGACCAATCAGCCGGTGGTAAGCTACGTGATCTAAGTCGGAACAATCATAGGAACTCATAGAAGATCTTGCTCTCTATGACAACAAAAATTGGAATGACCCCCGTGATTTGAACAAAACGGTCAAGGCAATATCTTTGCCTTCTAATAACTCTAGCACTCCCGACCGCAGGATCATGGAATTTGAGGACCAAGTCAAGTTTCTCATGAAATCTTACGAAGCTCCTAAGCCTTCAAGCCAAGTGAACAAAATCACTTCTTCATGCGAATTATGTAGTGGTCCCCATGACACTCGTGATTATGTGGAACTCCCCGGAAAAGCTTTTGCGGACTACGCATCCTCGTGTACCGACGAAGCGGGAGATAAGTGGTACACTTTCAAACCCAAGCCAAACCCTTACGGTGATTCCTACAACACCTCTTGGAAAAATCACCCAAACCTTAGGTGGAAACAAAATCAAGCCAATTCTTCCAATCCGCCTAATCGTTACCAACCAAACGGTCCACCCTCCAACCGTATTTTCAACAACAATCCTTCTAACAACTATGGTAGTACCAACAATCTTGAAGGATTGATGTCTAAGTTCATGGCATCTCAAGAAGCTCGCATATCTAAGTTTGAAGCCGATTTCAAACAAACGCAAAGCGAGATGACCACCAAAATTGACGCATTGTTAAAAGTTCTCAATGACCGAGAAATGGGAGCACTCCCAAGCGACACGGTCAAGAATCCGAAACTAAATGTTAATTCCATATCATCAGTTTTGTCACCCACTTCGTGTCCACAAGACTACTCGGTTAAATCAACAAGCACGTGTTTCAAACAAAACCAAATTCTTCAAAAGGACCAATCAAATAAAACACCCGATATAAAACCGGTCAAAAGTATAGTTGAAACACCTCCTACGCAAGACCTTGACGATGAATTCTAGGAACTTCACCTTGAACACCCCGTCATTGATGTCTTAGCCTGTGCTCCTTACTATAGTGCCCTCCTAGAAAAGTATGAGAAGTTTAAACTAGGTAAAAATGGGACCGCCTTCGTTCAAAGCAAGTTGCCTAAAAAGCTTGATGATCCGGGTATATTTGTTTTGCCTTGTAAGATAGGAAGATCCGAAGCTTTCGACACACTAGCCGATTTAGGGTCAAGCCTTAACTTGATTCCCTTATCCCTTTTCACAACTCTTAAGCTAGGAAAGTTAGAGGAAACGGAGGTATTGATAGGTCTAGCGGATGGAAGTATTGCCCACCCGGTTGAAATGATTAAGGATGTAGTTGTTCACGTAGGAAAGTTAACTATCTTAGCGGATTTTCACGTCCTAGACATGGTTAGTGAAACTACATGCCCATTGTTGGTAGGAAGAGGATTTTTATCAACCGCTAGTGCCATGATAGATTGTAAGGAATCTAAGATAGCGGTAGGTGAAGGCGATACTTGGTCGGTATACGATGTTAAGAAGCATAGTTATGATTGTGATGATGAACCGACACCACATTGAGTAGAGATTAATAGGAGACCGTCTAGATATGGACCTTGGATAGAAAGGAACTTTATAGGACCTCAACGCCCATTCTATCTAGAAAAGGATTTCATTGAAAAGACACATTCGGTGGAACAACTCATAGCTAGAGATGAAGAGCTAGATCCTTTTGAGGACCCCTTAGTCTTTAGGAAGATGATTGAGTTCTTGAGCGTAATGCCTATTAATATAGAGACGAATAAGTGGAAAAGAGAGGGAGACAAGTGTAAATGGAGGTGGGACAAGCCACCTAAAGAAGGTGACGGATCATGGCATATGAAGATGACTTTGTATGATCCGGATGGAGAAAAGTTTGAAAGGTCATACCGTACTAAGAAAACCGATAGGAAGTTGAAACCTAAGTTTGATCCCAAAGATGTCCTCAATGAGGAACTCACCCATATCACGTAGTAACCCATGACCTTGAGTCTAGCTACAAGACTCGTAAATAAAGAAAAGCGCTTCTTGGGAGGCAACCCATGCTTTGTGTGATTTTATTTTGTTTGTTTGTTATTTGCTTCCGTAGGCATGCTTTATTTTATTGTTCGTAGATCATGTTTCTAAACTAAATAGTGGAAATACTTTACTTTGTTGTTTGGCTTAGTCTTAACTTCACCCAAAGGTATTTTTGCAAAAGATAAGTGTAAGGGGAAACCCCAAATATGTTTTTAAGAAACAAACCAATCATGATTCTCCACAATATTAAGTGAACATGTATATTCGTATTTGTTAGAGTCAAATGCTTGTATCGAGTCATAATGAAGTTTTGCAGGATTTTCCAGGAAGTAGGACCAAGTTTTTCCAGAAATTTTCCGGAAACTTAACATAAGAATTTCTGCAGGTTACTTCTGTTGGCGTCATGAGTTTACTCTTGACGGCGTCACGTGTAAAAATCTGGAAATTTTACCAGTTTTGTTTTTCTAACGGAGTCTTAAAGTTTTTGTTGAATTATTAAGTTTTATGATCTCCAGGAAATCTGCAAACTTCATTCCACAAGCATTATATCTTACTTTGTTTTCTAGGGTTTAGTAACTTATGTAGATTGCCGCCGATTTTATGCAAGGTTGCCTTGTTTGTTTTCTCAGGATTTATAGGTTATGTATGACAAGAAGATGATTTATTTTTCTGGAAGGGAAGCTTTGATTGTTCATTTTCTTGGAGGAAGATCTAACCTGGCCACCTTATTATCAATACCGAGCGAATCAGGGGAGTATTTGATTTCATTCTTTTTACTTTTTCACTTTTACATTCTTTACTTGAACATTGGGGATAATGTTCATCCTAAGTGTAAGGGGAGGGTAAAATGATGATACCTTACAGATACACTATCGCTTGAGTTTGTTTGTTTGACAGTAGATGTGTAATAAAACTATGAGAAATACTTGTTAGTGCAATTTTAGCACCAAATTTAAATTTTTTTACAACATTTAGGAGTGAAACTTTAGCCATAGCAAGCGTCTCGTGGATAGGAGATTGTATGACTAGCACATAACCATACTTTCAGAAAACTTTTCCACCCAAATATGTGAGGTTCGCCTTTAGATTTGATAGGAAAAGCATTTACTATTAGTGCTTATGAATGTACCGGTAGCATTTAGATTCTAGAACTTGCGTTAGTGATGCATCCCGAGACCGCTAATGAGACTACATTCGTGTGGTAGGATTTACTACATGATAAGAGGCATTCGGATCACCCTTGTGTTAAACCCGTATCATAATTACTTGACCATTTACGTCATATTACTTGGCTAGTTAAGTCATCTAATTTTTCTCACACCTTAGCGTTGTACTCATTTTTAGTACACGAAACCCCTAGTACACCCCTCCGAGCCTATCTTTTCATTTCTAACTTTAAGCATTTTACTTAAAGGAAGAATTTGTTACACCCAACTTAAATGTACACCCAAATCGCCTTAGCCTTCCGTGTATGCACTCATCTTTAGTGCATTATTGTTATTTGTTAAACCCTAAGTTAACTATCTAATTGATTACATGGTTGCTAAGTCGAGTCATATCCTTGTACATATTGTTTTGGGAGGATTGGGACTCATGGGTAAAGTACTTATTTTATGGATTAATGGGGAAGAACATCATATATTACCCCTATATATGCGTTAATCTTAAAAGTACTCCAAGTGTTTTGATTTTCTTAATTCGAGTCAATAAATTAGTTTATTGTAATGTATGTAAAAATTCAAATGTAAGGGAAATGTTCATTCCCTATGATGTATTATTTTGGATAGTAGGGTAAGAGTGTATGCAAAAAATAAAAAAAAAAAAAAAAAAAAAAAAAAAGAAAAAAAAAATCGAAAAAAAGCAAGAAAAAGAAAGAAAAAATAGAAAAAGAAAAAGAGAAAAAAACATACGGACTACCATCCCGTTTCATTCTATGTTTATTTTATGTTTTTGTTATTTTTCATTTATTAGCTTAAGTCGAGTCTAGTCTTGGCTTAGCAACGCCACATTGTACATGTAATTAACCAAGATGGTTAACTCGCCACCGGTAAAGACTGCCTATATCCAACAAAACCGTGTATTTCATATCCCTACACCTAACGTTACAACCCTTTAAAAGACCTCTTTGATAGTTTATCCTAGGTGCTTACGCCATGTGGTGGAGGCTTGATCCTTTCCCAAGCCTATGGTAATCTATTTTGATCGTTTCCATATTGTAATTGATACTTTATTACACCCGAGAGATGTGAGTATCTAAACACTATTTGTGAGGTGCTAGTATATGACCTCCGTGCTTGTCTTTGGTCTTTAGTGGAACGATTATTTGTTGTAATTACTTTTATATTAGTGTTAAATGACCCCTAACTTGTATTTTGACTAGAATAAAAGCGCATTTACTTGAGGACAAGCAAATCTCAAGTGTAAGGGTATATGATGAGGCAAAAAATGAACCACTTTTAGGGGGTCATTTAATTCCGGAATTGAATTTATTTGATCAAATATTGCCCTAAATCGTTCCTTTTGTGATTTTAGGTACTTTGGGAGAGAAATCTGGAAAAGGAAGCAATTCGGACATTTTTGGAGCATAAAAGTGAAGAAAACGCCAAAACTTAATTTTCCATGCTGGAACAGTGTATGACGGCGTCAAGAAGGCAATCCTGACGACGTCAAGAGTAAAAACTATGACGACCCAGTACAAACATGAAGGCGTCACAAGTAGACCGTCAAGAGTTAATTGTGTGACGGCCTGCAAAAGGGGACTACATGACGGCGTCAGATGTAGATCTAGGCAGTCCGAGGAATTATTGGGCGGTGAGATGACGGCGTCAGACATTTGTTCTTGACGCCGTCACCTCCCAATATCTATATATAGTTTTCTAATTTTCATTCATTAAGGAGGAACTTGTGTGGAGAAACCCTAGGGCCGAACCTTATACGAATTTTAAAACTTTTCAAGGGTTTTCAACCCTTGAATCCTTTCATGTGTTATTGAGATAAGTCTTCTCTTAATTCAATCAATATGTCTATGTGTTGGTTGTCTATATCTTGTGCTTGTCTTGACTTCAACATGCTAGGCTAGATTTATCTTGTGTTTGCTTAGATCTAATGAAACCTAGATGTTGATTATGTGTTGATTACTTGTTTATGGTTGTATTGGATGAATGATTTCAATGTTAGGCTTAAGAAAACTGGCAGATCTCCATTTGGTAACATGCTTGAATGTCTTAGGAAACATGAACCGATGTGTACTAGGTTTTATTGGTTGTATTTAATGCATGAGTAAATTCTAATGATCCCATGTTAGGAGCTTCTTGCAGGCTCGACATAGGAGTGAAGTAGGCACTCATAGGATTGGGGAAGTAAGCACGCCTCCCCATGAATGGTATTAAGGAATACAATCCGTCATCCATGCAACTATAACAAGTAATTAACGTGTAAAAGATGTCTAGCGAGTAGTGAAATCTAAGTAAACACATTTCTCCCACATATTGCTCACAACTTTAGTTTAAAATAGTTTTATTTTCATTTTAGTATTTTATTTTGATTGCATCTTTAGTATTGGGTTAGTTGACTAGCAACTAATTCCGCCCAAATCCTTCAAACCCGAGATTTTAATTTGTTTTCCTAAAAATATAAAAATATACAAAAAGAATCATCCTTCATCTCTAGATCTAGTATTTAGGTTTTCTAATCCTAGTGACACTATTCCTAGCTGAACGATCAATCCCCCGGTACTTGTCATTATACTATACTACATCGATCAGGTACACTACCTGGTGGGGGTTGTAAGCTTCTCAAGATCCCTTGAGAGGTAAAGCCTTGTGCAATACCTACGCATCAAGTTTTTGGCACCGCAGCCCAGGGAATAGTTGTTGTCTAGGTTAGAATCTCTTTTTATTAGGTCTACTTGCTAGATTCCTTTCTAGTAAGATTTTATTTTTATTTTTTAGTTCTCTTTAGTCTATCTTATTTCTTTGTGTTTTTGTTCGTAACTCTTCACCACCCGACATCATGGACGATGGGAACATCTTTGAACCCGTCATCCCACCACAACAAAACCCACCACTAGAACCTCTTAGGCCCCGAACCTTAGGAGAGTATTCCCGACCTAGCCACCAAGGCTATCGAAACACCATTGAGCTCACCGGAGCCAATGTGATCCCCTTGCGATCCGACACCATCCGGTTGGTGCAAAGCAGATGTGCATTCCATGGACTTCGTTCCAAAGATCAAAATCAACATCTCAAGGACTTCCTTAAAATCGTAGATTCCATAGACCTAGATGTTGCAACTAGAGAGACAACCCGATTACGCCTATTCCAATTCTCTCTACGTGATCAAGCTAGTCAATGGCTTGAGCGTTTACCCGCGGGATCCATCACCACATGGGATGATCTCACCACTCGTTTCCTTGCTCAATTTTTCCCACCGGGGGGAACTACTAAGCTTTGAAATGACATCTTGATGTTCCAACAACGTCAAAATGAAATTCTCTATGAAGCATGGACTCGTTTCAAGGACTTACTCCAAAAAGTCCCTCATCATGGCATAGATCTTTGGCTCCAAGTCCAAATCTTTTAAGACCATATCGATCTCTCCACGAGGCGAGCCATTGACCAATCAGCCGGTGGTAAGCTACGTGATCTAAGTCGGAACAATCATGGGAACTCATAGAAGATCTTGCTCTCTATGCCAACGAAAATTGGAATGACCCCCGTGATTTGAACAAAACGGTCAAGGCAATATCTTTGCCTTCTAATAACTCTAGCACTCCCGACCGTAGGATCATGGAACTTGAGGACCAAGTCAAGTTTCTCATGAAATCTTACGAAGCTCCTAAGCCTTCAAGCCAAGTGAACAAAATCACTTCTTCATGCGAATTATGTAGTGGTCCCCATGACACTCGTGATTATGTGGAACTCCCCGGAAAAGCTTTTGCGGACTACGCATCCTCGTGTACCGACGAAGCGGGAGATAAGTGGTACACTTTCAAACCCAAGCCAAACCCTTACGGTGATTCCTACAACCCCTCTTGGAAAAATCACCCAAACCTTAGGTGGAAACAAAATCAAGCCAATTCTTCCAATCCGCCTAATCGTTACCAAATAAACGGTCCACCCTCCAACCGTACTTTCAACAACAATCCTTCTAACAACTATGGTAGTACCAACAATCTTGAAGGATTGATGTCTAAGTTCATGGCATCTCAAGAAGCTCGCATATCTAAGTTTGAAGCCGATTTCAAACAAACGCAAAGCGAGATGACCACCAAAATTGACGCATTGTTAAAAGTTCTCAATGACCGAGAAATGGGAGCACTCCCAAGCGACACGGTCAAGAATCCGAAACTAAATGTTAATTCCATATCCTCAGTTTTGTCACCCACTTCGTGTCCACAATACTACTCGGTTAAATCAACAAGCACGTGTTTCAAACAAAACCAAATTCTTCAAAAGGACCAATCAAATAAAACACCCGATATAAAACCGGTCAAAAGTATAGTTGAAACACCTCCTACGCAAGACCTTGACGATGAATTCAAGGAACTTCACCTTGAACACCCCGTCATTGATGTCTTAGCCCGTGCTCCTTACTATAGTGCCCTCCTAGAAAAGTATGAGAAGTTTAAACTAGGTAAAAATGGGACCGCCTTCGTTCAAAACAAGTTGCCTAAAAAGCTTGATGATCCGGGTATATTTGTTTTGCCTTGTAAGATAGGAAGATCCGAAGCTTTCGACACACTAGCCGATTTAGGGTCAAGCCTCAACTTGATTCCCTTATCCCTTTTCACCACTCTTAAGCTAGGAAAGTTAGAGAAAACGGAGGTATTGATAGGTCTAGCGGATGGAAGTATTGCCCACCCGGTTGAAATGATTAAGGATGTAGTTGTTCACGTAGGAAAGTTAACTATCTTAGCGGATTTTCATGTCCTAGACATGGTTAGTGACACTACATGCCTATTGTTGGTAGGAAGATGATTTTTATCAACCGCTAGTGCCATGATAGATTGTAAGGAATCTAAGATAGCGGTAGGTGAAGGCGATACTTGGTCGGTATACGATGTTAAGAAGCATAGTTATGATTGTGATGATGAACCGACACCACATTGGGTAGAGATTAATAGGAGACCGTCTAGATATGGACCTTGGATAGAAAGGAACTTTATAGGACCTCAACGCCCATTCTATCTAGAAAAGGATTTCATTGAAAAGACACATTCGGTGGAACAACTCATAGCTAGAGATGAAGAGCTAGATCCTTTTGAGGACCCCTTAGTCTTTAGGAAGATGATTGAGTTCTTGAGGGTAATGCCTATTAATATAGAGACGAATAAGTGGAAAAGAGAGGGAGACAAGTGTAAATGGAGGTGGGACAAGCCACCTAAAGAAGGTGACGGATCATGGCATATGAAGATGACTTTGTATGATCCGGATGGAGAAAAGTTTGAAAGGTCATACCGTACTAAGAAAACCGATAGGAAGTTGAAACCTAAGTTTGATCCCAAAGATGTCCTCAATGAGGAACTCACCCATATCACGTAGTAACCCATGACCTTGAGTCTAGCTACAAGACTCGTAAATAAAGAAAAGCGCTTCTTGGGAGGCAACCCATGCTTTGTGTGATTTTATTTTGTTTGTTTGTTATTTGCTTCCGTAGGCATGCTTTATTTTATTGTTCGTAGATCATGTTTCTAAACTAAATAGTGGAAATACTTTACTTTGTTGTTTGGCTTAGTCTTAACTTCACCCAAAGGTATTTTTGCAAAAGATAAGTGTAAGGGGAAACCCCAAATATGTTTTTAAGAAACAAACCAATCATGATTCTCCACAATATTAAGTGAACATGTATATTCGTATTTGTTAGAGTCAAATGCTTGTATCGAATCATAATGAAGTTTTGCAGGATTTTCCAGGAAGTAGGACCAAGTTTTTCCAGAAATTTTCCGGAAACTTAACATAAGAATTTCTGCAGGTTACTTCTGACGGCGTCATGAGTTTACTCTTGACGGCGTCACGTGTAAAAATCTGGAAATTTTACCAGTTTTGTTTTTCTAACGGAGTCTTAAAGTTTTTGTTGAATTATTAAGTTTTATGATCTCCAGGAAATCTGCAAACTTCATTCCACAAGCATTATATCTTACTTTGTTTTCTAGGGTTTAGTAACTTATGTAGATTGCCGCCGATTTTATGCAAGGTTGCCTTGTTTGTTTTCTCAGGATTTACAGGTTATGTATGACAAGAAGATGATTTATTTTTCTGGAAGGGAAGCTTTGATTGTTCATTTTCTTGGAGGAAGATCTAACCTGGCCACCTTATTATCGATACCGAGCGAATCAGGGGAGTGTTTGATTTCATTCTTTTTACTTTTTCACTTTTACATTCTTTACTTGAACATTGGGGATAATGTTCATCCTAAGTGTAATGGGAGGGTAAAATGATGATACCTTACAGATACACTATCGCTTGAGTTTGTTTGTTTGACAGTAGATGTGTAATAAAACTATGAGAAATACTTGTTAGTGCAATTTTAGCACCGAATTTAAATTTTTTTACAACATTTAGGAGTGAAACTTTAGCCATAGCAAGCGTCTCGTGGATAGGAGATTGTATGACTAGCACATAACCGTACTTTCAGAAAACTTTTCCACCCAAATATGTGAGGTTCGCCTTTAGATTTGATAGGAAAAGCATTTACTATTAGTGCTTATTAATGTACCGGTAGCATTTAGATTCTAGAACTTGCGTTAGTGATGCATCCCGAGACCGCTAGTGAGACTACATTCGTGTGGTAGGATTTACTACATGATAAGAGGCATTAGGATCACCCTTTTGTTAAACCCGTATCATAATTACTTGACCATTTACGTCATATTACTTGGCTAGTTAAGTCATCTAATTTTTCCCACACCTTAGCGTTGTACTCATTTTTAGTACACGAAACCCCTAGTACACCCCTCCGAGCCTATCTTTTCGTTTCTAACTTTAAGCATTTTACTTAAAGGAAGAATTTGTTACACCCCACTTAAATGTACACCCAAATCGCCTTAGCCTTCCGTGTATGCACTCATCTTTAGTGCATTATTGTTATTTGTTAAACCCTAAGTTAACTATCTAATTGATTAAATGGTTGCTAAGTCGAGTCATATCCTTGTACATATTGTTTTGGGAGGATTGGGACTCATGGGTAAAGTACTTATTTTATGGAGTAATGGGGAAGAACATCATATATTACCCCTATATATGCGTTAATCTTAAAAGTACTCCAAGTGTTTTGATTTTCTTAATTCGAGTCAATAAATTAGTTTATTGTAAAGTATGTAAAAATTCAAGTGTAAGGGAAATGTTCATTCCCTATGATGTATTATTTTGGATAGTAGGGTAAGAGTGTATGCAAAAAATAAAAAATAAAAAAAATAAAAAATAAAAAAAAAAATCGAAAAAAAGCAAGAAAAAGAAAGAAAAAATAGAAAAAGAAAAAGAGAAAAAAACATACGGACTACCATCCCGTTTCATTCTATGTTTATTTTATGTTTTTGTTATTTTTCATTTATTAGCTTAAGTCGAGTCTAGTCTTGGCTTAGCAATGCCACATTGTACATGTAATTAACCAAGATGGTTAACTCGCCACCGGTAAAGACTGCCTATATCCAACAAAACCGTGTATTTCATATCCCTACACCTAACGTTACAACCCTTTAAAAGACCGCTTTGATAGTTTATCCTAGGTGCTTACGCCATGTGGTGGAGGCTTGATCCTTTCCCAAGCCTATGGTAATCTATTTTGCTATAACAGGTAGTGAGAGATATCTTCCGTTTCCATATTGTAATTGATACTTTATTACACCCGAGAGATGTGAGTATCTAAACACTATTTGTGAGGTGCTAGTATATGACCTCCGTGCTTGTCTTTGGTCTTTAGTGGAACGATTATTTGTTGTAATTACTTTTATATTAGTGTTAAATGACCCCTAACTTGTATTTTGACTAGAATAAAAGCGCATTTGCTTGAGGACAAGCAAATCTCAAGTGTAAGGGTATATGATGAGGCAAAAAATGAACCACTTTTAGGTGGTCATTTAAGCCCGAAATTGAATTTATTTGATCAAATATTGCCCTAAATCGTTCATTTTGTGATTTTAGGTACTTTGGGAGAGAAATCTGGAAAAGGAAGCAATTCGGACATTTTTGGAGCATAAAAGTGAAGAAAACGCCAAAGACTTAATTTTCCATGCTGGAACAGTGTATGACGGCGTCAAGAAGGCAATCCTGACGGCGTCAAGAGTAAAAACCATGACGACCCAGTACAAACATGAAGGCGTCACAAGTAGAGCGTCAAGAGTTAATTATGTGACGGCCTGCAAAAGGGGACTAGATGACGGCGTCAGATGTTGATCTAGGCAGTCCGAGGAATTATTGGGCAGTGAGATGACGGCGTCAGACATTTGTTCTTGACGCCGTCACCTCCTAATATCTATATATAGTTTTCTAATTTTCATTCATTAAGGAGGAACTTGTGTGGAGAAACCCTAGGGCCGAACCTTATACGAATTTTAAAACTTTTCAAGGGTTTTCAACCCTTGAATCCTTTCATGTGTTATTGAGATAAGTCTTCTCTTAATTCAATCAATATGTCTATGTGTTGGTTGTCTATATCTTGTGCTTGTCTTGACTTCAACATGCTAGGCTAGATTTATCTTGTGTTTGCTTAGATCTAATGAAACCTAGATGTTGATTATGTGTTGATTACTTGTTTATGGTTGTATTGGATGAATGATTTCAATGTTAGGCTTAAGAAAACTGGCAGATCTCCATTTGGTAACATGCTTGAACGTCTTAGGAAACATGAACCGATGTGTACTAGGTTTTATTGGTTGTATTTAATGCGTGAGTAAATTCTAATGATCCCATGTTAGGAGCTTCTTGCAGGCTCGACATAGGAGTGAAGTAGGCACTCATAGGATTGGGGAAGTAAGCACGCCACCCCATGAATGGTATTAAGGAATACAATCCGTCATCCACGCAACTATAACAAGTAATTAACGCGTAAAAGATGTCTAGGGTGTAGTGAAATCTTAGTAAACACAGTTCTCCCACATATTGCTCACAAGTTTAGTTTAAAATAGTTTTATTTTCATTTTAGTATTTTATTTTGATTGCATCTTTAGTATTGGGTTAGTTGACTAGCAACTAATTCCGCCCAAATCCTTCAAACCCGAGATTTTAATTTGCTTTCCTAAAAATATAAAAAAATACAAAAAGAATCATCCCTCATCTCTAGATCTAGTATTTAGGTTTTCTAATCCTAGCGACACTATTCCTAGCTGAACGATCAATCCCCCGGTACTTGTCATTATACTATACTACATCGATCAGGTACACTGCCTGGTGGGGGTTGTAAGCTTCTCAAGAGCCCTTGAGAGGTAAAGCTTGGTGCAATCCCTACGCATCATTGTCATTTAGCTATACTTTCCGTAAAAATTCCTGAGCCTCATTTGACATACCAAACGTGACCATAAAATTCTCTAAGTCACGCCATCGTTTTTAAAATTATTTTTCCAATACATTTGACTATAAACATGTACATATTTGTTTTGTGCGTCCAAAAATCCACATTTCTGGTATTATTAAGTTTTATTGTGCCGACTCACGTAGTGCCTCGCTTAAATACACCGTAAATCAGTCAACCAAATAACGTTAAGCCACATACTTTCATTACCAATACAAATAAATTTCTAAAATGCTTCGAAAATAGTTTCAAAATAAATAAAGACTCATTTTAGGCATGACGCGGTATTTAAAGGGGCTCTCAAAATTACCGGTTGTCACAATTCACTACTTCATATTCGTCGGTTTGTTGTTGTGAACTAGATTTTTTGTGTTGTTGTTGTTGTTGTTGTTGAGGTGAAGCTTGTTTTTGTGATAAGAAAGTTGTAGTTGTTGTAGATTTTGGTCTCTTAATGCTTTTCTCCCCCTCAGGATCATCCTGATCGGGATTGTTAATACAAATATCACCTAAAAACGTTATTTATATTTTACAATCTTTGCTAAGTTTTGTTAACGGCAAAATGTAAACTTTAGTTTCTAAGTAAATCATAATCTTAGTTTTAAAGACTTGCATAACTAGACATTTGCTACATTTTACATTTCATAAAACACAACACTTTTTATTTCTTAAAATAGAAATGTCACATCATATTTATGGCAATTTTGTCAATATACATTTATGGAAAGAAAGTGTGTTTGACTAACCATATGTTTGCTTGCACAAGTTTTGTGTTTGACTAGGTGTTATGAGATGTGACATTGTTTGGTTTGCATGATTTATTGCAAAACCAACTGAAGCCTGGCGGAACCCTGGGGGTACACGGGCGGAACCCATCTGAGGGTTCCGCCGTATCCGCCAGACCTGCAGGTTTTGCTATAAATACCAAGCCACAAGTTTGATTTTTGGCTGATCACTCTACGTCATATTTTCACACACATTCATTCATTCTGTCACACCCCCAAAATCGGGTCCAGCGGAAGCATACATGTAGCTGGGGTGTAACTCAATTGGTATTACAACACATGTTCAAAAATGGTTTTCACTTGAATCATTTAGAATAAAATTGTTTAACCACAATGTTGAATCTACATTGTTAAAAATAATGCGGAAGTAGGCCCTTTAAAATAGTTTAGAACTGTCCCCAAATGAATAAATCAGAGTCTTCTATGACCATGCCATGCCCTACCAAAACCTCCTGTAGCGTGCCATTGATTAATACCTGAAAATACATGCTAAAGTGTCAACACGAGGTTGGTGAGTTCATAGAGTCTTGTGAAAAAGAATGTAATGCATATGTATGAAGGTATCCCAGCAAAGGCATCGTAAATCCACTCAGTTGCAAGTCCCGCCATAAGAGACTTGTAACCTGTGTGTTTACAACCCACTGCCAAATGTAATAAATTTGTAATAAATCAGTCGTAAGGTTGTTGCAAAGGCATTGTAATTCCGTAGTAATAGTGGTGGAAAAGTATCGTAATTCCATAAGTAATTTTCGTATGTACAATAGCCATGGCGATGTCGCCACAAAATGAATCTGACCATAAGCAAAACGTATAAAATGAATATTGATTGCACTAAGTTCAAGGCACCGAAAAGGTTTTCTAGCTATCTGTAGGAGGTTACGCTCCCAAGTAATTGTAGGTAATCAAACATACCCATGTAATTGTAGGTAATCAAACATACCCATGAAATTGTAGGTAATCAAACATACCCATGAAATTGTAGCTACCGGTCCTTAACTTAGGCAATCTTAGGAAATCGGTAAATAGTATAACTTTATGCACTCATGTCCATGAGTAAATAGCAAGTATGTAGCAAGTGAATTGTTTTGTACTCGGATAATCAAACAAGTATTTAGATAAAGCTGAAAATGTTTGAGTAATCAACCATGTAAAGCAAGTAATGCGTTTAAGTAAAACGAACATGTATTCTCCCCCAAAGAGTTTGCAAAACAATTTAAAAGAGTAGGGGCTATGACTCACCTGATATGATGGTACCATGAACATGTAATGAGCTGAAAAACAAGGCGCGCACACTAGCCGCAACTTAATATGAATGATGTACGATCTACTTTAGATCGTGAAATGATGTTATGAATGTCCATGCACATGTTCCTATACCACTCTTAACTTGAAAATACTTGTTATTGTCAAAGTAATATGTTTTTCCATAACTTGGGAAAAAAAATAAGTCTAACTAGACTTATAAAACTAGTCGTAATATATATATATCGTATATATAAATAGTAGTGGTGAATTCCTTGCTTTGAAAACCTTGAAATAACGTTTAATAGTCGTATAAATAAGCTTGTAATCATAAGTACTTCGATGGTTAAGAATTTGGCACTTTGGTAGTATTTATAGAAAATCTAGGATTAGCCGTCAAGTGAGGTGTTTGGGCTGTTTTGGCAGATTCTGGGCAGTTTTCGGGAAAGTTTGGAAGTCCATAAGTTGTTCGTTATAAATCCTTTTGACAAACGGCTGGATGTTTTGAAAACTAAGCTGGGTGAACTAACTTTTTGTCAATGATGTAAATTTTCCAGAAATGAGTTTATCAATGAGTAAATTGGCTCTCAACATGATGTCTTACAAAAACTGTTTTTCTATACTTAGTAATATTTTGCTAAAAAGCTGATGGAAATAAATAGAGTTTCGCCGATTTTGAAACGTGTATATCTTGGTCGTTATAAGCTTGTTTTCTACATTCTTTATATCCCCGAAATCGTGGGACAACATACTAATATATTTTTGATAAGTCGGGATGGCTAGATCAAGTTTTACACCTCAGATTGCCCATTGAAAATCGTGGGACAGCATGTACAATTTTCAGAAAATAGTTTTCGTCGTTAAACTTGCAAAAATCATATCTCCTTCGTTATAAACTCGTTTTAATCCGTTCTTTCGCCTACGGATTCGTTTTTGAAAGTATTTTCTAAAAATTTTGCCAAAGTTTACTTTGTATTTACTGATTTTCCTGGATTTACAAAAATGAGACAGCATGTATATATACTTGTTACAAATCCATTTCCAAGGTTCAAAACTAGTTCCAACCTCAACCAAAACTCTTGAAATCTTCACAAAACTAAACTAATCCTACCATACACCTTCTTAGGGTGCCATGGGTTCCTAATGACTAGTAATCATGTTAATTTTACAAAGGAACACCTAAATCAAAATTTAGGGTTTGTATGTTCAAAAGTCTACAAAAATAAAGTGGTATAGCTAGTTTGTGCATGAAATTAAGCATGAATACTATAAGGTGCATGTGTTAATTAGATGAAAACATGAAAATAAATTTGATAACTCACTTTGAAATAATAGGTGGTGAGATGATGAGAAACCTTGGATTACTTGTGTTTTTATGTTATGATTCTTGATTAGGACAACAAAATGAACAACTTTGATGCTTTGTACTTTGAAAAATGATGGATGGATCATGGATATTGAGATGAGGTCGTGGTTATGGTGATGAGAAAGAAGAAGATGAGCTTTTTGATTCACTAAATTGTTAAGTGTTTAGTTTTAGGTGTTTATGTATAAAAAAATCTAAATCAATGGCATTTTAGTAAATACTTGGTCAAGTTGACTAGATATTTTGAAGGGGGGGCTGCACATGTGTAAAAGTGAATGAGTATGTGATAAGCTTGGTGTTATCTGGTTCACGGAGTCGGTTTTGGTAACGTTAATCGCTAATCGTAAAGTTTTAAATCGCGAAACGTAAATTCGGGTATCGTAAAAACATGAAACTTGAAAGAATGACTAAACTTGTCAAAATACTCCATAATAAAATATAAAATGAATGGTAAGTTCCATCGGGTTGCTTAAACACTGTTAAAACTGGAAACGCGGGTTAAAAACGCGTAATTCGCGTAAAACGCTGAACTGAAAAACGTAAAATTCCAAAACTTTAAGAATTGTCGTAAAATGAGAGAAAATCATATTTTTATTGTTTATATTGATTTATAGACATATCGGGATGCCGGAAGGACGTTTAAACCTGAATGTAAATCTCGGACACGGCTTCGTGATTTTTGCAGAAATGATCCGACGAGCTCCAAACTCTCGGATTACCGTTAAAATAGTTTAACTTATGAGAATATGAAATAAAAATTTCGGACATGAATAGTGTTTTGTGAAAAGTAAAAGTGAATAGTAACTTTCCGAGATAAAAATTGGAATTTCGACGTTTGAAACAGGACATGAAATTATGAGTTGTGATATTCTTCCCCTCTAAAAGGAACTTCGTCCCGAAGTTCAGTTTGTGTTGGTTTCTAGAGTGGTATTGGAGAAAAGATGATGAAAAGTATGAAAGTTCTAACAACGAAGGTATACACACACACACATGAATGAAACATTTGGAAAATGAGTTGAGAATTTATTCCAGACAGAATTTTATTATAACCATTCTCAGTGTTGCAAAATTCATCTCTGAGTCAGACATAGGTGGTCAGCCTATATCTCACTATCCCGGGTTGAATATAGATGACCAGTCTATATCCCACCGAGGTTCCATGAATTTTGAAATACTCAGCTCAGTCATACTAAGACTATGTCCTTCACAAATACCAAGACGTTCCGAAAGACTAAGGCAGGTGACCAAACTCGAGGTCAAATGATGAAACTATGCAAGGAAAACATAATGCGGTGACATATATGATACGTGAACATGCTTATATGAAAGACAATTATAGTAATCAACTATAATAAATGAATATAATATATCAGATAATGAGACACAAAGCTCATTACCTATGTCAGCAACTAACCACAAATGAGGCTTCAGCTTGGCAGGCAGGCACGTGACGGTCATAGGGTTAAGTTTTCTTGAAAGTAGCTATAGTCTAGGTTTTAAAAACACTTAGTTCGCTATAGCCAAAGCTCTGATACCAATCTGTCACACCCCCAAAATCGGGTCCAGCGGAAGCATACATGTAGCTGGGGTGTAACTCAATTGGTATTACAACACATGTTCAAAAATGGTTTTCACTTGAATCATTTAGAATAAAATTGTTTAACCACAATGTTGAATCTACATTGTTAAAAATAATGCGGAAGTAGGCCCTTTAAAATAGTTTAGAACGGTCCCCAAATGAATAAATCAGAGTCTTCTATGACCATGCCATGCCCTACCAAAACCTCCTGTAGCGTGCCATTGATTAATACCTGAAAATACATGCTAAAGTGTCAACACGAGGTTGGTGAGTTCATAGAGTCTTGTGAAAAAGAATGTAATGCATATGTATGAAGGTATCCCAGCAAAGGCATCGTAAATCCACTCAGTTGCAAGTCCCGCCATAAGAGACTTGTAACCTGTGTGTTTACAACCCACTGCCAAATGTAATAAATTTGTAATAAATCAGTCGTAAGGTTGTTGCAAAGGCATTGTAATTCCGTAGTAATAGTGGTGGAAAAGTATCGTAATTCCATAAGTAATTTTCGTATGTACAATAGCCATGGCGATGTCGCCACAAAATGAATCTGACCATAAGCAAAACGCATAAAATGAATATTGATTGCACTAAGTTCAAGGCACCGAAAAGGTTTTCTAGCTATCTGTAGGAGGTTACGCTCCCAAGTAATTGTAGGTAATCAAACATACCCATGAAATTGTAGGTAATCAAACATACCCATGAAATTGTAGGTAATCAAACATACCCATGAAATTGTAGCTACCGGTCCTTAACTTAGGCAATCTTAGGAAATCGGTAAATAGTATAACTTTATGCACTCATGTCCATGAGTAAATAGCAAGTATGTAGCAAGTGAATTGTTTTGTACTCGGATAATCAAACAAGTATTTAGATAAAGCTGAAAATGTTTGAGTAATCAACCATGTAAAGCAAGTAATGTGTTTAAGTAAAACGAACATGTATTCTCCCCCAAAGAGTTTGCAAAACAATTTAAAAGAGTAGGGGCTATGACTCACCTGATATGATGGTACCATGAACATGTAATGAGCTGAAAAACAAGGCGCGCACACTAGCCGCAACCTAATATGAATGATGTACGATCTACTTTAGATCGTGAAATGATGTTATGAATGTCCATGCACATGTTCCTATACCACTCTTAACTTGAAAATACTTGTTATTGTCAAAGTAATATGTTTTTCCATAACTTGGGAAAAAAAATAAGTCTAACTAGACTTATAAAACTAGTCGTAATATATATATATATCGTATATATAAATAGTAGTGGTGAATTCCTTGCTTTGAAAACCTTGAAATAACGTTTAATAGTCGTATAAATAAGCTTGTAATCATAAGTACTTCGATGGTTAAGAATTTGGCACTTTGGTAGTATTTATAGAAAATCTAGGATTTAGTACGTAGAAGTATTATTACTTCTATTAGTGACCAAACGGTCTCATAAAACTAGTCGTGAAATAGTGAATATTAAGAGTTAGGAAAGAAGCACAGTAGTTTTGAGAAGATTTTCACCATATCTAAAAAGTCACAGAAGTGAAGTTTGTCCATACAGGTCTCGATCATAAAGATAATTAGCCGTCAAGTGAGGTGTTTGGGCTGTTTTGGCAGATTCTGGGCAGTTTTCGGAAAAGTTTGGAAGTCCATAAGTTGTTCGTTATAAATCCTTTTGACAAACGGCTGGATGTTTTGAAAACTAAGCTGGGTGAACTAACTTTTTGTCAATGATGTAAATTTTCCAGAAATGAGTTTATCAATGAGTAAATTGGCTCTCAACATGATGTCTTACAAAAACTGTTTTTCTATACTTAGTAATATTTTGCTAAAAAGCTGATGGAAATAAATAGAGTTTCGCTGATTTTGAAACGTGTATATCTTGGTCGTTATAAGCTTGTTTTCTACATTCTTTATATCCCCGAAATCGTGGGACAACATACTAATATATTTTTGATAAGTCGGGATGGCTAGATCAAGTTTTACACCTCAGATTGCCCATTGAAAATCGTGGGACAGCATGTACAATTTTCAGAAAATAGTTTTCGTCGTTAAACTTGCAAAAATCATATCTCCTTCGTTATAAACTCGTTTTAATCCGTTCTTTCGCCTACGGATTCGTTTTTGAAAGTATTTTCTAAAAATTTTGCCAAAGTTTACTTTGTATTTACTGATTTTCCTGGATTTACAAAAATGGGACAGCATGTATATATACTTGTTACAAATCCATTTCCAAGGTTCAAAACTAGTTCCAACCTCAACCAAAACTCTTGAAATCTTCACAAAACTAAACTAATCCTACCATACACCTTCTTAGGGTGCCATGGGTTCCTAATGACTAGTAATCATGTTAATTTTACAAAGGAACACCTAAATCAAAATTTAGGGTTTGTATGTTCAAAAGTCTACAAAAATAAAGTGGTATAGCTAGTTTGTGCATGAAATTAAGCATGAATACTATAAGGTGCATGTGTTAATTAGATGAAAACATGAAAATAAATTTGATAACTCACTTTGAAATAATAGGTGGTGAGATGATGAGAAACCTTGGATTACTTGTGTTTTTATGTTATGATTCTTGATTAGGACAACAAAATGAACAACTTTGATGCTTTGTACTTTGAAAAATGATGGATGGATCATGGATATTGAGATGAGGTCGTGGTTATGGTGATGAGAAAGAAGAAGATGAGCTTTTTGATTCACTAAATTGTTAAGTGTTTAGTTTTAGGTGTTTATGTATAAAAAAATCTAAATCAATGGCATTTTAGTAAATACTTGGTCAAGTTGACAAGATATTTTGAAGGGGGGGCTGCACATGTGTAAAAGTGAATGAGTATGTGATAAGCTTGGTGTTATCTGGTTCACGGAGTCGGTTTTGGTTCCGTTAATCGCTAATCGTAAAGTTTTAAATCGCGAAACGTAAATTCGGGTATTTTAAAAACATGAAACTTGAAAGAATGACTAAACTTGTCAAAATACTCCATAATAAAATATAAAATGAATGGTAAGTTCCATCGGGTTGCTTAAACACTGTTAAAACTGGAAACGCGGGTTAAAAACGCGTAATTCGCGTAAAACGCTGAACTGAAAAACGTAAAATTCCAAAACTTTAAGAATTGTCGTAAAATGAGAGAAAATCATATTTTTATTGTTTATATTGATTTATAGACATATCGGGATGCCGGAAGGACGTTTAAACCTGAATGTAAATCTCGGACACGGCTTCGTGATTTTTGCAGAAATGATCCGACGAGTGCCAAACTCTCGGATTACCATTAAAATAGTTTAACTTATGAGAATATGAAATAAAAATTTCGGATATGAATAGTGTTTTGTGAATAGTAAAAGTGAATAGTAACTTTCCGAGATAAAAATTGGAATTTCGACGTTTGAAACAGGACATGAAATTATGAGTTGTGACACATTCTTTCATCTAACCCTTTAACATCTCATATGTGAAGTTTCTTTTTGTAGCAAAGAGGTTCACGAGTTCATGAAAAGTTACAAGTATTCAACACAACGTTGCAAGACTTGTTAGCTTAACATTGTGTAGACTTGTGTAGTTTACACTTCATTTGATTGTGTATTTTCAGTAGTGATCGGTTAGTATTTTAGTCCTCAAACTACAAAGTGTGACGGGAGTTGTTGTACCCTTGTAAAAGAACTAACGGGAGTGGTTGTACCCCTGTAAAAGAACTCGACATCTAGCTTAGTGTCGGTAAACGGGTATAAGCGACGTGTAAGGTTTTCTCCGCCGGTGAAAGGAGCTTGTTGACTAGTGAAAGAAACTCTCGAGTTGGATACTCGGGGCATGGACGTAGGGCAAGGAAAAAGAGTCCTTGCAGCCGAACCACGATAAATACTCGTGTTGTGGTTTGATCATTTCTTTCCTTTTACTTGCATGTTATATATTGTGTTTGTGTATATATCTTTGATCAAAACGGAAAGTTTCAAAAGATAATTAAACAAGTTAAAAAGATTTTAAACGGTAAACTATTCAACCCCCGTTCTAGTTTTCCACAATTGGCATCAAGAGCTACGTTGCTCAAGCTTTTAAAATATATTGTGTTTTAAAACTTGAAACGATCCATGGATTTTGAAAATTACAAAGATGGGCAATCTATGCAAAGTCCACCACTTTTTGAAGCAAATGGTTTTATATATTGGAAAAACCGTTTTGAAACTTACGTAAAATCTAAAGATATAGATTTGTGGTATATAATCATTGATGGTGATAATATAGCTTCTAATACTAAAGATGATGATCAAAAGAAATTGATTGCTAAAAATAATGAAGCTAAAATGATGCTTTACAATGCTTTACCTAAGAAAGAATATGAAAGAGTCTTTATGTGTAAAACCACCAAAGATATTTGGCAATCTTTAGTAGTCACTCATCAAGGAAACTCACAAGTTAAGGATAACAAAATTGATCTTCTTGTTCAACAATATGAACAATTTGTTATTCCCGAAGATGAGATTATTGATAATGCATTTGTTAGGTTTAACACTATTATTACTTCACTTAAAGCACTTGATGAATCTTTTTGTAGTAAAAATTTTGTCAGGAAATTCCTTAGAGCACTCCATCCGAAGTGGAGAGCAAAAGTGACAGCAATTGAAGAATCCAAGGATCTTTCAAGCATGTCACTTAACGAGCTAATTGGAAACCTCAAAGTTCATGAAATGGTAATGGAAAAAGATTCGGAATTTGTTAGAGGCAATAAAGAAAAAGTTAAGTCCGTTGCCTTGAAAGCTAGAGTCCAATCAAGTGAAGATGAAGAATCTACTTCGGATAGTGATAATGAGGAATATGCTATGGCCGTTAGAGACTTCAAGAAGTTCTTTCGTAGAAGAGGGAAGTTTGTAAGGCAACCTAAAGATGACTAGAAAACTTTCCGAAAAGATCGTGATGATAGGAAAGGAAAGGTTGAAGGGAATTGCTATAGGTGTGGAGACACAAGTCATCTAGTAGGAGAATGTCCAAAACCACCCAAGAGCAAGCCTCAACAAGCTTTTGTGGGTGGTGCTTGGAGTGACTATGAAGGAGATGACGATGAGCCAAAGAATGATGATATTGCTCTCATGGCTCACGACTCAAATGAGGTACTTTCTGACTCATCTTATTCTTCTATTGATGATGAAACCTTACAAAAAGAATATAACAAACTTTGTGAATTGAGCTTAAAAATCATAAACAAAAATAAGTTTTTGAAAACTAAAAAGGAGTTTTTAGGAAATGAAGTTTATGAGCTAAAAGAAAAAGCTAAGAGATTAGAAAAGAGTAAACGTATTGACACATCTTGCAAATCATGTGAAGAGCTTAAACTCGAAGTTGAGAAACTTAAAATTACTCAAAATGATCTAATAAAACAAACCACAAAGTTTGAGAAGTTCGATAAGAGCATTTCTTGTGCGGATGAAATTATGAAACTTCAAAAGTCACCCTTTGATAAAACAGGACTACGTTTCATGAAATTAGAAACTTCAAAGGGTCAAACGAAACAAGAAAAGAATGCACAAGAAACTAACAAAACTGCTACAACAGCCCGCGGAACAGACGGAACCCAATTCAGGGTTCCGCCTGTTAAACCCAAAGGTTCCGCCAGGTCTGCTGCAGTAGTAACATCTTCAACATCGGATCGTTCAAAATTTGTTAAAGTCACATATAAAAATGGAACAAAACCTGCCTATAAAACTGGAGTAGGACTTAGTAAAAACGAATTTAGAGCTAAGACTACTCAACCAAGACCTAAGACTCCAATTCCCAAACGCCCCTTTCCAAAGAGCAACTTCAACACACGACCAAACTACCAACGTGTTTGGAACCAAAACACTCCTGGACATTACCAAACTCCAAATTACATGTCATGGAACCCTTATGTTCTACTTTCATACTTGGAACAAGTTAACGGTATGCTTAACCAAAATGGACCCATGAAAAATTGGGGACCAAATGTTTGAATGTTTTTCGTAAAATAGGTGTGTCTCAAAGTTTGTTTGGAACCGGATGAATGGATTAAAGATAGCGGTTTTTCAAGGCACATGACGGGTAACAAAAGCCTCTTCACTACTTATCACAAATGTGATGGAGGTAATGTTACGTTTGGAAGTAAAGCTAAGAGCAAAATCATCGGAAAAGGTACAATCTCTCATGACTCCCTTTTTATAGATGATGTAGCTCATGTTGATAACATAGGTTTTAATCTTCTTAGTATAAGTCAACTTTGTCGTAATAAGTATAATGTCCTTTTTAGTGAAAACGGAAGTAAAATACTAAAAGATGGTATAACCATAGCTAAAGGTGTTCTTAAGAACAACGTATACGTCATGAAGATGGATCCAACATCTAGAGACAAACTTTGTCTTACTTCATTAGATGAATCTTCAACTTTATGGCATAGACGTTTAGGACACGCTAACATGAGACTAATTCAAAACCTCTCCTCCAAAGACTTAGTTCGAAACCTACCTAAGTTGAAATATGACCAACACTTTTGTGATGCTTGCAAAGTCGGTAAACAAGTCCATAGTAGCCATAAGGCTAAAAACTTGGTTTCTACATCTAGGTGTCTAGAACTTTTGCATATGGATTTATTTGGTCCATCTGCTATACAAAGTTATGGAGGTAACTTCTACACTTTGGTCATAGTCGATGATTACTCAAGATATACTTGGATAAAATTTTTGAAAAGTAAAAATGAAGCTTTTGATAAATTTGAGACTCTAAGTAAGAAAATTCAAAATCAAGTAGGGTCTAATATTGTGTCTATTAGAACGGATCACGGTCGTGAATTTGATAATGAATTTCAATTTGGAAACTTTTGTGATATTAATTGTATTACTCATAACTTTTCAGCTCCACGTACCCCTCAATCTAATGTGTAGTAGAACGTAAAAACCGGACGTTGCAAGAGATGAGTAGAACAATGCTTAATGAACAAAACATTCCACAAAAGTTTTGGTGTAATGTCGTTGACACATCAACATACATTTTAAATCGAGTCTTAATTAGACCATTTTTGAATAAAACTCCTTATGAACTATATAAAGGTAAAAAGCCTACATTAGGATACTTTAGAGTGTTTGGGAGTAAATGCTTCATTCTTAACACCAAGGATTATCTCACCAAATTTGACCCAAAGTCTTATGAAGGTGTATTTCTTGGATATTCACAAAATAGTAAAGCTTACATTGTTTTGAACAAAGAAACCTTAAGAGTCGAGGAATCATTGAATGTGACATTTGGCGAGAGTCCACCTCCCTCTAAAACATCGCCTTTGGTAGATGATGACTTAGTTGAAAGCCAAGCAATAGAAAGTCAAGAGATCTTAGGTAATGACAGGGAAGATGAACTATTAAACAAAGAACTTGTCAATGCAAAGAATCTAAAAGTCATCCGTTAGATGGTGTCATAGGCAACATTAACGAAAGAACACTAAGATCAAAAGTTCAAAATAAAAGCAACTACTTTTGTTTCGTGTCAACCATTGAACCGAAAAACATTAATGAAGCTATTAAAGATGAGTCTTGGGTAATTGCAATGCAAGAAGAGTTAAACCAATTTGTTAGGAAGGATGTATGGACATTAGTTCCTCAACCAAAGAGTCAAACTATAATTGGAACAAAATGGGTCTTTCATAATAAAATGGATGAAAATGGAATTGTGTCTAGAAACAAAGCTAGGCTAGTTGCACAAGGATATAATCAACAAGAAGGCATTGACTACGATGAAACTTTTGCTCCGGTTGCTAGGCTCGAGTCAATTAGAATATTACTTGCATATGCATGTGCACACATTTTTAAACTCTTTCAAATGGACGTCAAAAGTGCATTTCTAAATGGAGTCATAAATGAAGAAGTGTATGTTGCTCAACCACCGGGCTTCATCAATTTTGAAAAACCAAATCATGTTTACAAACTTAAAAAGGCTCTTTACGGACTTAAACAAGCTCCAAAAGCATGGTATGATCGACTTAAGACCTTCCTAATTGACCATAAGTATACCATGGGCTTAGTTGATAATACTCTCTTCGCTAAGAAGAAAGATTCACATATTATCATAGTCCAAATCTATGTTGATGACATTATATTCGGATCAACTTGTCAAGAATTATGTGTGAATTTCTCAAAAATCATGCATGACGAGTTTGAAATGAGTATGATGGGAGAACTCAATTTTTTCCTAGGACTCCAAATTAAACAACTAGAAGATGGTATCTTCTTTAACCAATCTAAATATATTAAGGACATGCTTAAGAAATTTGGATTAGAAGATTCGAAACCAATCAAAACACCCATGTCCACGGAAACTAAACTCACCAAGGATGAGGAAAGTGAATCCGTAGATAGCACTAAATATAGAGGTATGATTGGAAGTCTACTTTACCTAACGGCTAGTAGACCCGACATTATGTTTAGTGTTTGTCTATGTGCTCGTTTTCAAGAAGATCCTAAGACTACTCATTTCGAAGCCGTTAAAAGGATTTTTAGGTATATTAAGGGCACTACACATTTAGGTTTATGGTATCCCAAAGGAACGGGAATAGACACCATAGTGTATGCCGACTCGGATCATGCCGGTGATTATGTTGATAGAAAAAGCACAAGTGGTATTTGTACTTTTGTTGGACATTGTCTCACCTCATGGTTCTCTAAGAAGCAAACGGCTCTTGCTATCTCAACAACGGAAGCCGAGTACGTTTCGGCCGGAAAGGCGTGTCAACAAGCTCTTTGGATGAAGCAAGCTCTTGTGGACTATGGAATTCAACTAAACGACATTACCATTCTTTGTGACAACAAAGGAGCTATTGATCTTAGCAAAAACCCGGTTCAACATGTTCGTACCAAACATATTGAAATCCGTCATCATTTCCTTTGTGACAACGTTCAAAAAGGAAATATCTCAATTGAGAAAGTTTCCTCCGAAGACAACATAGCCGACATTCTCACAAAACCCCTTAAAAGAGAACCTTTTAACCTTCTTAGGCTAGGCTTATGACTCATGGAACCTACGTTGTAGTTCTTGACATTAGACAAAAATCACAAAAATCAAAACAAATCCATAACTCTTTTTCTCAGCAGAGTCGGCGGAACCCTCAGACACAACGGACGGAACCCAATTTAAGGTTCCGCCATATCCGCCGACCTGCAGAACCATTGTCTTTGTTTATATTAAACCAAACACCCATTATCTCATACCACCACTTCCAAACTGCTACTATTCACTTTACCATTCATCCATACATACGATTTCTTGGTCTTCCTTTCACTCACATTGCAAATCAATCATCATTGAATCATCATGCCTCCTCTAACCTACTACGACCACAAGGACACCATTAAGTACCTACCCAAACACCACAAAACCAAAGGTCTTACTCCAACTCAAATCGACATTTTCAAAGGCTTAGAAAAACGTTATGTCCATGAGGGTAGAACCATTGACCCGTCCTTCCTAGAAGGCACAAACCTCAACACGGAATTTGCCACAATCAACTTTGAGTGTCTTTTAGAAATCGACGAGCCTATTTGTCCTAGGTTCATTCTAGAATTCTATGCATCCGTCACTCTCTCCACGAATGAGTATGGTCGCATGTCTATGAACTTTAGGGCTAGTAGTCATCAATACTCCTTCACTCTTGAGGAGTTTGCTCAAATCCTAGGGTCCCAAACCGTGGTACTTGCATCTACTCCGACTTGCACTCCCTCTCAACTCTTGACACACTCTTTTACCACATCCATCCCTATGACACCCCTCTTGTGTCCAAAGATGAACTTTGTAACCACCTCTTCATTAGGACAACCAACACTAGGAGAACCTGTTCAGGAAATGAGGTCGATAAGGACCCATATGGAATGGAAATGAATGAACTCAAGCCCCAATTCAAGAAATGGGAGGAAGTCCTTAGAGCCAATGTCATTAGCACCATAGGAAACCGAGATCATATAAATCTGTGCCTTTGCTACATGCTCTACTCCTTGTCCGTTAGGCAACCCTTCAACCTTGCCTACTACATGGCCAAGAGAATGGCCGACATTCCCGTGCATGGCACAACGGCTATGCCGTATGGAATACTCTTGACCCGTTACTTTAGGTTCATCTCTCCCATTCCACCAACTCCAAACGGTCTTCGCCTTGACTACTCTCTGTAACACCCCCAATTCATGGATGCAGCGGAATTCAAACTGGGTGTTATTCGACAGCACAATAGTCACAATGATAGAAAACGAACTCTAATTGAGTCGTTTTAAAAGATTTATCATTCAAATTATATAAATATCAGAGATTACAAAATGAGGTCCCAGATGGTTCCATGTTTACAATTTATATTAAATGAGTTTTTGAATGATAATAAATTTTATAGCCCTCTTGAGTATCAGTGCCCTTCCATGCCATCCTTGATCGTCATGAACCTGAAATACATGCTTAAGAGGTCAACACAAAGGTTGAGTGATATTCATAGAGTTTGTTTAATGTTTGAACACAATATGTTGGTAGTGTGAGTTATAGGCTCACACCAATGGTTGGAAAACAAAGATGGGCTACGTTGTTATACGCCCGGAACAGTTATTATCAATTACTAAGCTTATGACACCAAAACGTTAACGGGTACCAATATCAATCGGCGGAGTTATCCCGGTAGGTACTTTGCCGTCATACCTAATGTCTCAAATATTAATGCATTTGTTTGAACTTAGTCAACACAAATGGGATTCGTCAATCCCAATAGGCCTATTCACAATATTCGCGCTCACTATTTCTAGTGATTAAATGGTTCATAATAAGGGATCTCGGTTTGTCAAGGATGATACTTAGTGATAATAAAACAATCAGGCAGGCATACAATTTGAAAACATTGTGCTCGGTTAAAATAGCATGTATTCCCCCCAAGGGTTTGTAAAACAATTAAGTAATGGAAAGTGGGGCTATGAACTCACCGTGAGTTGGATGATGTATAATGAGAATGATGGATATGTCGTGAGAACTTCTACGAGCAACCTAGAATAATTGTTGCAAATTAGGTTTAGAATAATGTCTACAAAAACGAAGAATTGCCTATATATGTCTTGCATTTAGTCAATGTTGTGGTACAATGTATAGTGTAAGTCTTTGAAAAGAAATGATTCATGAAACATGTATAGTTTATATATCGTTTACTACCGTTCGGGCCGACATAATTCAGAAGTCATGTAGTAAACGTTCGAGGAGCCAGGACACTTTAATTCGTAAATCCACAACTCATCTCGACGGCTTACATAATGAACTCCTCACATGAGGCTCCCTACTATTGTAGTAGTTGATAAAATATATATATATATAAGTTTTGATCCGAAAAGTTACATGTCCAATATTTGAATAAACTTAGGAAAGTTTATGATTACATGAAGATTGTTATTAGGGTGAGTTTCTTATAACTTGTATGACAATTTCTTGTAATATCTCATGGTTCTTTTAGATGAAGTAGATCCAAATTGTATGTTTAAGTTATCGCCAACTCTTTGGTTCATGTTTTCGCCTAAGTAAGTTTATATGGTCATTTAGTCATGGCCTTGCCATGACCTTTGGTCATTGTTCCATGGTCTTGAGACTCAACCTTGGCTTTAGCCATTGTTGTGGTCTTGATTTTTAGGTCATTAGACCTCTTAGTCTTTTTAAACCATAACTATAATATAGTGACTTATATATGTAAAATAGCTGTTAATAAACTGAGAAAAATCTCATTCCTTATTGGTTTTCTGGTGACGTGCTCCTGAGTTTTTGAAGAAAACGTGATTCCGGACAACTTTCGTGACTTAACTTTTTCATGAAACGGACCAGAAAGGCCTCTTTTTGCGTGTTTTCTGTTCTATCACGGAAACTATTTTGACAGTTTTGCCGCAAAGTTTTGGTAACTTCAAATGGTCATAACTTTTGACTCGTATACTCGTTTTAGGTGGTTCAAATTGCTATGGTTTCCTTGTTAGGTCCTCTTTAACAGTAAGTAAGTGTCCAATATCATAGTTGTATAATTTTGGTCGTGGTTCTCCAAGAAAGTCACTAGTTTACTTGTTTAAATAACTTAACTTAACAATCATTTCAAATAACTTGTTTTACCCATTTTTATACATCATGGACATGATCACAAGACATAATATAGCATGAATGATATGTAAATAACATAATTATGATATTTAACAAGAAGTATGTTAGGGTTTTGCTTACAACTTTTGGCTTTCAACAAAGTAAGGAAGTTAACATGTAAGGTAAGGATTTTGATAGACTTTAGCTTCAACCTACTTCTCTTCATGCAATCTTTCTACTCTTGTATTCTTGAAAGAGAGATGATGAAAGTTGAGGTGACTTGAGTGGATTCAAACTCAAGAGAAATCACCAAAGTTTCAAGGGATTGGAAGTAGTTTGATGAATCAAAACCAAACTAGAGTTTATATGTTGTTGTAGCACTTGATTTCTTGCACAAAACTTGAAGTAAACTAGCAAATGGAATGGTGTTGTTGTGTGGTATGTGTGGCGTACAAAGAAAGGAGGAGAGGGGTATTTATATGCCAATGAGGAGGTTAGTTTCCTTGACTTGTCAACCCTTGGAGAGCAAGGGTAACACTTGTATGCATCCTAGAGCACAAGGAAGGAGATCAAGCCACACAAGGGGTGACTCCCCCCCCCCCTAAGTCGGTTCACAAAAGATAGGATAGGATGAGTTGGTCTTGGATGATATTATCCTACTTATGGAGCTAGTTTTGACTCCGTAAAATGCTAACCGTAAAAGATTAAGCCATAATACGTAAAACTGGGTATCGTAAAAATACAAAACTTGGAAGAATGATTAAACTTGTCCAAATACTCCATAATAAAATATAAAATGAGTGGGAGGTTCCATTGGGGTGCTAAAACTGGAAACACGGGTCTAAAACGCGTAATACGTAAAACATACGAATATTGTGTAAAATTGAGAAAAGTAAAATGTTACTTTTCTAATAGGATAAAAATGATTTAAAATGACTTATAATATCTAGATTGGGCTCAGTCTAGTGTCGGTTGGTATTAAATGTCTTTTAGACATAAAACCGTAAGCCTAAAAATCAAGGAATGACTTATAAAATCAAGGAATGATTTTTGGTCAAGGGAGGAGGGAAAAATATGTTGACTTATTCCAAAAATGTGAAAACTCAAATTGGCTTAGAAATGCGGTGCAGGTATAGGCTAAGGTTACGGCTGAGTAAAAACGCTTAAAAATGAAAATTCCAGTTTTTCACGGCCGATGTTTATTTGGTCATGTTTTTCTCAGTCATGATTTATTCTCAAATAAATCATGAGTGTATCAAACATTTTTCTGATACGGGGAAAATTAACGCGGTCGAGTTTCGTTGTGCGTAGAATTTTTGAATGACGTTTTACCCTAAAACGTGTAATTCCTTAATAACTTTCGCGAAAATGATCTGATGAGTGTCAAACTTTTAATTTTCCATGGAAATGATTTATCACTCCAGGCCATGAAACAAAAATCAAATTTCGGGAAAAATTTTCGGGAAAATGAATAGTAAAAGTGAATAGTGAAATTTTCAGGAATAGTAGTTAACCTGAAAATGTGAATTGTTACAGTCTCTACCCCTTACGGGGAACTTCGTCCCGAAGTTCTATGTGTGTTATATGTTGGAGTGGTGTCGATGAAAAGGTGTGGTTACTTATGAGGACTAGAGTCTGGGATTTCCAGTGATGCAGTTTGATTTGTCATTTTAGTGTATGGCGTAGGATGAGGCTTACTTTTATGTAGGAAAGGTAGGGTAAGAGTGATTAATAGAGATTCATATAATAGTCGTATATCAAAGGAAATTGATATAGCAGCCGAATATTAATAGGAATTAATATAGTAGTTGAATATTAAACAGAAATTGGGATAGTAGTTGCAATCATAGCCTAGTAGGTAATCTGTTGTTGTACCTAGTGTTTATTGACTTCATACTTATGTTATTTCGGATACAAATAAGCCCACTTGTTTATAATTCTTTATTTACATAGAGAGGCATCCCAAACAATGTAAATAGGGAAATATAAACTTATGGTTCGGTGATTTACAATTTCTTTATTTAAACGAAAAGGCATCCCAATCCATTCAAATAATTATAAATCATCCTACTTAAGAATTCCCAGCACAACATTCATACTTAGCCGGTGAGTTACAAGGTAGTGTATTACGAGATGATACTGGTGTTCCAAAAGTACAAGATGAATATTCAATCTTGTAAAGCTGATGAGGGTGCTTGTGGTGTAACTAAGGATGATTTGAGCTTTAAAAGTGCATCAAGATTTGTTAATGAGCTTGTGGTTGCAACGGTTGTGAAGATAATGATGTGATATGTTGATGAACAAAAGTTTGTAGTGTATGCTTAACATTAATATTCTTAGGTATAGATGTTGAGTTTTCTTTAAAATTTTAAGAAATTTTAAAGGTTTATGACAGAATGATATCCTTAGGACCTAAACAGGATAGTACTTCTACGGGATGAAGAGAAGAATTGATAACTATCCCAAGATAGTAGCTCGGATTATCTCATAAATGAAAACTTGGAAGAATGAAATTAGATAATACAAATAAGGTGTTAAGATCTTGCTGAGTGGTAAGGCACTATCGTGTCTCTAGATCGTTTTAAAGAATTCTGGTGGTTTATCGAGTTCAAGTAGGAAATTAACTTGTACATAACCCTAGTACAACTATTCTCAGTATTTGAAAATTTTAAGTCGAAAATAGTTAGTCAGACTACGTTCCACTGTCCCTAGGTTAAATATAGGTGACTAGTCTATATTTAGCCGAGGTTCGATAAAATTTTCAAATACCTAAATTAGGTATACTTGTGATATGTCCGTTGCTTTTCAGAAACTATCCACTAAACAAAGGCGATGCCAAACCATTCAGTTACAAGTCCCGCCCATACAAGACTTGTAACCTATGTTTTCACATTCCATTGCATAGAAGATAGTACGGGTAGATATATGTGGAAAGGAAGTTTTAAGTAGTTCTAAAACAGAACATACTTGGCCAAGATCACGAACTTTTAACAATGAAGGTTTCAGAAGAAAACTTTGATGAATGTAGAAAAACTTCAGCTTTTGTAGATGATGGATTAGTTTGTCCTTTAGAAATATCATATTTCTATTTAGAAATTGATAGATTGTGATAGGTTTTTGATATCATATGAAATGATATTGATGATGTGATGGAATAATTCCAGAGACCATTGCGCAAATCACAATGTCTCGGAAGTAGATTAGACCATTGTGTGACTCAAAACATTTGAGAAATGATTAAGACCATTGTATCTATACAATGTCTGAGGAAATAGGAAAGACCATTGTAATCAGTTATAATGTCTCGGACATAAAATGTTGGAGTAGGAACATCATTGGGAGAAGTGGGTACGCACATGATTTCTATGAGAAGAATTACTATGTTGAAACAATTCAATGTTTATGGGAAGTGCTCAAAATGTGACAAGTGTGTATAAATCAATATACTAATATGTTCATGTAGTATAAAATGCTTACGGGGAAATGCTCAATTATGTTAAGGGTACATATATCCATGTGCTAACATGTTTGTGTAGTATAAAATGCTTAATAAGTCCATAATCGTCTGGAGGATGGAAGATACGGAGAGCGGAAGGCTATAAAAATGTTTTAGCTAGTATGTGTGGTTATGTTTAGGTCTCAATTAGACCCGTTTCTCTATAACCATGGCTCTGGTACCAATCTGTAACACCCCCAATTCATGGATGCAGCGGAATTCAAACTGGGTGTTACTCGACAGCACAATAGTCACAATGATAGAAAACGAACTCTAATTGAGTCGTTTTAAAAGATTTATCATTCAAATTATATAAATATCAGAGATTACAAAATCAGGTCCCAAATGGTTCCATGTTTACAATTTATATTAAATGAGTTTTTGAATGATAATAAATTTTACAGCCCTCTTGAGTATCCGTGCTATCCTTGATCGTCATGAACCTGAAATACATGCTTAAGAGGTCAACACAAAGGTTGAGTGATATTCATTTAGTTTGTTTAATGTTTGAACACAATATGTTGGTAGTGTGAGTTATAGGCTCACACCAATGGTTGGAAAACAAAGATGGGCCACGTTGTTATACGCCCGGAACAGTTATTATCAATTACTAAGCTTATGACACCAAAATTTTAACGGGTACCAATATCAATCGGCGGAGTTATCCCGATAGGTACTTTGCCGTCATACCTAATGTCTCAAATATTAATGCATTTGTTTAAACTTAGTCAATACAAATGGGATTCGTCAATCCCAATAGGCCTATTCACAATATTCGCGCTCACTATTTCTAGTGATTAAATGGTTCATAATAAGGGATCTCGGTTTGGCAAGGAGGATACTTAGTGATAATAAAACAATCAGGAAAGCATACAATTTGAAAACATTGTGCTCGGTTAAAATAGCATGTATTCCCCCCAAGGGTTTGTAAAACAATTAAGTAATGGAAAGTGGGGCTATGAACTCACCGTGAGTTGGATGATGTATAATGAGAATGATGGATATGCCGTGAGAACTTCTACGAGCAACCTAGAATAATTGTTGCAACTTAGGTTTGGAATAGTGTCTACGAAAACGATGAATTGCCTATATATGTCTTGCATTTAGTCCATGATATGGTACAATGTATAGTGTAAGTCTTTGAAAAGAAATGATTCATGAAACATGTATAGTTTATATATCGTTAACTACCGTTCGGGCCGACATAATTCAGAAGTCATGTAGTAAACGTTCGAGGAGCCAGGACACTTTAATTCGTAAATCCACAACTCATCTCGACGGCTTACATAATGAACTCCTCACATGAGGCTCCCTACTATTGTAATACTTGATAATATATATATATATATATATATATATATATATATATATATATATATATATATATATATAAGTTTTGATCCGAAAAGTTACATGTCCATTATTTGAATAAACTTAGGAAAGTTTATGATTACATGAAGATTGTTATTAGGGTGAGTTTCTTATAACTTGTATGACAATTTCTTGTAATATCTGATGGTTCTTTTAGAAGAAGTAGATCCAAATTGTATGTTTAAGTTATCGCCAACTCTTTGGTTCATGTTTTCGCCTAAGTAAGTTTATATGGTCATTTAGTCATGGCCTTGCCATGACCTTTGGTCATTGTTCTATGGTCTTGAGACTCAACCTTGGCTTTAGCCATGGTTGTGGTCTTGATTTTTAGGTCATTAGACCTCTTGGTCTTTTTAAACCATAACTATAATATAGTGACTTATATATGTAAAATAGCTGTTAATAAACTGAGAAAAATCTCATTCGTTATTGGTTTTCCGGAGACGTGCTCCTGAGTTTTTGAAGAAAACGTGATTCCGGACAACTTTCGTGATTTAACTTTTTCATGAAACGGACCAGAAAGCCTCTTTTTCGTGTTTTATGTTCTATCACAGAAACTATTTTGGCAGTTTTGCCGCAAAGTTTTGGTAACTTCAAATGGTCATAACTTTTGACTCGTATACTCATTTTAGGTGGTTCAAATTGCTATGGTTTCCTTGTTAGGTCCTCTTTAATAGTAAGTAAGTGTCCAATATCATAGTTGTACTATTTTGGTCGTAGTTCTCCAAGAAAGTCACTAGTTTACTTGTTTAAATAACTTAACTTAACAATCATTTACAATAACTTGTTTTACCCATTTTTATACATCATGGACATGATCACAAGACATAATATAGCATGAATGATATATAAATAACATGATTATGATATTTAACAAGAAGTATGTTAGGGTTTTGCTTACAACTTTTGGCTTTCAACAAAGAAAGGAAGTTAACATGTAAGGTAAGGACTTTGATAGACTTTAGCTTCAACCTACTTCTCTTCATGCAATCTTTCTACTCTTGTATTCTTGAAAGAGATGATGAAAGTTGAGGTGACTTGAGTGGATTCAAACTCAAGAGAAATCACCAAAGTTTCTAGGGTTTGGAAGTAGTTTGATGAATCAAAACCAAACTAGAGTTTATATGTTGTTGTAGCACTTGATTTCCTGCACAAAACTTGAAGTAAACTAGCAAATGGAATGGTGTTGGTGTGTGGTATGTGTGGCATACAAAGAAAGGAGGAGGGGGTATTTATATGCCAATGAGGAGGTTAGTTTCCTTGACTTGTCAACCCTTGGAGAGCAAGGGTAACACTTGTATGCATCCTAGAGCACAAGGAAGGAGATCAAGCCACACAAGGGGTGACCCCCCCCCCTAAGTCGGTTCACAAAAGATAGGATAGGATGAGTTGGTCTTGGATGATATTATCCTACTTATGGAGCTAGTTTTGACTCCGTAAAATGCTAACCGTAAATGATTAAGCCATAATACGTAAAACCGGGTATCGTAAAAATACAAAACTTGGAAAAATGATTAAACTTGTCCAAATACTCCATAATAAAATATAAAATGAGTGGTAGGTTCCATTGGGGTGCTAAAACCCTGCTAAAACTGGAAACACGGGTCTAAAACGCGTAATACGTAAAACGTATGAATATTGTGTAAAATTGAGAAAATTAAAATGTTACTTTTCTAATAGGATAAAAATGATTTAAAATGACTTATAATGTCTAGACTGGGCTCAGTCTAGTGTCGGTTGGTATTAAATGTCTTTTAGACATAAAACCAAAAGCCTAAAAATCAAGGAATGACTTATAAAATCAAGGAATGATTTTTTGTCAAGGGAGGAGGGAAAAATATGTTGACTTATTCCAAAAATGTGAAAACTCAAATTGTCTTAGAAATGCGGTGCAGGTATAGGCTAAGGTTACGGCTGAGTAAAAACGCTTAAAAATGAAAATTCCAGTTTTTCACGGCCAAGGTTTATTTGGTCATGTTTTTCTCAGTCATGATTTATTCTCAAATAAATCATGAGTGTATCAAACATTTTTCTGATACGGGGAAAATTAACGCGGTCGAGTTTCGTTGTGCGTAGAATTTTTGAATGACGTTTTACCCTAAAACGTGTAATTCCTTAATAACTTTCGCGAAAATGATCTGATGAGTGTCAAACTTTTAATTTGCCATGGAAATGATTTATCACTCGAGGCCATGAAACAAAAATCAAATTTCGGGAAAAATTTCGGGAAAATGAATAGTAAAAGTGAATAGTAAAAATGAATAGTGAAATTTTTGGGAATAGTAGTTAACCTGAAAATGTGAATTGTTACACTCTCTCATTCCACACACCTTTGTCCCACTAAGTGATAAGAGAGTCTACAAAGCCCAAGGAAAACATCATCATCCTCCTACATCCTCATCATCTTCCTCAATGAGTGAAGATGACACTTTGCCCAACTCTAGGCTCCCACCTCTAGAATACCTTTCCCAACTTCCGGATATTCCAAATGAGTCGGCGGAGTTCAAGCAAGCTAAGCGGATGTTTAAGAATCTTGGGAGATTCCTTGGAAAGCTCAACAAGAAGATTGACCATCAACGAGTGCGGGTGTGTAGGAGTGTTTGGCACAAGGTGCTAGTTGAACAATTTGGTCGGTAAAACAATATTTGTCATGTATTTGTGTGTTGGTACAATTTGTGATACTATTTGGAACATGTATTATCTAACTATGATGCAGGTAGACAACGTTTGGCATGTTGTCAAATTTTCATGTTTATGAAATTTTCACTAAGTATAGTGAAATTCGCTAGCCCCCGGTCAAAGTCCAATGGTATGTGTGTTTATATGTCCATTTTTTGCATTTCCTAACCAGATATGCATTATATTTTTGGTTTTAGGAGTTTTCGAAAAATTTGAAAATCGTCTCGTGGGTCAAAATTGCGGACTGTGTACTTTTTCAGGTCTGGCGGATCTGGCGGCACCCTAGATTGGGTTCCGCCACTGTAATTTCTGGGCAACCCAGAAATGGCCCAACGGATCGGGCAGAACCCTCACACGGGTTCCGCCTGTGCAACCTGAAGGTTCCACCAGATTTCCTGCAGAATTTTTTTTTTAGCTTTCAACATCAACTCAACAACATACCATCCTTTTATTTAGAAACCTATTTCCTGCAATTTGCTAAGCACAATAGGGTAGTTCTCATTCCTTATAACTCAATGAAAACCATTTCCCGCCAAATTTCAAAAATAGCCATAACCACCTCAAGGAACCTTCAAACATAAAGGAAGAAACCCTTCTAAAGGTTCCTTGAAATCCCTGAGACATATACCTTCAACAAATTTGCCAAAACCACTAAGCATTTAGTGCAAATCTTGTCTTCTTACTTCACCATTTTCATTGGATTGACTTCCATGATTTGACAACCCACATTAGTCTTCCAAATCATTAGGAACCTCAATTTTTGTATGGCTAAACATCAAATCCAAACACTCCTTCCCATACTTCTTCATCACTATAAATTGAACCATCCTATAACACTATCAAATCACACCTTCCCCATCACAATCTCTGATCTTTAAACCATTTTTAACCATGACTAAGTCAACTATCACCTCTCAACCATCAAGACCCGTTCAGAAAACTGCCCGGATAAGTGTCAAACCACTTTAGTCTAACAATCCATCAACCTAAGCTCCTCATCCTCGGATGAATTCACCTCACCAATCAAAAATGAACATTTTCTAAACCTTGCATCTCCATCTCCATCACCCAATGAACCCAATGACCTCACTCCACCACTAACAAAATCACCCATTGACCCAACTCCACCAAGTGCTCTAACCCAACCATCCAAAACTCCATCACCATCACCATCACCATCACCTAATCTTGAACCTATGGAGTTATTTGGGTCTCCTCCAACATCACCACATCCTTTTGTCCAAGATCTCAATGATCTTCCACCAAGACCAACACAACCACCACCTTTTGCAAATGAAATACCAAGGTCATTTCTTGACCAAAATGAGCATTTAACCACAACCAACCACCACAACAAGAGTACCACCAACCCAAACCATTGTTGTTTCACCCTATCTACCATGACATCCATGGTCCTCTTTATGGAGAACCAAACTTTGAAAACCATGATCACCCAACTCCATCACATTCTCAAGCCCAAACCTTTGAGTCTTTCTTTCCTTCCTATGAGGAAATTCAAAGCATGGTCGAGAATCACCTTCATCAAGCAATGGAATTTCAAACCACCTTGCTTGACTCTATACCAAACCCATCCTCCACAAACCAAAAACCAACCCATCCTCAAACCAAGAAACCAAAACCAACCCATTTCCACCCACTCATCCCCATGTTTGCTCACATTGTGAGCAAATGTTGAAAATGGGTGAAAGCATCAAATTGTTGCTTCACCAATTTCAAGACGAAACCCGTTTTGCATTCCAACACGTCATAGAATGTTTGGATACTCTTTCCCACCCAAACAAATCCTAGACAACATTTGGAGGCCTTTTTCCCCATTTAGGAAAGTAGGATTTGATTTTTATTTCTTGGTTATTTTTTATTTTTTTTAGAAGTAGGAGGATCTTTTTCATTTCTTGTCTTTGACTTTTACAAGTCAAATTTTACTTGGAATGATATCTTTTTCTACTTACTTACTTGCATTGTTGGTTGATCATTTTTGAGTTGTCATTGTGGTTGCATTATGTGTGGTAACTACAAGCTTGATTATATATATCACCAACTAACCAATTTTTTGTAGGATCAAAATCCATGTTTCCCATCTTGGCACTCCTTTTAGGGGGAGTAACGACCAAGGGGGAGCACGTGCATTATTCCGCTTCGCTACTCTACTTTTTGTTTCGACAAAAAAGGGGAGAAATATATTAAACCTTTAAACTTAATATGATTTTCATCATTTAAGTAAAACATGTTTAATATAATTTTTTTTTAAGTCTTAAACACTAAAATTTTGTGAGTTACTTAAAAACAAAGTTTATGTTTTGTCATCAACAAAAAGGGGGAGATTGTTAATACAAATATCACCTAAAAACGTTATTTATATTTTACGATCTTTGCTAAGTTTTGTTAACGACAAAATGTAAACTTTAGTTTCTAAGTAAATCATAATCTTAGTTTTAAAGACTTGCATAACTAGACATTTGCTACATTTTACATTTCATAAAACACAACACTTTTTATTTCTTAAAATAGAAATGTCACATCACATTTATGGCAAGTTTTCTCAATATACATTTATGGAAAGAGAGTGTGTTTGACTAACCATATGTTTGCTTGCACAAGTTTTGTGTTTGACTAGGTGTTGTGAGATGTGACATTGTTTGGTTTGCATGATTTATTACAAAACCAACTGCAAGCCTGGCAGAACCCTGGGGATACACGGGCGGAACCCATCTGAGGGTTCCGCCGTATCCGCCAGACTTGCAGAAGGTTTTGCTATAAATACCAAGCCACAAGTTTGATTTTTGGCTGATCACTCTACATCATATTTTCACACACATTCATTCATTCTTTCATCTAACCCTTTATCTGAAGTTTCTTTTTGTAGCAAAGAGGTTCACGAGTTCATGAAAAGTTACAAGTATTCAACACAACGTTGCAAGACTTGTTAGCTTAGCATTGTGTAGACTTGTATAGTTTACACTTCATTTGATTGTGTATTTTCAGTAGTGATTGGTTAGTATTTTAGTCCTCAAAATACAAAGTGTGACGGGAGTTTTTGTACCCTTGTAAAAGAACTAACGGGAGTCGTTGTACCCTTGTAAAAGAACTCGACATCTAGCTTAGTGTCGGTAAACGTGTATAAGTGACGTGTAAGGTTTTCTCTGCCGATGAAAGGAGCTTGTTGACTAGTGAAAGAAACTCTCGAGTTTGATACTCGAGGCGTGGACGTAGGGCAAGGAAAAAGAGTCCTTGCAGCCGAACCACGATAAATACTCGTGTTGTGGTTTGATCATTTCTTTCCTTCTACTTGCATGTTATATATTGTGTTTGTGTATATATCTTTGATCAAAACGGAAAGTTTCAAAAGATAATTAAACAAGTTAAAAAGATTTTAAACGGTAAACTATTCAACCCCCCTTCTAGTTTTCCACAGGGATCATCCTGATCGGGATCATCCTGACTGTGCTTTCGTGACTATGGACTACAGTGACTTTCCAACTCGACAACCTCGATGACAGCTTCTTGATTAGCTTGATTTCCTCAGTATTATTCTACTTCAGTTTCTTCTCGAGGTCTTTGAAGTGAGTGTCAGCTTGGGTTGTTGTCAGTAGTTCAGCTTCGGGCTCCAATAGTCCATTGTATATATTGGGGTGAGCTTCTTGTAAGGAATTATCATTCAAAATCCTATCTAGCATTATCTCTTAAATACAGTTCAATGACAGTGTTTATGTTGTTGACGAAGATCGAGCTCGAGATTCACGTTGTCGTTGGGCTGAGAACCTTGCATCCATAGCAGCTCGTATCTTCCCCATTACTTCATTGAAGTGTGTGGTTATGACAAATGGAACTGTTTCAGCTCGGATTCTCGATAATAAAGTTGATGTTGATGTTTTTGGGATATGTTTCAATGGAATTGTTATTGATGATGATTGTTGTGAAGTATGAGTTGTGATTAGGGTTGTTGTTGTTCTTGTTGTGAGTGGTACCGTTGTTGTTGTTGGTGGTGGTGGTGTTGGTGTTGTTGTTGCTTATGTTGTTGTTATTGGTATGGGTGGGATGCCTTTGGTGGTTGAGTCTTTTTTCTCATCCTAGGGGGTCCTACTTTGGCACTAGACTCTACTTTGACCTTATGCGCTCCTGGAGTAGGTCCACTCGGTTTTAAGCTTCCCATAGGAGCGTAAACTAACTCCTCATACTCCTTGTATGCATCCGATTGTTTGTCAGCAAGTTCCAGCAGTGCTTGTGATATCGGCATGGGTGCATTCTCATACACAATGGAGGAACCATGTGTGTTGTGCATGTAGGATTCTTCTGTTGTAGGATCATCTTCTCTGTGTGAGATATTCGGATATTGCCTCATGAATTGAGCAATCATCAAGTTAATATATCTGACAAACGAAATGCATAAATTCTTCTTCTTTGTTGACTTCTTTTCGTTTACATGATCAAAAATATCCACCCAGATCATCTTTGCATAGTCAAGGTGCCGTTGTTTCACGATACCATACATGATTTGGTAAAGCGTGGGTGTGCTATGATCCATCGCTGTTTCTGTTATGAGCAAGAAACACGTTCGGGAGGTCGAGGTTGATGGAAATACATGATTATTCTAGAGAGAGAAAGTAGAGAGAGAAAGGTGAAGAACTATGTGTTTATTAATATGAAATGAAGTGAAACTTTACACACACTTTCCCACACCCCTCATGGAGAGTCACGAGGGGTATTTATAGGCTCCTAACACTACATGTTTGCCTTCTTGACAATAGTAGTCCTTGTAGTTTCTAATCTAGTCCAATTCACTTGTGTGACGTTATCTTTATAAAAAAGCGAGGCTAACAATCTCCCTCCAAGATATCGTCACACGTGAATGGTTACAATGAGACCTATAAATACATAAACAATGTAAATTACAACAATAGTAAACTATGTTGACGTTGTTGAAGTGCAGAGTCTCTGTAGTCTAGATACTGAGGCAGACTTGAAGTTCTCTCTTCCGACGATCTCGGTGTATGATTTTTGACACTGACGGTAAAGGTCTTTGTAGCTCTGAACTTCAACTGTAATGGTCTAGTTAGGTTATTACTCCCTCCTAACTAGTGAGCCTCTATTCTTTTTCCTGCTCCCTCCTGAATCGACAACTCTTCTTTCATCTCGCAATGGATAAAGTAGATTCAAAAGTGTAGGAACATGGTTGTCGTTCGGGTAGTAGCATAACAACATAACATTGCATAGAAGGTTGGTAATAAGCTCTGATGAACACATACTTGGTACCTCATGGTACTTCTCTGGTATTAAGCACAGTTCCCTCGATCAACCAACGTACTAAAGACGAAACACTACTTCTTTTGGCATGTTCTTCTCCCTCCTGATGGTGGCGAGTTATCGGAATCATTATAATCTTGTGTACATGCCATACAATTACCTGTACTTTACACTTCTAATGCAATTTAGAAGCCATAACAGCTTTTTGGAGCACATTCTGTGAGTATATGTCGCTAAGATATGATTCTTTTAATCTACAATCTCCTATCTTCGCTTCAACCTATAAGCGACCTCTTCAAATTGCAACCAGCTAGTAAATAACCTATGACTAGAGAAACAACCCAATATAACAAATCTGACAATAAAGTAAACATTCCGTAGATATGTTACTTAATCTTGTACTATGGTGTGACTAAGAACGGTGTAGAGAGTTCGTACACCATCGAATCTCTGTGTACTCTATACTCTTCAACCAACCAACCATCAAGTATAAGACGTACATCACCTCTTGATTATCCACAACTTCGTGTGACACTGAGCACTACAACGTAACTCCTTTAAGTGATAGTTATCTAGGTCTTCATCCATCCACCCCTTGACCTATGAAAACTAGATAATCCAAGTCTTCGTCACTATCAATACTAGTGAATGCTCAAACAAGTATCTTCGAAAGTCATGCATCCATCCACCCCTAGACTTTGAGATAAATAAGTACACATGCCCTTGAAATGAACTTTAAACCCAGAAAGGTGATAAAGAATTATCCCCATAATCACAAAATCTGATACTAGCCATTGTCATTTGATTGTGATTCTTGATCAGGATCTTTTAAACAATTCGTGGTGTGTTTTTGGTGTAGCATGAAATTCTATCTCGTTGATTGGTAGTGATTTCGGATTTTCCCTCCAAAAATAGAATTGGAAATTTTTCACGCCCATAATTTGGAAATCACTATGAAATGCAATTCTAAGGTTACCAGAAAAATTTGAGTTTTGAAAATTTTTACACAAAATTGCACCGAAAAAATTTGAATTTTGGCCTAAAAATTTGAATTTCGGGCCAAAATTTTCAACGTTATACCAAAATTTGAATTTCGCGTAAAAATTGAACGCTTATTCTCCTCACAAAAATAAATTTTAATCAAATTTTGGCCTAAAAATTTGATTTTTTTATTTTATTATTATTTATTTATTTTTTTGCTAACTCGATAACATCTTCCTAACTCGGTAACCTAGAGCAATTTTGGCAAAGTTTTGTTTAGGTAAGCCCAATTTTTATCCTTACTCAATAAACGATAAGGTTGATTCAGCCTAACTAGGCAAAACATATGTAACTCAATAACACAGGTGCTAACTCCATATGTAAACCCTTACTCGAAACCATGTAGCCCAAACTCAGTATCAAACTCGATATCAAAGAGTCCTAACTCGATAGATAAGAGTCCTAACTCGATAAGAGTGCTAACTCGGCAAGAGTCCTAACTCGCAAACTTCCTAACTCGCCAAGATTAACCTTAACTCGCCAAAAGTAACTCTAACTCGCTAGAAAACTAGTTCTAACTCGATAAAACCCAACCGTAACTCGATAAAAACGCGATGAACAGTACCCAGATCATTAAGAAACGCGATTTATCTCTGATACCACTTGTTATGACCAAGAAACACGTTCGGGAGGTCGAGGTTGATGGAAATACATGATTATTCTAGAGAGAGAAAGTAGAGAGAGAAAGGTGAAGAACTATGTGTTTATTAATATGAAACGAAGTGAAACTTTACACACACTTTCCCACACCCCTCATGGAGACTCATGAGGGGTATTGATTCGCCTCAAACAGTCAGATAATTATTGATCAGCCACTTGTGAATGGCCAACTGTAATAGTCAAACAGCTGAGGCAAATGCTTCCGTGAAATACAGTGTTTTCCCGGGTCGTAATGTCCCAACGAGGTGTGCGATGTTTTATTATAAACGAATCTGCGATCGAGTGAATGTGAATAGGAAAGGTATAAAGTGTGTGTGTGTTAACTAGGGTTTTATAACTTAAATAAACTATTAAAACTATATTAACGATTACGTGAAACCTAAATATCTAAAACTAATAAACGTACACCAATTTAAAATCAGACGCGACTGCGTACTGAGAAAAAAGTGAGTTTTAAGAAAAATAAACTACAGGGTTTAAAAATGACAATTCTATAAACTTAAACTTAAAATAAAATTTAATTAAAAAGAAAACTATTTTTTTAGATTATTATATTATTTATTATTAATTATTTAATTAAAAACTTATTTAACTATTTAATTAAAACTAACTTAAATAAAAACTAAAAATGATTAATACTACAAATTAAACTAAAAACTTACAAAAATAATTTATAAACTTAAATTAGAACTTGAAGAAAGTATAAAAAATAAAAATAAATATTTTTGTCTTTTTATAGATTTTCTATTAATTAAAAACTATTTATAATAATTAAACTAATTAAACTATTTTAAATTAAAAATAATACTAAATCAACTTAGAAAATTATGGAAAAATTTATAAATCTAATTAATCATTAAAGGAATCCTAAAAAATTATAAAAACTTTATTTTATATATTTTTAAACTAGTTTACTATTTATTATTCTATTTATTATTTAATTACTATTTAAACTATTTAAATTATAAAAACTATTAAATGAACAGTATAAATCACAAGAAAATTTCTAAAATTATTTTATGACTTATAGAAGCTAGGAAAAATATAAAATATAGGTGCTACTATATAAAAATTAATTATGCTATTTATAACTTACTTATTAATTAATTACTAAATAAACTAATATTAATTATAATAAATACTAAATGATAAAACAAAAATCTGAGAAAATTATTAAAAATACTTTAACCTATAAGGAAATTAATAAAAATATAAAAATACAAATTACTTAATAAAAATCTAAAAATGAAAATTAAAATTAAATTAAATTAAATAGAAACTCTCACTTACTATTATATTGTTTTTTCTTGAATTTTCTTTTACAATACTATATTATATCTAAAAATAGACAACTTTAATAAAGACAATAATTTTATAACTTATTATTAAGCACTGTGGAAAGCAATAAGCTCCACAGTTGACCAAGTTTGACCAAATAAGCTAATAAGCTCAAATGAGCTGGTGTGGGACCCACAATGGCAAAAGCTAGTTCCAATAGGTTAGTTGAACTATTATGAGTAAGTTTTAATCAAATAAGCTTAATAAATAAGCCACACAACAACAATAAGCACTTGCTTATTGTTGTTACTGAGACAGATTTGGGACAACCTTGGGGAGCAAAATTAAGTGGGGTCCACTGGGTTTGGGGTCAAACTAAGGGTCAATGGTTGTTACCTACCAGGAGGGGGTTTCAAAGGTACTAAGGTGGAGGTGTGGGGCCCACTGAGGTGGTCACAAAATACCACCAAAGGTGGTGTTGTGACTGAGGTCTGATGGAACAGGGCAATACCTTGCCCTGCAGGTTACTTTGAGGGTGAGTGGGGCCCACACTAAAAATGCTAAAAATATAAGCTGTATAGGAAATTAAAGATAAGCTGGTAGAGTGCTACTACAACAAATCTCAAACTCTAAAACCTATTACATAAATCTATAAAAATCTGGGATTTTTGGGAAAAATCTGAGATGGATAATTTGACTTTTGAGGAAAACTTGCTAGTTTGACTTATTTGAGATTCTAATGTTCCTAGATGATTAAATAAGCTATATTAAGCTATAAAGTAACTAATTTAAGCTATACTACAAAATTATGAATTGACATGATGAGATTTTGTGTATCAAAATCCTCACAGTTAACTGTGAGGATTGATAGTATGTGATTTTGACTATTTGCTGTTTGAACCTAAGGATTTATGAACTAAATAACTCTAACAAACCTAAGTGGACATGTTTAAACTGACTGCATCATCTAAAACAAGCCAAAGCTCACTGAATAAGCTTAAGCCAAACACTCCTATTGAGACAGATTACACTAAAACTTGAGTAAACTAAATCAAAAACCTAATTTATGATCTTAACTCTATCTACTAAGTAATAAATAAACAAAACAATCACAGAATGGTAAGTAACAAGCATAAATAATCACAAACTCAATTTGAAAGAAAATTTCTTACAACTTGATTTCAACTGAGATGTAAGTGAACCAAAGACCATGAACCATTCCTAAAGCTCACCAATGAGCACTAGAACCAGTATAATCCAAAATCACCATGCTCCATTACTTGCATCATTGCCAACACTGATTTTTTATTTATTTTACTATTTTATTTGATTTTTTTGGAATTTTTGCTTTTCTATTTTAAACTGATAATTAAGGAATTCTAAGACTTAATAAAGCTTTGTCAGAGCTTTATATGAGCTTATGAATCAAATATAACAACAAATAACAACATACAATCCTTATGAGATTTTTGAAATTTAAGAAACTTGCATAAACTGAGACAGCAAAGGAAACTTGAAATTAACTTTAATTAAAGATTAAGGTACATGAAATTGACTGAGTACAAACTATTTTATTTGAAATTACAACTGAATAAAGAGTTTACACTACATACGACCTAATTAAACTAAACCTAAACTAATAATTCTTCATCCTTGCTTCTCTTTTGCTTTATAGCCACTTTCTGAGTTTTGTGGGACCCACTTGACATTTCCCACCACTTTAGAGCCGTTGATAAAGTCTGATTGATCATAGCCGTTTAAAAATGCTTTTTGGCGCGAAAGTCTCCACACGTTAACGTGGGCAGCTATGGGTTGCGTGTGAGGGATTTATGGGTTTGGAGGGATGTGTGAGGTGGAGGAGAGGGGTTAGGACAGGTGGGGGGATGAGCTGGTATGGTATACCAGGTGGTATGGTTTGCAGTGGTGGTGATGGTATTGGGAGGGAAAAGGGGTACGGGGTGGTTTTGTTTGTGGGTTTGACCGGGTTTTGACCAAAAGGGTGGACTGGGCTGGTGGGCTTGGATCACAAAAAGGGAGTGGGCTAGTTTTTGGTGTTGGGTTTGGTTTATAAAAAATAATAAGGTCCGTTTGGTTTTAATAATACACAAGGACCAAAGTTGTAAATTGGTCAAAGTTGAGGGTCTGAAATTGTGACATTCCCATAGTTTAAATAAGGGTCTAAATTATCACATGTGAATAGTACCAGGGCATTTTTGATATTTTTAATTTTTTAAATACCCGGGGACTAAAAGTGACAAACTGCCAAACTTGAGGGACTAAATGTGTAATTTAATCAAAACTTTCACCCAGGGACTAATAGTGACAATTATGAATTTCCTAGGACCCTTAATGATAATTTTCCCATTTTGAACACCCAGGGACTAAAACTGTCAAGTTTGAAACTTTGAGGGACCTGTTTTGCCAAACTGTGAAACTTCAGGGACCAATCATGTAAATTCACCAAACTTATCACCCAAGGACCATTCCTGCAGAAGATTATTAGTATAAGGACCAAAATTGATTTTCTCAAAGTTTTTAAATCCTAGGGACCATTTCTGTCAATTTCTAAAGTACAGGGACTAAACTTGTACTTTTATGAAACTTTACACCAAAGGACTAAATATGTAACTTTATGATTAAAAAGGACCTTTGATGACTTTTTCATGTTTTTAGAATAACCAGGGACTAGTTTTGACAATTTATGAAACTTGAGGGACTGAAACTGCCAATTATGCAAACTTTGTACGTTTTTCATCTGTTTTTGCATATTTTGCATTTGAAACATATAAAACACACTTCTAAGATATTTTAAGTATTTTGATACATATTTGAGTGTTTTTGAATGTTTTGGCAGTTCAGATTAGTATAAAATGATGAGTATTTAGACACTCATCAATCCCCCACACTAAACTATTGCTAGTCCCTAGCAATCTATTGAGAAAAACTTAATGGATTTGAAAAACTCTTTACCAAAAGCCATCACTTTTGGAGTAGCCAGGTGTAAGAACTGTGGCACACCTGATAACCGTGTGATTTTGAGCAAACCACCAGCTGTCAACGGATTTGATTAGTCTTTACCAAAAGCCGTTTGCTTCTGGACTAGCCAACTCTTGATGGAATAGTCAACATCTTGGTGAGCTGATTACCAATTATGGTTTTTCCACTGCCTTTACCACAAGCCATAATCTTGCGGGCTAGCCAACTCATTAGCTTTTGAGGATAATGGGGAGTTGAGGAACCATACAATTTTTGGCAAATTGCAAGCCATAAACGGGTTTGAGTTATCTTTACCAAGAACCGTTTGCTCCTGGATTAGCCAATCCTGTTGTGGGTTGGACATGGAGGATTGATACCATTTATTGCGTTCTAAGTGAGAAAAAATTTTAAAATTTGGGCTAAAATGGGGGTTTTTGATGGAACATGTGTTTAAATTCGTTAGAATAACGAATCTCCCCCCACACTTAGAACTGAATATTGTCCTCAATATTCAAAGTACCGGGTGTTAAACCGAACTTAGAACGTAAGAAGTAAATACTCCTTAGCCTTTATTTAAAATGTATATACATACAATTATTTTTTAAGATAAAACTTCTTAAATAGAAGCTATCACTATATGTACATTTTTTTTTTTTTTTTTTAGGATATATATATATACAACATGTGGGGTATCTCCCCCACACTAGGGTGAAACATGGGTGAAAACCTATGTACATGCTACTGTTTTTGATTTCCGAATCGCTAGCTTGACTCGACCCCGAATTAATTAGTCCATGGGGAAGTAAGTGGAAGAGACAATCTCAATCGGACTTTCATTCAAGATGTTTGGATAAACATTTGAAGCACGTGAAAGTTCCACACCGATGAGATATAATGACACCCGGCTCATAATTTATAAATGAGAATGCCGGGGTCAAAGATAATGTCCTCACTCCCGAAAGAGTGAAGAATAGGAGAAACCACGGAATATATGAAGAAAAGGAAGAAAATCATAATGAAAATCATGACTAACTCCTCATCTTCAATAGGAGAATTCATTGTTTCATGAATCTCCTCTTTTAAGCTCGTTTGATCAAGACATATTATGGGTATATCTAGATCAAAATAGAAATTATCATACTCCGGTGGAGATATGATATGAGTGAGTTCAAAGGAGAACTCCTCGTAAAGAGAATCATTCACAAGATGTAAATCCGTGAACTCATGTTCCGTTGTGGACTCATCACAATCCTTAATCTGAGTACCAAATAATGGGTTATCAGAAATCAAAGTGAATTCAGAATCGAATTCAAATAGAGGATTGGTGATAGTAGTTTTGAATGCTTCAGGAACAATGTGATTAACATTCTCTACTGGACTGTTGGGATAAGTACTGAGTGAAGGATCATTATGTAAGAGACTTTCTATCTCTTCCAGATCGGCTTCAAAGTCAAAGAGATCATCATTACTTCCAGATAGAAGTGGAATGATGTGAGTGAGTTCCTCTGTGACATCCTCAAGAGGAGGATCAACATCAGAATGAGGCAGTGATGCCTCCACATACTCAATGTCTCCATAAGATATACAATCATCACTGGAATTAGAGACATTCTCAATTTGATAATTTGGATTATCAGGAGGGGTAGGAATATCACACATATGATCAAGAATTCCCTGTGACTCACTTGGGATTGAGACAAGGTTCTCAACACTAGACTTTATGAATTCGTCCGATTCCTTATTAGGAACAGTGTCAAGATGCTCGTCCCCCATGCTCAGAGAGTGAGTGGGAACCTCGGGTATGATAATAGTAGACTCAGGGAGTTGAGAAGGACTAGCATACATGGATTTTATAATTCCTATTTGTTCAGCTGCTAGTAATTCTCCCATACTCTTTTCTCCCTGAATATCCATGGAAGGAGTCTCAACTAATGAACTTGATGAGGTATCATCACTTTCATCATCCTCATCGAGAAAAGCAGCATTTTGAAATTTGGTACGTGTTATAGCTGCTTGTTCTAAGACTAATAATTCTTCCATGCTTCTTTCGTCTCTAGCAGCATGTTCTTCAGCAAGTAATTCCGCGATAGATTTATCACGAGAATATGGAATGAGTGGAGACTGTGGGGGTGTGAATGTGTCAAAACCGGATGTATCAGAACTAGAACAATGTTCAGGTTTATAATACGGTTGACATTTGAAATCATCATGAGGACCCCCACAATATACACAAGAAAAACTTGGTGCATTGTGAAACGACATATTAGCTAACTCCTCCTTAATGTTTTTAAGTTTCTCAAGAACCTCTAGACAAAGGTCTTGCTGAGTTTCATGAGGAGTTGCTTGGTTCATTTGGTACTGTGGAGGTGGGTCTTGAAACGAATAGTCGTAATTATTACAAGGAAATGGATTCTTTATTTGACAATCAGAGCTAAAGTGTGGACCTCCACAGTACTCACAACAGTTGAACTGATGTGACTGTGAGTCGTATGTGTTTGAGTCATAATTGTTATCAGGAACCTGTTCATAGACAAACTGATTCCTAATTTGACAATCAGAACTGTAGTGTGAACCACCACAGTACTCACAACAGTAAAACTGCTGAGTCTCATGGTGTGGAAGCTGGTGGAATGAATCAGTCATGTCAGGGTAGGAATAGGGATTCTGGTTATAGACAGACCCGTTTCCTGACTCTACCATGCCACAACTGGGGCAAGTACCACTATTATAAGGACTACCACACCCTTGACAGACAAGAAGGTGAGAATAAGACATAGAAAGAATCAAAGGGTTTAGGGGGTGAGAAATGAAGAATCAAATAGGTAGGGATGTAAAGGTGAATATTTTTGGTGTTTTAGAAAATTTTTGTAGTAATAATAATAAGGAAAATATTTTTGGGTTTTTGTGTTCGTTGAAAACTGATTTTAAAAAGTTTTCGGGAACAGTTTTGTTTTTATATTATAATAATATGAACAGGGATGGATAAATATACAATGAACGTGTATTCAGGTTCACTAATACGCAAAATCGTTTAGAATAAGCGCACAACCTCCCCGGCAGCGGCGCCAAATTTTGATTCGCCTCAAACAGTTAGATAATTATTGATCAGCCACTTGTGAATGGCCAACTGTAATAGTCAAACAGCTGAGGCAAATGCTTCCGTGAAATACAGTGTTTTCCCGGGTCGTAATGTCCCAACGAGGTGTGCGATGTTTTATTATAAACGAATCTGCGATCGAGTGAATGTGAACATGAAAGGTATAAAGTGTGTGTGTGTTAACTAGGGTTTTATAACTTAAATAAACTATTAAAACTATATTAACGATTACGTGAAACCTAAATATCTAAAACTAATAAACGTACACCAATTTAAAATCAGACGCGACTGCGTACTGAGAAAAAAGTGAGTTTTAAGAAAAATAAACTACAGGGTTTAAAAATGACAATTCTATAAACTTAAACTTAAAATAAAATTTAATTAAAAAGAAAACTATTTTTTTAGATTATTATATTATTTATTATTAATTATTTAATTAAAAACTTATTTAACTATTTAATTAAAACTAACTTAAATAAAAACTAAAAATGATTAATACTACAAATTAAACTAAAAACTTACAAAAATAATTTATAAACTTAAATTAGAACTTGAAGAAAGTATAAAAAATAAAAATAAATATTTTTGTCTTTTTATAGATTTTCTATTAATTAAAAACTATTTATAATAATTAAACTAATTAAACTATTTTAAATTAAAAATAATACTAAATCAACTTAGAAAATTATGGAAAAATTTATAAATCTAATTAATCGTTAAAGGAATCCTAAAAAATTATAAAAACTTTATTTTATATATTTTTAAACTAGTTTACTATTTATTATTCTATTTATTATTTAATTACTATTTAAACTATTTAAATTATAAAAACTATTAAATGAACAGTATAAATCACAAGAAAATTTCTAAAATTATTTTATGACTTATAGAAGCTAGGAAAAATATAAAATATAGGTGCTACTATATAAAAATTAATTATGCTATTTATAACTTACTTATTAATTAATTACTAAATAAACTAATATTAATTATAATAAATACTAAATGATAAAACAAAAATCTGAGAAAATTATTAAAAATACTTTAACCTATAAGGAAATTAATAAAAATATAAAAATACAAATTACTTAATAAAAATCTAAAAATGAAAATTAAAATTAAATTAAATTAAATAGAAACTCTCACTTACTATTATATTGTTTTTTCTTGAATTTTCTTTTACAATACTATATTATATCTAAAAATAGACAACTTTAATAAAGACAATAATTTTATAACTTATTATTAAGCACTGTGGAAAGCAATAAGCTCCACAGTTGACCAAGTTTGACCAAATAAGCTATTAAGCTCAAATGAGCTGGTGTGGGACCCACAATGGCAAAAGCTAGTTCCAATAGGTTAGTTGAACTATTATGAGTAAGTTTTAATCAAATAAGCTTAATAAATAAGCCACACAACAACAATAAGCACTTGCTTATTGTTGTTACTGAGACAGATTTGGGACAACCTTGGGGAGCAAAATTAAGTGGGGTCCACTGGGTTTGGGGTCAAACTAAGGGTCAATGGTTGTTACCTACCAGGAGGGGGTTTCAAAGGTACTAAGGTGGAGGTGTGGGGCCCACTGAGGTGGTCACAAAATACCACCAAAGGTGGTGTTGTGACTGAGGTCTGATGGAACAGGGCAATACCTTGCCCTGCAGGTTACTTTGAGGGTGAGTGGGGCCCACACTAAAAATGCTAAAAATATAAGCTGTATAGGAAATTAAAGATAAGCTGGTAGAGTGCTACTACAACAAATCTCAAACTCTAAAACCTATTACATAAATCTATAAAAATCTGGGATTTTTGGGAAAAATCTGAGATGGATAATTTGACTTTTGAGGAAAACTTGCTAGTTTGACTTATTTGAGATTCTAATGTTCCTAGATGATTAAATAAGCTATATTAAGCTATAAAGTAACTAATTTAAGCTATACTACAAAATTATGAATTGACATGATGAGATTTTGTGTATCAAAATCCTCACAGTTAACTGTGAGGATTGATAGTATGTGATTTTGACTATTTGCTGTTTGAACCTAAGGATTTATGAACTAAATAACTCTAACAAACCTAAGTGGACATGTTTAAACTGACTGCATCATCTAAAACAAGCCAAAGCTCACTGAATAAGCTTAAGCCAAACACTCCTATTGAGACAGATTACACTAAAACTTGAGTAAACTAAATCAAAAACCTAATTTATGATCTTAACTCTATCTACTAAGTAATAAATAAACAAAACAATCACAGAATGGTAAGTAACAAGCATAAATAATCACAAACTCAATTTGAAAGAAAATTTCTTACAACTTGATTTCAACTGAGATGTAAGTGAACCAAAGACCATGAACCATTCCTAAAGCTCACCAATGAGCACTAGAACCAGTATAATCCAAAATCACCATGCTCCATTACTTGCATCATTGCCAACACTGATTTTTTATTTATTTTACTATTTTATTTGATTTTTTTGGAATTTTTGCTTTTCTATTTTAAACTGATAATTAAGGAATTCTAAGACTTAATAAAGCTTTGTCAGAGCTTTATATGAGCTTATGAATCAAATATAACAACAAATAACAACATACAATCCTTATGAGATTTTTGAAATTTAAGAAACTTGCATAAACTGAGACAGCAAAGGAAACTTGAAATTAACTTTAATTAAAGATTAAGGTACATGAAATTGACTGAGTACAAACTATTTTATTTGAAATTACAACTGAATAAAGAGTTTACACTACATACGACCTAATTAAACTAAACCTAAACTAATAATTCTTCATCCTTGCTTCTCTTTTGCTTTATAGCCACTTTCTGAGTTTTGTGGGACCCACTTGACATTTCCCACCACTTTAGAGCCGTTGATAAAGTCTGATTGATCATAGCCGTTTAAAAATGCTTTTTGGCGCGAAAGTCTCCACACGTTAACGTGGGCAGCTATGGGTTGCGTGTGAGGGATTTATGGGTTTGGAGGGATGTGTGAGGTGGAGGAGAGGGGTTAGGACAGGTGGGGGGATGAGCTGGTATGGTATACCAGGTGGTATGGTTTGCAGTGGTGGTGATGGTATTGGGAGGGAAAAGGGGTACGGGGTGGTTTTGTTTGTGGGTTTGACCGGGTTTTGACCAAAAGGGTGGACTGGGCTGGTGGGCTTGGATCACAAAAAGGGAGTGGGCTAGTTTTTGGTGTTGGGTTTGGTTTATAAAAAATAATAAGGTCCGTTTGGTTTTAATAATACACAAGGACCAAAGTTGTAAATTGGTCAAAGTTGAGGGTCTGAAATTGTGACATTCCCATAGTTTAAATAAGGGTCTAAATTATCACATGTGAATAGTACCAGGGCATTTTTGATATTTTTAATTTTTTAAATACCCGGGGACTAAAAGTGACAAACTGCCAAACTTGAGGGACTAAATGTGTAATTTATTCAAAACTTTCACCCAGGGACTAATAGTGACAATTATGAATTTCCTAGGACCCTTAATGATAATTTTCCCATTTTGAACACCCAGGGACTAAAACTGTCAAGTTTGAAACTTTGAGGGACCTGTTTTGCCAAACTGTGAAACTTCAGGGACCAATCATGTAAATTCACCAAACTTATCACCCAAGGACCATTCCTGCAGAAGATTATTAGTATAAGGACCAAAATTGATTTTCTCAAAGTTTTTAAATCCTAGGGACCATTTCTGTCAATTTCTAAAGTACAGGGACTAAACTTGTAATTTTATGAAACTTTACACCAAAGGACTAAATATGTAACTTTATGATTAAAAAGGACCTTTGATGACTTTTTCATGTTTTTAGAATAACCAGGGACTAGTTTTGACAATTTATGAAACTTGAGGGACTGAAACTGCCAATTATGCAAACTTTGTACGTTTTTCATCTGTTTTTGCATATTTTGCATTTGAAACATATAAAACACACTTCTAAGATATTTTAAGTATTTTGATACATATTTGAGTGTTTTTGGATGTTTTGGCAGTTCAGATTAGTATAAAATGATGAGTATTTAGACACTCATCAGTATTTATAGGCTCCTAACACTACATGTTTGCCTTCTTAACAATAGTAGTCCTTGTAGTTTCTAATCTAGTCCAATTCACTTGTGTGACGTTATCTTTATAAAAAAGCGAGGCTAACAGTTTCTTTTCCCGTTATGTAACGGTTCAGAATTAAGAAGAGCGTATCCCATCTCGTGGGAAGAAACTTCCTTTTGATTGTTGACAATCATTTGAATCCTACAACATCTTTATCATATCACATCTCAAGGAAGAATTCAACTAGCTAGTCGGAATTTGGTGGCTCTTCAAAGTTTTCAAAGTTTTTGTGATCCGCAGCCACAAGATTTGGTGCAGTACGAAGATCTTCTGACGTCAGATTGACTTGTTGTGTTTCAATTGTGCTTTGAAGAGTATCAGGTTTTACTTCGTCTAGGAGCACAACATGATGTCAGAATTGTTGTATGTAGATCATGGGAATGGTTGAGTACGATGATGATAGTGCTGGATAAATTGGGTGATCTCGGTAAATTTCCTGGATTACGTTGTGCTCACATTTGAAGGAGTTAATAATGAATTGATGATTGCAATCACCAGTTCTGAGAAATTTAGCTGCGGGAACAAGTTCTTCATTAGTGGGGACATGAATAGCTGGAACTTCTTCCTAAATATTTTGTGGTTGATCTTGAACGTGTTCTTGAGCCATTTTGTTAATATGATTCTGAAATGATATGAAAGTTGTAAGTATATGGACAAATTTAAATTTATTTATTTCTCTCTATCTGTTTTTGTATGCTCTGTCATTTCTTTTTCGAGCATATTCCTTTTATTTTTCTTTTCTTATGCTTTTTTGTTTTTATAGCATAAGTGCATGCTCTTTTCTTTTCACATGTGATTTAATTATCTCTGTCTGTTTTTGTTTTCCTCGTCAAAAGTTTGTTTTATGATACTTTTTCAAAGTATTTTGAGGTTTAGACTGAACGTTGTTTTATTTTGCTCATTCTTTAAAATATACGTTCATCTAACCGTCTGTGATTGTTTTGGGAAAAAGTATCAACTTTTGTTTCAAACTTAAGTAATCTAGTGTATACTAGATAACTTTTTTAGAAAAACATATACAAAGATAATTTAATTGCAAGAGCGTGAGATTTCTTGATATTAGACTAAACTTTGAACTCTCTACTATGTTGCCTAGTTAAAGGAGTCCGTTAACAGCTTTTAGGTGATAACTATTCCTAATAACTATCTTGAATAAGTACAAGTCATCTCAAAAGAGCTTTTGTTGCATATGAGTGAGAATTCCTTAAACGTATCAAAACCTTGAATACTCTATTACGTTGCGTAGCTAAAGGGATACATTATCATTTTTTACGTGACAACTAGCCCTGAAAGCCACCTTGAAGATGAGATATTCTTACTTAAGATCGTGTCGAGTTGTCTCAAAACCATTTGAAAACATATTTGAGTGAAAAGCATTTCAGGGTTGCATGAATTATTTTATGTTTAAAATTCATAGCTTTGGCAACTGAGAAATAATTTGAATTTTATCTGTCAAAACCATTCATTCACATTGACATAATAAAATATCATTCACAAAGAGTATATGCAATCATAGAAAATTCTATTTATTTTAATTAAACATATGCATCTCGAATTACGTAAAGGCAATATCAAGATACAATCATAGTCAATCCATATTAAACTAATTATATGTAAGTTGTGTCCATAAATCTTAAAAACTCTTCCTTTTTGTAAAAGATTAGATATGTCTCATTTAAATGGATTTTAAAAGATTTTTGAACTACACATTTGTTTTAAAACTGGCTCATTTTTGAAAAGTTATTTTCAAAAATTTGAAGTTTTGAAACAGTTGTGACTGTTTTAAGAAAGAATGTTTGATCAAAGTATTACTTTACCCACATTAGTTAAAATGTTTGTGAAAGTTTATATAAGTATAAAACTTATAAAAGTTTCGCAAATATTTTAAAAAATTTGGGCAGAGTAACATTTATTAATTGGTAGGTAACAATAGTTTTGCAAAATCTGCTATCGTAGGATTTGGTATCGCAAACATGGTCAAATATAGTCAACTAAAAATAATGTTGTTATAGTAAACAACTACCGCAACAAGTTTTGGAAAGTGCTATCACAAGAAAAAGTTATGATAGTAAGCTATCGCAACACTTTAAGAAAAGGGGTATCCCAAGACATCCGTTGCGACACGTGTGTATAACAGCTATCGCAACCAAAGTCTCGCAGATTTTAAATTACTATTAAAATAAGTTTTTTGGCTCTATCCTAAAGTCTCGCAAACCATCATTATTGGTGTCGCAACCCTAATTGTTCGCCTTCGACCCAAGATTGATCAATTTTACCCCAAATCAAACCATTTAAGTTCCAATTTTCTTTCATAAAAGTGATCTAAACATCCTATCTCAGTCATCTAACCACAAGAATTCAATAAAAACACTCTAAATCACAAACTCAAAAGTGATCAAAGTGTTGTGTCAAAACGCAACCCCAACTAACAGTTTTTTATCAATGTAATGCAAAACAACAGATGAAATTCATATCGAAGATGTAAAAGAAGTAGTAAAAGGTGTTTGTAATCTTCCTTTTGCACGAAAAACACTAAAAATCAAGAAAGCTATGCTTTGTGAGAGTTTTGCGATAGAGGTTTTTAGTGCAACGAGAAAGAGAGTTGTGATAGCCAAAGGTTTCGTGTGTTTTCTCTCTCGCAGGGGTTGGGTAGGTTATCCATCTTTTTGATCTTATTGACCTTTTGAGTTTTGACCCAGTTCTGCGAGAGTTTTGGACTTGGGAGAGGGTCCAAAAATAATTTTAACAATTTTATGAAAACTCCCCCTTGGTTTATGCTCTCTTTCACACAAGGTCCTACATTGACTTTTTATTTTTAACAAATATTTTGAAAACATTTTAGAACAAGTAAATGAACTTTCATGTTATATCAAAATTGTTAAAATAAAATTTATCACTCCCCCTCGAAGTGATGGTATTTTTACAACATTTTTCATTTTTCTTTTCAACAACATGTTTTGAATTTTCATTCAACAACTTTTAACAACTTATTAATTGATTTCAAAAATAAACTTCTATTTTCTCCCCCTCAAAAATAGCTTAATAATTTAAACTGTTTTTGATCTATTTTTAAAGTGGGTAGCATTGTTTTTGAAATTTTATTCTTACTTGAGCTAAAAGAGATTATATTAATAATCAGAAAAATGTGCTCAAGATTTGCTTATCATGAGCAAAAAATTTTAGAAAAAGGTTTTATAAAAAGCTTTTTGAAAAATTTTGTATAGATTTTGCTCACGATAGTTAAGAAGATTTCTCTTCTTTTATAAAGGATTGACGCATTGAAGCGTACGTTCAGGGTCCTTTCTTTTAAAACGGGTATTGATATGTAATTTAACCAACGACTATTATGAATGAATAATTACCCGATTGTTTTACAAGATGTAATTATGTTTACTGTTACTTTGGTGACTTCTTTGACGTTTTCATCATCATTGTCATGTTCATCACGAATGCTTGCCATTCCTAGACGTTTTCATAGATATTCAAATCTTTCCATTGGCAGAACTTTTGTGAAAAATTCAGCAATTTGGTAATAAGTTTGCACGAAGTACAATTCCACATTCTGTCATTCTACATGTTCTTTGATGAAATGGTATCAGACTGCTATATGCTTTGTTCGTGAGTGTTGTACCATGTTACAAGAGATGGAAATGGCACTTTGTGAATCACAATAAATTGGGATTTTGTCCAAGAATAAACCATAGTCCGTCAATTGTGTTTTCATCCATAGTACTTATGCATAGCATCCAGAAAGGGATATGTATTCAGCTTCTGCAGTAGATAAGGCAGTGTGATTTTGCTTCTTTGAAGACCGGCTAATTAACTTCTTCCCCAAGAATTGAGCAGCCCCTGAAGTACCTTTGTAATCAATTTGAAAACCTACATAATCTTCATTTGAATAGGCAATTAGTTCGAAACCGGAGTCTTTCGGATACATAAGACCCATGTGAAGTGTTCCTTTTAGGTACCAAAAGATCCGTTTCACAGCAGTAAGGTGTGTTTTCATTGGCCTTGATTGGTAACGGGCACACATACAGGCAACAAAATGAATATCAGGCTGACTAGCTATAAGATACATGAGTGAACCAATCATACTACGGTATTTTGTAGCATCAAGTGGTTTACCACCTCTATCTTCATCTAGTTTAGGCATGTGTTGCATAGGTGTACACTGGTACAGAAACTGGTATTGGTCACGCCAGAAATGTGCGACAATATGCATATACCCACACACGTTTTTTTCGTTGTGTGTCACCAAACGTCCCGCCACCATAGGCGGGATATGGTCACATTCTTGAGTTCATGGCCTTTTCCATAAAAAAAGAGAGACCAAAATCCTGAATATGTGTGACAAATTAGGCACAAGTTTTGTTGGATTAGTCATTATCAATGACCGTAAATACTTTATAGTCACACGAATGTTTTTTTAGAGTAACTATTGTTCGTCCTTTGGCCACATAAATATATAATATATGTGACAATTGAGATGATTTATTCTATTAAATGTGTAGTTTGTGTGACTATTTCCCGTCCTGTGGCCACATGAGTATATAATAAATGTGACATTTGTGATGATTTAGTCACACAACAGGTGTTGTTTTTTTGAAGTTAGTCACATACAATTTGAAAAAACAGTGGCCAAAAGTGTTAATAAGTGTGACCATATGTTGTTTAAAGTGAAGAAATGTGTATTTTGTGTGACTATTGATTATCCAATGGCCACATGAATTTTATGTTTGTGTGGCCTTTTGTAATATTTAGTCACACATAACATGTTTATTTTGGGTATTTAGTCACACATAAAAAAAAAAAAAAAAAAAAAATGGCAAAAAGTGTTAATAAGTGTGACCATATGCTGTTTAAAAATATGTATTTTGTGTGACTATTGTGATCAAAGGGAATTTTGAGTACCACTATTGAGAAATGGAAATGGAGAGAGAATGAAAATTATGAAAGATTTCATTACTAAAATGAGAGATGTACAAGACTATTTATAGACACTACTGTTACATTGCTGCACTATATCTAACCAAGCTACACTAATAAGCTGATATAAGCTAAAGCTAATAACTACATTCTATTACAGTATACAAGGCTTATATCAACTAATAGCTTCATCTTTAGTGGAGTTGCAAGCCTTTGGATGCTTTGTGCTTGGGTTGTGCTTTGACATTCTTCATGTGCAGAACTTGTTCTAGCAGCAGTAACATATCCAGCAGTAGTATTTGTTCTAGCAGCAGTAACATTTGTGCTAGCAGCACTATCATGTCTTCCTTTAACCACTACACTGCCCACTGTCCATTGTAATTATAAACATATAGTAATATATGTGCATACCTTCTTAATATCTCATATTGCAAAGAGTCCGATGCACTTCCAAGTTCACCATCCACTGGTCAAAAAGAACACAAGGTAATTGGTGATTTGACAAATTAAACATATAAGTAATCAGTCTAAGCACTAGTCGATATCCAAATCCGCCACAGCGCGCGGCAGAAATATACTTGTTAACTTCAAAAGTCAATATATAGATTGTTTCTACTGGTGCTTTTGATGATTCCGTAAGACATAAACTATCCACTATTATAAATCAATTACTATCATAAAGAAAAAGAACAAGAGACTTACAAACCTCACTACCGTTCAGTATCATAAAATAGAAATGCTTATGACCCTTTGAAGCATACTCTTTGCATAGCCTCATAAGCAGTCATTTCAAGCACCTAATGCGAGGGCAAATTCAAAAAGTCTACCGACAAAAAATCCTGATAATGGCATAACCTGCAACATATGTACCATTCTTAGTACTTCATAAATCTAAGAAAATGTACCTGGTTTAACTTCAACCATATGTACCATTCTTAGTACTTAAAAAAATCCTGATAATGGCATAACCTGCAACATATGTACCATTCTTGGTACTTCAGAAATCTAAGTAAAAAACTAGAAGACGTGCACGAAGAAAATCAATGTCTACAATTAAAAAGTAGAAATTGTAACATCATAGACAAATGGCAAATTGAATGCCAAATTATTCTTGTTTCTTAGAATAAAGTGTAGAGGTTTATATGCTGATGTTAATTCCCAAAATTCTAGTACCTGCATTCAGTGTGGAGCATATTCATTTGAACAAGAATAACATAGAACGAATCTGGTACCCCGCTGCACAGCGCCAAGCAAAATACCTGATATTCACAATGGGTAAAAAGGTGTTGGTAATATTTGATTATTGTATAAAGATGCAAAAAAGAAAGGTTGAAGGCTTAGGCTTACCTCGTTCCCCAAATATGTCACTCTTGTACTCCTGCTCTAGTGTAGTTGCAAATGTAAATGGTGAACCAAGAGCAACTGACCATCCGAGGGCCACATCAGTGGCTTTCCCATCAATCCCTTTAGCCTAGTTTTTTGACCCCTAATCAATCAAAACAAGAATATGTTTTGACTGTAAAGACAAAATCAGACACTACCAAAACATGACACAAAGTAAACACATGACTTTTAACCAACCTGATGTACACCAAAACTTGTATTGATCCCGGCTCCATTGACCTCCTTTCCTTGAACGTACAACATCCTAACTGACGGCCCCATCCCTTTGGGACATACAACAACGACACTGATGTTTTTAGGGAAGTCAAGACCGATTGATTGCAAATGACCAAGAAGGAAACCTAGACATGAAACTTCAATGACTATCATAAAAGCATATGTCGACAGGCATATGATGTGTGCTACACGTTCAGTTTCTTGATGACGTTTCCAAGTATCATTAAACTCTTATTTATGTGTTTTCCTTCCTTCAGTCGAACCCCACTAGCTCCAGTTTTGGCAATTCATTCAGACCCAGCTAAATCTACCAAATTCTAGAGAAGAAAAACTCATGAAATGGATATAACTTAATTACAATACCAAATAAAACATTATAAAGATAAAAATGTACATACCAAGACAGAAACACGAATAGCATCGTCCAAACTTGAATAGTCATCGTCACTTGCGGCTTTCATCTTGCTTTCAATCACATGAGAATAACACAGTTGTAAAAATATTAACACAAATCAAACACAGCCTAAGTAGATTTTAGTACTCGACTAAGAGCAAATAGGACACCCTCTTTTTGTAATTAATTAAAGCAAATTTCAACACACCCTACGTGGGTGTGGCTGACTCGTTAGCCAAAACCAAACAAGCATTGAGCACCCTTGTGGTTAATGCATTAAACAAATGAGCAAATCAAACGAGCATACCCTTGGTGTGTCTCGTTAATGGGACCAACGTAAAACACCCCTTGTGTTCGCGGCTAAACAGCGACTAAACCACATCTATGTGGTGTCGTTGAGTTAAGTCACACTCAAACACAAACACCTTTGCAAATCCAAATCTATAATCCTATACAAGACAAGACTAGAACCAATAAGTAAGTAACCCAGGTTCAAATCATGACCAAAACAATAACAATAACATCAATAACAACAAATAATGATTCGATACGAGTTTGAACCGTTGTCAAACGGGTTTGACCCGACTTAAATTATAATCCACACAGAACACACACCCTTCAACATTTCTCCTTTTGGTTACTTATAAACTATTTACATTTAAACCTTAACCAAACTATTTACTTGTACAAAGACAAGTAAATAAGCATATATTAAGTATACAAGTAAAGGAAATCGACATGTAATAAGCAATAATTGTTATAGAAATGATGTTACAAGTTTATAGATTCGGGTTTACACAAACCCTAAATTCGAAAATCAATAAAATAATAAATTAGCCCATGAACACCTTAAATTGGTTTCTAAATTGAACATATAACATGTTATAGTACCTGGTTTCTAGATTAATAGCTTTTAAATCAGAGCAACGATGGTGAATAGAGTTGGCTTCTGGTTAGTGTGGATGTATTCGACGATTGTTGTATCGTGAAGATGATAAACTACGGAATGATATGGTTTGTAGTTGGTGATGAACAAATGGATATGATTTGATTTTGGGGGAGAAGGATAAGGATGAGTGTGTGGCTGAATAACCAAGGTTTGAGGGTATAGAAAAATTGAGGGATCTGAGAATGTAATTTTGAATTTGGGGGAAAATGAGGGCGGGATCTGATGAAAATTTTGATAGGGAGACTAAATTTTAGGGAAACCTTTATTCGGAGTATAATACGGAGTAAATAATTAACAACAAATGAATAGAAGTCACTTTTAAATAATGTGTGACAAACTTGACTATATGATTTAGCCACATACACAATTACTTCATGTGATCATATATGGATTTTGGTCACACTGTTCAATTGTGTGACATATATTTGTCACATATATATATATATATATATATATATATATATATATATATATATATATATATATATATATATATATATATATAATGTAACTAATGTTTCAAACTTATTTGTATCTGTCACACGTCCCAAATTATAAGTGACTAAATAATCAAGAAAAATATGAGTTACCTCTAGTCACATAAATATTCAAATGTGTGACAATGAAATTCCGAAATGATCACACAAGTCGGATCAAGTGTAACAGTTTATTTAATACTGGTGCATTTAGTCACATAAATATTCGACTATGTGGCCATTCAAAAAACAGCATGTGTGACGAAATACAAGAATTGTACTAGTGGTACTTATAGAGTCAGATTTTTCCACTCCAAACTTTTTCAAAATTTCCATCATGTATTTGTTTTGATGAATATGATATATCTTTCAGTAAAGCCTTAGCTGACTTAGGAGCTACTGTTAGTGTAATTCCTTATTCAACCTTCATCGCTTTAGGTCAAGGTAAATTTGCTCCTACTAAGTTAATTATTGAATTGGCTGATAAGACTGTGAAACATCCCGAGGGTATTGCTGAAAATGTTTTAGTAAGGATTGAAAAAATTGTTTTCCCATAGACTTTGTTGTTTTAGATATACCTGAGGATATCAAAATTCCATTGATCCTTGGAAGACCTTTCTTGTCTATTGATCATGCTAAAATTGGGTTCCTACAATTTGGCATCATTATATTCCAAATAGATATTAGACTCGGGTGCCACTCATCATATGTCTCATATTTTGTCACAAATCACTTCAATGAATCTTAATTCTTCGAAATCAATTGTGGTCAGTAATGGTGATTCTATGTCATTAGCAGGTATTGGTTCGGTTGATACACCATCTGGTTTTTTATCTAATGTTTACTACATAGCGAGCCTTGTAGGGAATTGCAGATTTGAAGATTACAAAACAAACAACTAGAAGTGAAGAAAGAAGAAACAATAGGGGCCTAATATGTAATAGTTACTTAGCTTGATTAGTAAGCTAGGGTTTTGGGTTTGTAACCTCCCTCTATTATATAAAGAGGGTAGGCGTCTAGGTTACAGATCATCCATTCATAGCTAGTCTCTACAATGAGAGTCTAAAAAACGCATAGAGCGTGTAGTAGTTTAATAGTAGTAGTTTATTTTATATTTTAATAAAGAAAACCTTGAAGTAACTTTAATTGTTCTTATTGTTATCCCGCTGTGCAAATCATTGTTACTATATCCTAGATAGGGCTTAAACGATCTTCCACAATTGGCATCAGAGCACAGGGGGCTCGATATCTAGGGATCTACAAGGTTTTTTATTGTTAATGAAAAGCAGTTTTGCAGCAGGCCTGATCGGTTGGCTAGGGTTTTTCAGCAGTGTGAAGAAAACGATGTCGAAGAGAAGCAATTTTCGAAAAGATTTGTGTATCGATCTTTCTGTGATCTGTTCAAACGACAAGGGTTAATGCAACATTTAATGGGATTTACTTTAATGATGCGACACAAGAATATGGCATTAATGGAGACTTATAGTAATGTTGGTGAAATCAACGAGTGGAAAGTCAGAGGTTCTATTAATTCTATTTGATGTCCTCAAAGTGTTGTTGTTGTCATTGAATTCTCATTAATTGGTCGGTGTGAAAAAGGTTTATTTATATTCCAAGATTCGTTTGTTGAAGATAATTCTACTGTTACGCTTCAGTTAGTGTTGATCACTAAATGGTTTTGTGGGGTACAGTACGAGAGAGAACAGATGATTGGTTTTTGGCTATGGTATAGGTATACGATTGGTGCAACATGTTGGTAATTGGATATACGAGTGTTTCTACTGATTGGTTAATGCTGTTGTTGCTATATTTTTTCTGCTCATAAAGAATTTTGGTACTGCTGTTCATATTCGATGGTTCCTACTGCAACACTTAATCATTTCTGCTGATGATTATCGGTTCCTCCTGGTGATTTCTACTGATGGTTCTTACTGACTTCTTTATGGTTCTTGCTGGCTTGTTGTATATTTTATTTCTTTTGGTCGATTATGGTTCCTACTAGTCATGTGAGATTACTAATGGTTAGGGAGGACGGAGTTATCAACCATAATCATTTCGTTGAGAAGATTACTTGTTGAAGACATTTGATTATTGCTTCTTTGATGTTGTAGTTGATTTTCACAGGTTTTGTGTTCTTATCATATCTTAAAGGGAGCAGGACCTTTTAAGATAACTTGCTTGGTTTGTGTGGTGATGAAGACTTGACGAATCTAGTGAAGAGGTACGATCCATCTTATTGTGCTTAATGCGTACATTTGCTATCACTTTAAGGAGTTACGTTATTGTGCTCAGTGTCTCATTTAGTTGAGGATTTGTCAAGAGGTCGCGGTCTACTTATACCTTTTATGTGAGTATGAGTTTGGAGTCACGTGGATAGTGCAAGACATAAGATGCAAGTTTGGGAGATTTAACTTCTTCATCAAATAAGTTATATTTGATTTTCTTCATCAGTGATCACTCCATGGAGCCTACTGAATTCAAGAGATGGCAAGTATACTTTTTAGGGGAAGCTTATTGTTAATATACTTGACCATCTTCTTACACTTTGTGCTGATGTGATTATTTTGTTCTTGCTGTTTGATTCTGCTAATTCTCATTACTGCTGATACTCGTTCCTGCTGCTCGTTACTGCTTATTAGTAATATATATATATATATATATATATATATATATATATATATATATATATATATATATATATATATATATATATATATATATATATATATATATATATATATATATATATATATATATATATATTCTTCATCAAATAAGTTATATTTGATTTTCTTCATCAGTGATCACTCCATGGAGCCTACTGAATTCAAGAGATGGAAAGTATACTTTTTAGGGGAAGCTTATTGTTAATATACTTGACCATCTTCTTACACTTTGTGCTGATGTGATTATTTTGTTCTTGCTGTTTGATTCTGCTGATTCTTGTTACTGCTAATACTCGTTCCTGCTGCTCGTTACTGCTTATTAGTAATATATATATATATATATATATATATATATATATATATATATATATATATATATATATATATATATATATATATATATTATTTTGTTTCTAAATTACTTATCCATCTACATGCATCACTTGAGGGGAAGCGTTTACGGAGTTGCACAAGACCCCTATTGGATGATTACAAAAAGGGGAAGAAGAGTTATGATATGCAGCATACTATTTGTGATGACATGTTTTAGCATTGTTTCTTCATGCAGATTGTTTTGTAATATCAAATAGGGGAAGATTGTAGGGAATTGCAGATTTGAAGATTACAAAACAAACAACTAGAAGTGAAGAAAGAAGAAACAAGAGGGGCCTAATATGTAATAGTTACTTAGCTTGATTAGTAAGCTAGGGTTTAGGGTTTGTAACCTCCCTCTATTATATAAAGAGGGTAGGCGTCTAGGTTACAGATCATCCATTCATAGCTAGTCTCTCCAATGAGGGTCTAGAAAATGCATAGAGCGTATAGTCTAGAGAACGCATAGAGCGTATAGTAGTTTAATAGTAGTAGTTTATTTTATATTTCAATAAAGAAAACCTTGAAGTAACTTTGATTGTTCTTATTGTTATTCCGCTGTGCAAATCATTGTTACTATATCCTAGATAGGGCTTAAATGATCTTTTACAAGCCTTAATATGAATCTTGTTTTTGTTAGTAAAATTTGTGATTCTGGATATGATGTCAAATTTTTTGTTTTCGAATATTCTATATATGACTGGAAATGCACAAAGGATGTCGTTGGGAAAGGTCATAGGCAAGGGGATCTTTATATTTCAGATCATTTTAGAGACATTCATGAGACTGCATCATCTATAGTGTTTATTTGTCTTCTTTTTAGTTGAATCATTCTTCTTCAGTATTTTATTATGGCACTCTCATTTGGGTTATGTCTCTGAGTCTCGTTTACGGTTTTTAGCATCTACAGTAGCACTGGAAAGCTAGATGCTCATGATATTTCTTATTGTAGTGGTTGTAAACTTGCCAAGTTCTCAGCATTACTGTTCAGTAATAGTGTTTCCTCTTCAAATGTTCCATTTAATCTAGTGCATTCTGATGTGTGGTGACTTTTTCCTGTATCAACAAAAGGAGATTCCAAATGTTATGTTTCATTAATCGATGACTTCACTTGCTACACTTGGGTTTATATAATGAAGCGTAGGTATAATTTTCTTAAAGTTTTCAAAGAATTTAGAGCTCTTATGAAATCTCAGCATTCGGCAGTCATAAAATGCTTTCGCTGTGATTTTGCGGGGTGAATACACTTTTAATGACTTTGTTGGTTTACTTAAATCGGATGGGGGCACTCCTCAACAAAATGGTGTTGCTGAAAGGAAGCACCGTCATATTGTTAATATAGCTCAATCTTTCGTGGTGTTATCTGATGTTCCAAGCATATTTTAGGTAGAAGCAGTTCTTACAACCACATATGTGATTAATAAAATCCTAATTGCACATAGTTCTGGTTTATCTCCTTTTGAGAAGTTGTATGGAACTTTGCCTGATTATTCCTCATTGCATGACTGGTGATTCGGTTTCTCGCAAGTCAACTACTGGATTTTGTATATTTCTTGGTGATTCCCTTATTTTGTGAAAGAGTAAGAAACAAGATGTTATTTCTAAATATTCCATTGAAGCCGAGTACCGAGCCATTGCAGTGACTACTAGGTGAGATCGTTTGGTACTTATGTTGGTTGCTTGCAGATATGGGTGTTCATATAATCCATTCTACTCTGTTACATTGTGATAATCGTACTGCTATTTAGATTGCGCGTAACTCGGTGTTTCATGAATGCGCCAAGCATACTGAGATAGACTATCATTTCACTCGTCATCATCTTCATGCTAGGACTATCTCTCTACCATATGTTCCTGTTGCTTTACAGATTGTAGATGTATTTATCAAGCCACACTCTCGACCACGTTTTCGCTTTCTGACTGACAGACTCTCAATGTTTCTTGCTGCAACATTATGAGTTTGAGGGGATGTTAGCATATTAACCCATAAGTACCCCAAGGCCCATTTAGCTATTAGGGTTTACCCTTTCTTTTATCTTATAAATACTTATTGTACGTTGTTAGTTTATTCATCAAATAATACAAGTTGTTGTTCAATCTTTAGTTTCTACACTTATCATCTTTCAACTTAGATCGATTGGTTTTATGGTCGGTTTGTAAGAGAGCCAAGATGAGGTCAAAATCAATTTATTTTTCCATCATTTTCTTTGATATTATCAAGATTTAATTTCTACACTCATTTCCATTATGATTGATTTGAGGTTTTGAAATGAATATATGAGTGAAAGTTAAATGTAAGGAGTAAAAAAATTTAAAAACAAAATCTCACTCGAGTCATACTCATTTTCACACATTGTTCATCATTGGCAATATCGTCCATCATCCAATTTCTGTCCCTGCTTTAGGTTCATTTAGAAACATAACATAGTAGCAATGAACACATTATTCACAAAATTCTGATGCTAACAAATTTAATTTGTAACACGGGTGCTACACACTTAACATTATTCAAATAAATGATGATCTCTTATTGATGATGTTTAAAGCAATATGTAATTTTTATAGTAATCGTTTCTTATGATACAATCATACAGAACTTATTGAAATGCAAGGTCAGCATCGAGTTGAGCTATTATATCACTGGGCTCACCCATTGCTCCACTTAAGTAAACATGTTTCTGCTGAGGAATTTTGCTGATTATGTTTAGCTCGTCCTCAGTCAATGACCAATCCAATATTTCCAAGTTCTGCTTCATCCTCTCTTTGTTGAAACTCTTTACAACAAAACTAGCGCCTTGCTCATAGATCCATCTTAAAGCAATCTGGATTCATGTCAATACTACAAGATCAGTATATACGTCATGAGTTTATATACTAAATCAGATAAACCTGATCTGTCAAACAAAATCTGGTTAATGTATATTTTTTTGTGCTGAAGAAGTTGCTACGTACTCATGAGTCCAGCTTTAGTTGCAAGTTTATATCAATATATTTTTAGAATCAAGGCCGGTTTTGCATAGTTTTGCATGTTGCAAAAAGTGTAGATAGAAGAGTAAACACAAGAAGATAACCTGAGCTGGTGTCTTCCCTCTGGACTTGGCAATGTCTTGAATAACGTCACATTCCATGACGCGGTTATGTCCCCACTGAGTGTTATATCCACCTAAAGGGGAGTAACCGGTCAGAAGAATATCATTCTTTTTGCAGAACTCATTAAGCTTTCTCTGTTGCCAAAGTGGGTTCATCTCAACCTACAAAACACATCGATAGCGATAAGAAATATAACCGAAACACCATGAATCGCATATGAGACAATACATATATAGTGGATAATCACCTGATTGACAGCCGGAGGAATTTTAGCAATGGAAAGGATTTCTTCAATTATTCTAGGAGCAGAATTGCTTACACCAATGGATTTGGTGAGTCCAAGGTTTACACAATTCTCCATTGCTTCCCAAACTTCCTTGATATTGATTGCGGCGATGCTCTCTTTGGGAATTGGAGGCATGAACTGCTCTTGGTTTAGCTTTAGTGGCCAATGTATTAGATACAAATCTACGTACCCGAGCCCTAAATTCCTATATTAGTAAAGGTTTTATGTTTAAATGCCGATATTTTTATAATAAAGATTTTAACAAGAAGCTTGAGGCAATTAAATTTACAAGCATTGACTATATTATAAATCCAATCACTTTTAAATTGGACAAAATTGCAAAATTGCTTACTTATATTGAAGATTCACGAATGAGACAATTCTTTAATTTCATAACCGTTACTTAACTTCATTTGTGCATTAGAAGTTCGGTGAAACAAGAAATATCTCTTAGAAAGTGAATCATGTACCACGGATAAGATGTTGTCATTTATATCTTTTAGTGAAATTCATAAAATTACGTGGGGCTAAGACTAAATCATTGTTGATTTTGATAGACTTACCGTTCTTATACTCCAACAATATGCAATTTGGTTTTATTGATACAACGCCAAAAATCCTAAATCACTTGCACAGATAAATAAGTTTGACCAACAATTCAACAAGGTACATGCAATCCTATATGTTATACCATGTCATTTAGTGATCACTAGAGCAGATGGTATAGTAAGGGTGCGGCATCAGCTGTAAATGCGACTTATTGCGTGAACCATTATGCCGGTGGAGGTGTCATAGGCACTCGCGCCGTGGCCATTGGGCGTTATCAGTATTTATTTATTTATTTATTTTAACTATTTGGCGTAAATGGGTTTGTGTTTCCTCATGCTTTTGTGTTAATGTATGTGTGTGTTATGAGTGTGTGTACAAAGTGACGGAGGGAGGAAGATGAGCATGTTATTTATTTATTGTTATTTTTTAATATAATAAATACTTTTAATTTACTTTTTTGAAAATGTAACTTAGTTGTTCCTTAAGTAATACGGAGTAATTTCACATTGTAGCATTATTTAGTCACCAAATTTGGTTAAAAGTTGTCTTTTTTATTTGTGACTTCGAGTTTTGTTTTTAATGTATTGTTATTTTATTATTAATGATATTTAATTTTTAGTTTAATTTGTGTTGTTATTTAAATGAATAAAAAAACAAACAAACAAAATATATATATAAAAAAAAAAAAAAAAACCAACTGGCAGACTCGTGGATTCTTTAACTTGAATGATGAGGAAGCTTGTTTCTGAGTTATGAGATGAAAATTTAACGTGACATCACTTTTTACTATAACATGAGCCAATAGTTTAACGCTGCATACACCTATTGCCTAAGCATAAACCGGTTATTTTATCTCTTAATTACCAAATTAGCATGCCATGGTAAATTTTAAGTACTCCATACAAAACAAATAAACTTTAATTAGAGAACTGAAACATTTCTCTTTTGACACTAATGAACGGTACTTATAGGTAAACATGAACAATTTTTTGTAATAGTTCTTAGTTGTTGTTTGAGCCAGTATAAGTACCTTGTACGTGCGTGTTATGACAACATTTAAATGGTTTGGTACACATCCAAAACTATGAAAAACAAAAGTAATCGATCTTTCATATATTGTTGTTCACGTACACTCAAAATCACTTACCATCTCATATAATATTTCACAATCTGGCTAAGACTGCCTGTTCTGTTGATGAGCTATGCACATAATCCTAATCAAAAAACATTTTGTTATATATCTCCTTTTATTAAAATTTTGATTTGTGCAAAAAGTATTTTGATAGTTACAAAAAAATTGTACTGGATCTTCTATTAATAAACTAGTTATAATCCCCTCGCACGCACGAGTTTTTTTTAATTTTTTGAACGATATATTTTTATTTATTAAAAAACAAATAATTTAATCTTTGCTTTGATTGATTTATTATGTTTAATTATAGTTTTTATTATTAAAGTTAATTATTTAAAAATTTTAATCATATTATTAATTGCATCTTATCTATATTTTTTTTATTTATCTTCTACTTGTGTTATGGATAAATATAAAATATTACATAATAAGAAAATAATTTTTTTTAAAATTAAATTGTTACTAAATAAGGTATAAATGCAATTTTTTGAAATGGAAAATTCTCAATAAAAGTTTTATTTTATTATATAAAAGATGATTAAAAGGTTAAAACTGAAATTTTTTTAATAAAATTTCCAAACTGCAAAATATAGACTACATTTTTAATATTGATGTGTTTCATAAAATTGTAGAAGAACTAAAAGTATTGTAACAATAAAATCATTTAATCGTATTTTATACACTCATCCCAAAGAGAACTTTTTAAAAAATAAATATATATCAATTCGTTTACGTATAGATGTTATTATGATAATTACTTGCAAAACTTAAGTTACTAATAAATAGATATTTTTAAAGAAAAACTTACTAATTAGTAACCTTTAATTTAACTTAGTGGGTACATATATTGAGAATTCTTTACCCAAAAAAAACAGCAAATGATATTTCATTAAAACTATCAAGGTCTTCAAAATTACAAAGCTTAAAAAAGAAGATAAAAACAACTTTGTAATTCGAGTAATTAAGAAGCTAATGCTATACATAACCAAACAGTCAAAAACAACCTCTTTGCAACAAAAGAGTTAAAGTAAAATAGTCAAAGAGATGCGATATTTTTAGAATTCAGAGACCGTGGTTCTGAATATGCATGGATCAGTTCGTAGTTATTTCTCAAATGTCAAAATTAAGTACACGTACGAAAGCCACTCTACTAGCTAGTTCGATGTCTTTCGAAAGTTTAATTTGACGAGTTCCATTTCTTTTCATTTTTTTTTTTTTCTTTTTTCTACGACTGAAAATCGAATTAAATTAAACATGTACATGCCAAATATAATAATAATAATAATAATAATAATAATAATAAAAGTTAGTATCATGCAAAGGATTATGTTGTCTTACTGAAGACTCCTCTTCATGGCTGGTAATACGAGATGACCTTCAGTAGAGGTACACCACAGCTTGGTAGTAACAAAAAGCTCGGCTCGTGACTTTATGAGACCGAGTCTTAAAGCTTCATTGATGCCTTCCCCTAAAGGCTTCTCAGTTTGATAGAGTGAGGCCGTGTCAAAGTGGCGATAACCAACTTTGATGGCTTCAACAACTGCTGCTTTCACCACATCACCACCTTCGGTCTCACTCGCCGTTCCAAATCCTATCAGCGGAATGGATCTTCGACCATCGGAAGAGGTTATTGTCGTCTCAGGTATGCTCACCATCTTTTCAACCTTAACTTTTTTTCTTTTTTGTTACAGTTATTTTTGCTTCTAGTGTGTTTGTATATATATTGTGAGTTTGAAAGACTCGGTAAATGAATATTCGTATTTCAAATGTACATGACAGACTAGAATGCGTAACTAGCTAGTATGAATTGGCTTTCTTATTAAGAAATAAATCAACGTTGAATACTTGAATACAACATTTAATTTGTAATAATTACTTATCTACGATATTTTAAAAATATAACACATGGGAACAATGGCAATATTCCAAGCATTGTTAGGTTTAAAAGGTATTAAAAAATACCTTTGATTATATCAACTTTGTTTCTTTCAGTTGAACAAAATATTATATATCGCAATGACTGATGAAGTAGTATGAAGTATGAACTCCGAAGTATTCAAAGTTCTACCCAAAACAACCCCTTAGTGTGAAAGTCAGCAAGCGACAACTTTGGTCACAATTTGAAAAATGGAGTGAAAAAAATTAGAAGAAAGCTATAAAATCCTATCCAATGATTTGTTTATTTTTACAACAGCAGCCTTTTAGCTCTTCAGAATTTTAGTCTCTTCAGAATTATTTATGACAATAATTTATACGTACTATATATAAATGATGTGTGTAAAAATTGACGAAACACACAGAAAATTTTAAATTTTGCAAACTCTAGAGAAAAAGTTTAAAAAGGCATTGCATACTTCTGTTAAACAAAACAAATTTACTTTCCGAGGAAAATTCAAAATGCATATCCTTTTTTTTGCATATCAATTGACAAATTCCCGCTCTCCATTCTTTTTGATTTAATGGCCTAAATTAATTTAAGATTTAATCATTTAAACCTAATTTTATCCGACCTATATATGGTTTTTTTTTTTTTTTTTTTTTTTTTTTTTTTTTTTTTTTTTTTTTCGCTTTTTTTTTTCACACACACAAACTTTGTGTTTTCTCTCAACCGACTTTCCTTGATAATCTGTTACATTTTCCCTTTATAATCAGTTACCACCGCAACACCACCGCTACACCATCGTAACATCATCGGAACACCAATTAATTCTTCTACAACACCACCGCGACTCTTCCGCGGGTCCACCACAACACCACCGCACTCCAATGCGAAATGGTTGCTCATCATCCCGATTGATTTGCTCATGGCGATTTTTTATCTTAATCAACCTGCTGTTTCGGTTTCAGAATCTTCTATTAATTCAACCGATTGTTTAGCTCTGGCAGTTTACGATAATTCTGGTAATATATCTAGTGTGGTTTGTGATAATTCTGGTAGCAGTTACAATGATTCTTCTTCTAAGCATTTTCAGGATGACAACGCATCATGTGAGTTTAATTTTGATTTTTAAGTTTATTTCTTTGTTTTTTGGGCCCTTTTGTTGATGATAAGCTGTTGATTATAGTGTTATATTGCTTATTAGTTACGTTGTTAGTTTTAACAGCTTAAACATGATTATAATTGTGCAGTATCACCAGTGATATGTCTAGCTGTTCATAACTATTTGTTAAATGATGAGGTGAAAAATGAACCACTTTTAGGGGGTTATTTAAGCCCGGAATTGAATTTACTTGATCAAATATTGCCCTAAATCGTTCCTTTTGTGATTTTAGGTACTTTGGGAGAGAAATCTGGAAAAAGAAGCAATTCGGATGTTTTTGGAGCATAAAAGTGAAGAAAACGCCAAAGACTTAATTTTCCAAGTTGAGAACAGTGTATGACGGCGTCAAGAGGAAATTCATGACGGCGTCAAGAGTTAATTTGGTGACGACCCAGTACAAACCTGACGGCGTCATAACAAGAGCGTCAAGAGTTAAAATCATGACCGCCTGCATAAGGTGTACACATGACGGCGTCAGACCCAGATCTAGGCAGTCCGAGGAACTATTTGGCGGCGAGATGACGGCGTCAGACATTTGTTCTTGACGTCGTCACCTTCTAAAATCTATATATAGTTTTCTATTATTCATTCATTAGAGAGGAACTTGTGTGGAGAAACCCTAGGGCCGAACTTTGTGAACCATAGCTCGTATTTTACAGTATATTCAAGGGTTTTCACCCCTTGAATTCTTTCATGTGCTATTGAGATAAGTCTTCTCTTAATTCAATCAATATGTCTATGTGTTGGTTGTCTATATCGTGTGCTTGTCTTGATTTCAATATGCTAGGCTAGATTTATCTTGTCTTTGCTTAGATCTAATAAAACCTAGATGTTAATTATGTGTTGATTACTTGTTTATGGTTGTATTGGATGAATGATTTCAATGTTAGGCTTAAGAAAACTGGCAGATCTCCATTGTGTAACATGCTTGAACGTCTTAGGAAACATGAACCGATGTGTACTAGGTTTTATTGGTTGTATTTAATGCATGAGTAAATTCTAATGATCCCATGTTAGGAGCTTCTTAGCCGGCTCGACATAGGAGTGAAGTAGGCACTCATAGGATTAGGGAAGTAAGTACGCCACCCCATGAATGGTATTAAGGAATACAATCCGTCATCCACGCAACTATAACAAGTAATTAACATGTAAAAGATATCTAGGGAGTAGTGAAATCTAAGCAAACACATTTCTCCCACTTATTGCTCACAACCTTAGTTTATTTTCATTTCTAGTATTTTATTTTGATTGCATCTTAGTATTGGATTAGTTGACTAGCAACTAATTCCGCCCAACTCCTTCAAACCCGAAATTTTAATTTGCTTTCTAAAAAATATAAAAATACAAAAAGAGTCATCCCTCATCTCTAGACCTAGTCTTTAGGTTTTCTAATCCTAGCGACACTATTCCTAGCTGAACGATCAATCCCCCGGTACTTGTCATTATACTATACTACATCGATAAGGTACATTGCCTGGTGGGGGTTGTAAGCTTCTCAAGATCCATTGAGAGGTAAAGCCTGGTGCAATCCCTACGTACCAAGTTTCTGGCGCCGCAGCCTGGGGAATAGTTATTGTCTAGGTTAGAATCTCTTTTTATCAGGTCTACTTGCTAGATTCCTTTCTAGTAAGATTTTATTTTTATTTTTAGGTTCTCTTTAGTCTATCTTTTTCTTCGTGCCTTTGTTAGTAAATTAAATTCATTGACTATTCCGTTGACCATTATAGAAAACGCGAATCCACCCCTTTCCCCTAGAGATGTGGCTGTGTTACGTGAGCAAATTGAGAGTGAGATTAGGGAACTTAGGGAGCTTAATAGGTTGATTAAGGTTGAGCTCGACCATGCATTTAGTGATCTAGCGACCGCCTTGTATTCAAATGAGGACCTAGGGCCTAATGATTTTGTGAATGTTGTTGAGGAACTTGAAGAGGGGAAATAGATCCGAAGCTAAATGATTATTTTAATCTATACCCCACTAAGGAGGAGATTGCATATTATAATAATCTTATTGATGACCCTCGATCTCCTTTTACTAGAATCGAACCTAAGATAAAGAGAGGCGATCATAAGAATGCTAAGATACCATGTATGATTGGGTATAGACACGTTGACAATGCTTACATTGACTTTAAATCCCCAATCAACATTATGTCCTCAAGTGTTTATAATGATATAGTGAAAACAAAACTTGAACCTAGAAGAGATCCCAAATACCCCGGTGGAGTTTGTAACTTTGTCGGGAGAGTTAAAGGTCTACATGTCTTTGTTGGGAATTTCACTTATATCACCGACTTTATGATTGTGGAAGATCTTGCTAATGTTATTGATTGTCAATTATCCAATGTTGTGTTTGGTAAACCGTTTATTGAGGAGTCCAAGTTAGAATATGATGAGATAGAAGGGACAATCCGATTTGCAAGAAACACCGATAGGATCACTTATAGGATGCCTAATAGAATGAAAGAATTTCGCTTTATATCCCGATTTGACAAGGATAACATTGGTGCTTTTGAGGACATCAATGAGGAGGATAAGAAAAAGGGCATGGATTATGTATGGGAAAAGATGAGTCTTTTCTACAAAGATTGTTTGACTCTAGGACCAAAGTATAAAGTCGATAAGGAATTTGCCCATAGGATTATAGGAGCGATTGAGAAAAAGGTGATTGGTTTCTACAAAGAACATTTACAATCAGAGAGTGAAACCAACGATGAGGTCACGTAGTAACCCATGACCTTGAGTCTAGCTACAAGACTCGTAAATAAAGAAAAGTGCTTCTTGGGAGGCAACCCATGTTTTATGTGATTTTTATTTTGTTTGATTGTTATTTGCTTCCGTATGCATGCTTTATTTTTATTGTTGGTAGATCATGTTTCTAAACTAAATAGTAGAAATACTTTATTTTGTTGTTTGGCCTAGTCTTAACTTCACCCAAAGGTATTTTTACAAAAGATAAGTGTAAGGGGAAACCCCAAATATGTTTTTAAGAAACAAACCGATCATGATTCTCCACAATATTAAATGACCATGTATATTCGTATTTGTTAGAGTCAAATGCTTGTATCGAGTCATAGTCATGTTTTGCAGGATTTTCCAGGAAGTAGGACCAAGTTTTTCTAGAAATTTTCCGGAAACTTAATATAAGAATTTCTGCAGGTCACTTCTGACGGCGTCATGAGTTTACTCTTGACGGCGTCACGTGTAAAAATCTTGAAATTTTATCAGTTTTGTTTTTCTAACGGAGTTTTAAAGTTTTTGTTAAATTATTAGTTTTATAATCTCCAGGAAATCTGCAAACATCATTCCACAAGCATTATATCTTATTTTGTTTTCTAGGATTTAGTAACATATGTAGATTGCCGCCGATTTTATGCGAGGTTGCCTTGTCTGTTTTCTCAGGATTTACAGGTTATGTATGACAAGAAGATGATTATTATTCTGGAAGGGAAGCTTTGATTGTTCATTTTCTTGGAGGAAGATCTAACCTGGCCACCTTATTATCCATACCGAGCGAATCAAGGGAGTATTTGATTTCATTTGTTTTACTTATTTCACTTTTACGTTCTTTACTTGAACATTGGGGACAATGTTCATCTTAAGTGTAAGGGGAGTGTAAAATGATGATACCTTACAGATACACTTTCGCTTGAGTTTGTTTGTTTGATAGTAGATGTGTAATAAAACTATGAGAAATACTTGTTAGTGTAATTTTAGCGCCAAATTTAAAATTTTTTACAACATTTAGGAGTGAAACTTTAGCCATAGCAAGCGTCTCATGGATAGGAGATTGTATGACTAGCACAAAACCGTACTATTCAGAAAAAATTTCCACCCAAATATGTGAGGTTCGCCTTTAGATTTGATAGGAAAAGCATTTACTATTAGTGCTTATGAGTGTACCGGTAGCATTTAGATTTTAGAACTTGCTTTAGTGATGCATCCCGAGACCGCTAGTGAGACTACATTCATGTAGTAGGATTTACTACATGATAAGAGGCATTAGGATCACCCTTGTGTTAAACCCGTATCATAATTACTTGACCATTTAAGTCATATTATTTGGCCAGTTAAGTCGACTAATTTTTCCCACACCATTAGCGTTGTACTCATTTTTAGTACACGAAACCCCTAGTACACCCCTCCGAGCCTATCTTTTCGTTTCTAACTTTAAGCATCTTACTTAAAGGAAGAATTTGTTACACCCCACTTAAATGTACACCCAAATCGCCTTAGCCTTCCGTGTATGCACTCATCTTTAGTGCATTATTGTTATTTGTTAAACCCTAAGTTAATTATCTAATTGATTACGTGGTTGCTAAGTCGAGTCATATCCTTGTACATATTGTTTTGGGACGATTGGGACTCATGGGGTAAAGTACTTATTTTATGGAGTAATGGAGAAGAACATCATATATTACGCCCGTATGTGCGTTAATCTTAAAAGTACTCCAAGTGTTTTGGTTATCTTAATTCGTGTCATTAGATTTGTTATTTGTAAAGTATGTAAAAATTCAAGTGTAATGGGAATTTCCATTCCCTATGATGTATTATTTTGGATGGTATGGTAAGAGTGTATGAAATAAATTAAAAAAAAAATAAAAATAAAAAAAAAATAAAAAAAAAATCGAGAAAACAAGAAAAAGAAAAAAAAATAGAAAAAGAAAAAGAGAAAAAACATACGGACTACCATCCCGTTTCATTCTATGTTCATTTTATGTTTTTGTTATTTTTCATTTATTAGCTTAAGTCGAGTCTAGTCTTGGCTTAGCAACGCCATATTGTACATGTAATTAACGAAGATTGTTAACTCGCCACCAGTAAAGACTGCCTATATCCAACAAAACCGTGTATTTCATATCCCTACACCTAACGTTACAACCCTTTAAAAGACCTCTTTGATAGTTTATCCTAGGTGCTTACGCCATGTGGTGGAGGTTTGATCCTTTCCCAAGCCTATGGTAATCTATTTTGCTATGACAGGTAGTGAGAGATATCTTCCGTTTCCATATTGTAATTTATATTTTATTACACCCGAGAGATGTGAGTATCTAAACACTATTTGTGAGGTGCTAGTGTATGACCTCCGTGCTTGTCTTTGGTCTTTAGTGGAACGATTATTTGTTGTAAATACTTTTATATTAGTGTTAAATGACCCCTAACTTGTATTTTGATTAGAATAAAAGCGCATTTGCTTGAGGACAAGCAAATCTCAAGTGTAAGGGTATATAATGTGGCGAAAAATGAACCACTTTTAGGGGGTCATTTAAGCCCGGAATTGAATTTATTTAATCAAATATTGCCCTAAATCGTTCCTTTTGTGATTTTAGGTACTTTGGGAGAGAAATCTGGAAAAGGAAGCAATTCGGACGTTTTTGGAGCATAAAAGTGAAGAAAACGCCAAAGACTTAATTTTCCAAGCTGAGAACAGTGTATGACGGCGTCAAGAGGAAATTCATGACGGCGTCAAGAGTTAATTTGGTGACGACCCAGTACAAACCTGACGGCGTCACAACAAGAGCGTCATGAGTTAAAATCATGACGGCCTGCATAAGGTGTACACATGACGGCGTCAGACCCAGATCAAGGCAGTCCGAGGAACTATTTGGCGGCTAGATAACGGCGTCAGACATTTGTTCTTGATGCCGTCACCTTCTAAAATCTATATATAGTTTTCTATTATTCATTCATTAGAGAGGAACTTGTGTGGAGAAACCCTAGGGCCGAACTTTGTGAACCCTAGCTCGTATTTTACAGTATATTCAAGGGTTTTCACCCCTTGAATCCTTTCATGTGCTATTGAGATAAGTCTTCTCTTAATTCAATCAATATGTCTATGTGTTGGTTGTCTCTATCTTGTGCTTGTCTTGATTTCAATATGCTAGGCTAGATTTATCTTGTGTTTGCTTAGATCTAATGAAACCTAGATGTTAATTGTGTGTTGATTACTTATTTATGGTTGTATTGGATGAATGATTTCAATGTTAGGCTTAAGAAAACTGGCAGATCTCCATTGTGTAACATGCTTAAACGTCTTAGGAAACATGAACCGATGTGTACTAGGTTTTATTGGTTGTATTTAATGCATGAGTAAATTCTAATGATCCCATGTTAGGAGCTTCTTAGCCGGCTCGACATAGGAGTGAAGTAGGCACTCATAGGATTAGGGAAGTAAGTAGGCCACCCCATGAATGGTATTAAGGAATACAATCCGTCATCCACGCAACTTTAACAAGTAATTAACATGTAAAAGATATCTAGGGAGTAGTGAAATCTAAGTAAACACATTTCTCCCACTTATTGCTCACAACCTTAGTTTAATTTAGTTTATTTTCATTTCTAGTATTTTATTTTGATTACATCTTAGTATTGGGTTAGTTGACTAGCAACTAATTCCGCCCAACTCCTTCAAACCCGAGATTTTAATTTGCTTTCTAAAAAATATAAAAATACAAAAAGAGTCATCCCTCATCTCTAGACCTAGTCTTTAGGTTTTCTAATCCTAGCGACATTATTCCTAGCTGAACGATCAATCCCCCGGTACTTGTCATTATACTATACTACATCGATCAGGTACACTGCCTGGTGGGGGTTGTAAGCTTCTCAAGATCCCTTGAGAGGTAAAGCCTGGTGCAATCCCTACGTACCATTAAACAGCTTATGGAACATATCACCAGTGATATGTTTGCTTGTTTAGGTTAGCCTGTTGATGATAGTGGTATGTTTAGCTGTTCATAATTAATTGTTAAACAACTTATCAAACATATCACTAGTGATACGTTTGCTTATTTAGTTTAGCTTGTTGATGATATATGTGTAGTATCACCAGTGATATGTTTTATAAGTTGTTTTTGTGTTATGCTTTTGAGCCGTTAGTTTCAACAGCTTAAACATGATGATAATTGTGCAGTATCACCAGTGATATGTTTAGCTGTTCATAATTATTTGTTTAACAGGTTATGAAATATATCACCAGTGATATGTTTGCTTATTTAGGTTAGTCTGTTGATGATAGTGGTATGTTTAGCTATTCATAATTATTTGTTAAACAACTTATCAAACATATCACCAGTGATATGTTTGCTTATTTAGTTTAGCCTGTTGATGGTATATGTGTAGTATCACCAGTGATATGTTTTATAAGTTGTTTTTGTGTTATACTTTTGACTGTGTGTTTTATCATCTTCTTTTTCAGCTTATAATGTTCTTAAAACTCCTCAATCTTTTGCTCATCATGATTTTATCGATACTCCTGGTGGATCGGGTTTTTAGGTCCTAGAGTTTCTGCTAGTGTTTTACCAAAGCTGTTGAGTGTCTATAATTATGTTGAGGAATGCATTAGTATGTATGCGAAATATGCTTCAGAGGATGGATTTGGTATTAGAAAGTCTAGTCAGAAAAGGTTAAGGGATGGTTTTGTAAAAGAGAAGTATCTAGTTTGCAATAGGGAAGGTTGCCTAAAGAGAATTCATTTGAATACTTTAGCTCGTAAGAAAAGTGATAAGCAAGTTAGGACTTCGAATTTTAGGGTAACCGGTTGCAAAGCCCATGCAGTTTTCCATTTGATTCCTGGAACAACTCAGTATCAGCTTACTACCTTGGATGTTGAACATAATCACGCACTAGATCGTATAGAGTATAAACATTTGTCAAAAAGTGAGAGGAAGCTACTATACCATGAGCAGCTGTTCATTATGAAAGCAGCTAATCATAATCTTGGTGCGACTAGAGCTCTTAGTTTGTATTCTGGGTTGATCTATCATTTCCAGTTAGATTAGATCAATCAAAGTTCAAAAAGGTCAAGGTTTTAAGTTATTGCAAAAAGTCAAGATTGCACAATTCAGTTTTTTTTCAATTATGGCATGATTTAATTTGAATTTTGTATAAGGTTTCTAAGGTTGAAATTGGTTTCTATTCATAGTATTTCATCTCAACTTTAAGTTCCCATGTCCCTTTTGTTGATATAAATAATGTTTGTGAATGTTATTAATATTTCTCAATAAACCTATGTTTTGATAATCACAAAACTTAAATCAAATTAAGTCATGAATAAGACATAAACAAGTATTTGGTGACAAATATTTACCTCTACATCTTATATCACTCAAGGTATGCATAAACTTAGTAACTTATGCATTACATGATCAAAGGAAATTTTATATCAATACATAACATTATATAAAATGATTTTAACATTTTATATATATTTGTAAATCATTTTTGGTAAAGCTTTATTAAACCACAAAAATATGATTTCAAATTTCCAACCAAAAAGGGTAAATTTTATCCAGAAAAACTTTTGGAACGTTCAGGAGGGCGGCCCCCTTAATTTTACTAGGCGGCCCCCTTAATCATTAAGGGGACCGGCCTACAATTAAGGGGACCGGCACGCTCCCGAACAGTAAAATCTGGCCCTATAAATATTGGATCATTCCACATATTTTTCTCACCTTTTTGCACTATAAACTTTCTGATCCAATCTTCTTCTCTAGATATAAAATCCTTTGATCATATATTTCATAAGTCTTTGTTTCCAAGTGATCCAAAGCTTCATCCATTCAAGTGCAAGAAGAAGAAAACTTCTTTACATCCATCTTATTGTAGTGGTGTTGTGTATAGCTAGTTTCATATAGTACTAGTGATAGTTATTTGTTAAGGTGTTGTGTATATTTGTTGATTGTAGAATCTTGGTGTGTTGTAAACTAGTTTAGTAGTTGTGACTTAGTTGTGCATAGAAGAAGGTGTGAAGATTGACAAGGTGTAAAGACGGTGTGAAGTCTTGAAGAAGGTGTGAAGGTGTGATTAAGGTGTGAAGATCACGTGGTGTGATATTTGGTGTGAGATTGGTTCTAGCTACGATTAGAACTCGACATTTAGCTTAGTGTCGTTAACTTGTGTAAGCCAAGGTGTGTAAGGTTTCTCCACCATAAAGAGTTTGTTGACATAGTGAAGAAAACTCTCGAGTGTGGTACTCGGGGAGTGGAGTAGGGCAAGGAAGGTGTCCTTGTAGCCGAACCACTATAAATTCACGTGTTGTGGTTTGATCTTTCTAACTCTATCTTTTCTTCATTATATTTCAATACTTTCAACATTAGTTTAGACTTGCTTATATTGGTTGTTGCTTGAACTCACTTAAGATCGAATCGAAAGTTTTTATAACCTACAAAATATTTTGGAAATAAATTTAAAAGGACATAAAACTATTCAACCCCCTCTTCTAGTTTTCCACAATTGGTATCAGGAGCCACGTCTAGCAAGATCTTGAAAATATATTGTATTTTAAAACTTGTAACGATCTATGGAATCTGAAAAATATTTAGAAGGGCAATCTATGCAAAGACCACCACTATTTGAAAGTGATGGATTTTTATATTGGAAAAATCGATTCGAAACTTATGTGAAATCAAAAGATCTAGATCTTTGGCATGTTATTACTAATGGTGATTTTTTACCTATTCAAAATAACCCGGAAACTAAGAAAGATGAAATCGTACCTTTTGAAAAACAAAATGATGATTTAAAAAGAAAACTTGCTAAAAATAATGAAGCAAAAATGGTTATTTATAATGCGCTACCACGTAAAGAGTACGAAAGGATTTTTATGTGTGAAACCGCAAAAGAAATTTGGAACTCTTTACTAATAACTCACCAAGGTAATAGTCAAGTCAAAGATAATAAGATAGATCTACTTGTTCAACAATACGAGCAATTCACGATTCCGGAAGAGGAATCAATTGACAATGCTTTTGCTAGATTTAACACTACATCACAAGTTTAAAAGCACTTGATGAGAATTTTTCTAGTAAGAATTTTGTTAGGAAGTTTCTTAGGGCTCTTCATCCAAAATGGCGAGCTAAAGTGACGGCTATTGAAGAATCGAAGAATTTGTCAACTTTGCAACTTGACGAATTAATTGGAAATCTAAAAGTCTACGAAGTTATCATTAAGAAGGACTCCGAAATGGTCAAGGAAAAACGAGAGCAAAGCAAGTCAATCGCCTTGAAAGCTAGAAAGGAATCTAGTATCGAAGATAGCTCATCTTCCAAAAGTGATGACGAAGAATACGCCATGGCCGTAAGAGATTTCAAGAAATTCTTCAAAAGGCGAGGAAGATTCGTAAGACAACCGTATTATGAAAAGAAAACATTTCAAAAGAGTAAAGATGACAAGAACAACAAGATTGAAAGAAAGTGTTTCAAGTGTGAAGATCCAAATCACCTTATTGGAAAATGTCCAATGATGACAAGAGATCAAAATCAAAGAGCATTTGTTGGAGGTGCTTGGGGTGATAGTGATGATGATGAGAATGAAACGACAAAGGAAGAAAAATGTCTCATGGCGAATACACCAAATGAGGTACGTTCCGAAACCGAATATTTTAGTGATGAAAGTATATCATTAGATGAAAAAGATCTAGATAATGAATATATTAAACTATGCAAATTAGGACAACTAGTAATGGCCAAAAATAAATCACTAAAATACATTAACAATCAATTAGAAAGTGAAGTACTTGAACTAAAAATTAAAATACATCAACTAGAAAAAGGTAAAGAAATTTTTGAAGAATGTAAATCATGTCAAGAGCTTAAAGGTGAAAACGAAATACTTAGGGAAGAAATTCGCAAACTTGACAAATTTGAAAATAGTAGTCAATCACTTAGTAAAATAATAAGTATTCAAAGAACATCCGGAGACAAAACCGGCTTAGGATTTAATTCAAATGAGGCTTCAACAAGCGAGATTAAAAATGTAAAATTTGAAAGTGAACTCAACAAACAAAAACCTTTAAAATCTAATCCTAAGTATATACTTATTAATGATAAGAAAATACCTCTTGCCAACGATGAAGAAGTTAAAGATTTTTATAAACCGTCTTTAAAGACCGAAGTAGGATCTTCTAAACCCAAAATAAGATCTAAAACTCCACCACCTAGAAAACCAAATAATTCTCATCCTAGGTCTAAAACACCTCAACCAAGAAGAAATCAAAATAGACAAAACTATAATAACAATAGTAATCAAATGTGGAACTACCAACAAAGCTACAATCCTTGGGGCATTCTACCACCTTTCATGCACCCGAGTCAAATGTTAAACATGTTTGGACCAAAAAGACAATGGAGATCAAATGGCTAGACGAACATTCCTTGAGGCAATCTTGGTTTTTCTCTCAACATAGACTTTTTCAAAGTCTATATTTCATCTTGATGATGTTGAAGATTTCTTTTGAAGACCACCGGGTACGCCATTCTTTCACAACTCATTGCCATGCTTAGATAAATATGCATTGTTTGATTTCGTCAATTATTTAGATATAATTTGTTATTGTCTTCTATTTGTTAGAATCACATATATACTTATATATACTATTATACGTAATATATTAAATATATTCATACATATATATATTCACTTGTACATAACCTAGATACGTCATTTGTTGACTTTCTAGAACTCCAAGAAATCATTCTTTATCGAACCCTTTCTTTCCCCCCCCCCCCCCCCCCTCACGTTATTCTAGTAAGTCCTCTTTTAGGAAACTCATGATGATGAAGGGATATGAGTCAAGTGGACTTTTATAATGCAAGAACGCCTTCACACGTGAACACTATGGATGAAACAAACTCCTCTCGCCAACTATATCCTATCTCCGCTACTATCCTTCAAATCTCACTCATCAACCCATCTTTCAATCACATTTATACTTATATATAAACAATATATATATATATATATATATATATGTATATATATATATATGTATATATATATATATATATATATATATATATATATTGTTTATATATATATATGTATATATATATATATATGTATATATATATATATGTATATATATATATATATGTATATATATATATATATATATATATATATATATATATGTATATATATATATATGTATATATATATATATATGTATATATATATATATATATATATATATATATATGTATATATATATATATGTATATGTATATATATATATATATATATATATATGTATATATATATATATATGTATATATATATATATATATATATATATAGATATACATATACATATATATATATATATATATATACATATATATATATATATATATATATATATATATATATATATATATATATATATATATATGTATATCTATATATATATATGTATATGTATATATATATATATATATATATATGTATATATATATATCTATATGTATATATATATATATATACACTTATTCACATATTCCCGAACACACCTCAAACCCTTCATCAACTTAACACTTTGATCATTTTATCTAAAAATTGTCAAAGGTATATTTTAATTATCGAAACGGTAATTAAAAATTGTTAAGAATTTTATCATCGTGCCAATAGACGTTTACGTATTTTTGATATATTATAAATCTAATTATATACGTATAAATATTTTTGTTCCAGAAACGAATTCCGCGAAATTTGGAAAGTTTCAAAGGCGGCCCCCTTAATGATTAAGGGGACCGGCTTGTTATCGAGGGCGGTCCCCTTAATGTTTAAGGGGGCCGGCCATCTGACACTTCCAAAATCGTTTTCCTCCTTAATTCCATTTCCAAACACTCCATTTACTCACTCACCTCTTCCCCTATACTGCTGTGAACAAAACTAAACCTCCAAAACCACCAAAATCCTTCACCAAATCACCAATCCGGGGTTATTTCGCAAGGGGCAAACATCAACCAAACATATAACAACATCTTTTGTAAGTTTTCCAACATGCATTTCATCACATTTCATTCGAGTTGGTGTCTAATCAATAATTATGCATTTTATTAAAATTCATTTTAATTCGGTTTTAAGTGTTATTGAAGCTAGAAATTGAACTACCAAATGCTCCCCATAGGATTAGGATGATGTTTTGCAACTCAAAATTAGTATAACATATCATCTGGTCAAAATCATTAATCGCCCATAAACCCTAGTCGAATTTTATTTTTCAAAAGGCACATTGTTGATATAACTCTTAAAAACCACATAAAACTTACTACATTACATTGTTTTAACGTCCTAAACAATCAAAACATACTTTTCAATTTATTATAAAATGGTTCATGAAGACAACATGGGCGTTTGGCTCATGAACAAACTATAACTATATGTAGTTATTTGAAACTTAAAACTTGTTCATAAAACTTGTTAATACTACTAAAATCAATAGACGTCATCAAGATATATAATCAATATATATACTGATGTTTTAGGATGTTTTTATCTAGTAAGGGAGCGTTTGGTTTATCTCAAAAATGATATTTTTGAAAACTAAAATTCGCATTTTAATCTTTTAGACAAACTTATGTTGTGTCAAACTCTTATGGAATGGAAGATATATAATCTAATATATATCTAGCCTTATTTCGAAATGAATTATGATATCATACTCTTCGATATTATATATTCTAAACGAGTTTAAAATCAAAATAAAAGGAACATCATGAAACTACTTCATTGAATATTTTTTTTGTGTCGAAGTAGAATTTCGTTCCACATATAGTGCATATAATTATATAAATATATAACATATGCATGATAGTTGTTTTTATATTAATTTTATTTTTGTTGTTATATTGTTTAGGTGAAAATGCCTAAGACCACGGTTGGTGATGTCTCCAAAACCAAACAATACATTCCAAATGTCTCTTCTACTCCCGGCATGTCTCCTTCAGTTGCATGTTTCTATCGTCCTATTGAAAATAGAAACATTCACGAAGGACGAATTGTCGATCCATCTTTCTATGAAAATGATCAAACCGAACGAATGTTCACCAATATTCGTTTTGAATGTCTTTTCCAAATCAACGAACCTATCATTCCTCGTTTTATCCTCGACTTCTATAGCCAAGTGACGGTGCAAACCGATCCCTATGGTCATCTCCTCATTTCCTTCATGATTCAAAATCAATTCATCACTCTTACTCTTGCTCAATTTGGGCAAATTCTTAGAATCCCATTCAACGGCCAAGCCATTTTCTCAAATGAATGGGATCTTTCCACTCTTGAAAGAAATCGTCCTCAGGATGGCCCCTACTATTCTGAGATTCCTAGTCCTGAAGACATTCATCGAATGCTTGAACTAGAACGTCGTACGACTAGTCGAGTAATCAAGTCGAAGAATGTCGATATTCATGCCAATCAAATCCTCCTCAAAGAGCTAAGCCAAGATATGAAGAAGTGGGAAGAACTCATTCGAGAGAATGCGTTTGGTACTGGTGGTCACCGTGATCATGTCATGGCGAGCATTGCCCACATGCTTTATTGTGTTATTGCTGAAGAGCAATACAATTTGGCTTATCTTTTTGTTCATCGAATCATGTCCGCCAAAAACACCCCAAATGCCAATCTTCCTTACGGTATGTTTCTCACACGACTTTATCGTTATGTGATGGACATTAGCCACATCTTCAAAGAGACTACTACGTTCATATCCTTCCTACTTTGAACCAACTTACTCGTGTTCGTACTCGCCGTCCTCGTAGTGACAAAGGAAAATCTCGTGTTCCTTTGTATTCTAGGCCTCGTGGTTCTACATCTCATCGTGATGACGATGATGAGGAGGAGGAAGACACCTCACGTGTTAGTACTCCATCCCCCACGACCTTTGTTGAAGATCTTTCCGATCTTGATGATACCGAGTATCAAATTCCTCTTCCTCATGAACGTACCGATGAGCTTCTCTTCACTCGTCAAACGTCTATCATCAATCGTCAACAACAAATGCATGAAGAACTTCGAGGGGGATTCAAATCCGTTGAGAAGATGTTTAGGAAGATGCTTGGAAAGAAAAAGAAGTAGAAGATATTGACGTGTTGCTACTTGTTATTACTTGTTTCTTTTAGACATTTGTATGGTTTGCTATTTGTCCGATTTATTCGGAAATACTTGTGTTAATTTCTTGTGTTATTCGGAATGATGTTTAGACTTTAATTATTATCATGCTTCTATATTAATGTTATGCCATGCTTCTTTTCAATATGGATTATAATATGTTTATTTGCATGCAAAATTTGATTATATATATATGTTTATATATCATCATTCCTAAAGTATGTACTCCTAATAGAGCTTGCTGGAAAAACACACTTGAAAAATCACCAAATTTTGCAAATTTTGGGTTTCTGGTCGTCTGGGAAAACACCAGATGGGCGGCCCCCTTAATTCCCTAGGCGGTCCCCTTAATTATTAAGGGGGCCGGCATACAATTAAGGGGACCGGCCATCTGGAACTGGGTTTACTGTATTCTTTTGCATCTTGTGAATCCTTTCTCTAGTTTCAGCTGCCATTTCCCATTTTGACCCAACTGATTTTAGAATCTCTTTCAACCATTTCAAACATTTACCTAAATCACCCATTTCCATACTATAAATTCCCTCCATTATCACCATTCTTCATCTCATCATTCATCATATCATCATGACTCCTCCAAGCACCTCAAACTCCAAAACCTCCAAGAAACAAAAACTTGTGGTCATTCCTCCAAAACAACTCTTCATTGACTTAACAAATGAAGACAACATAACCCCATCACCTCCACCAAAATGCTCCTCTCCAAGTGCACCTAATGCACCATCCAAAACACCTTCCACTCATGGAACTTCCTCATCTTCCTTACCCTCAACCTCATCAATCAATGACTACATCAATTCACACTTGTCACCACAAGTATCATCACCACTTCCCACACAAGAACCTATATCCACCCATCTTACAATCTCACTTTCACCAATAACACCACTTGATACTCAACTCTCATCTCCACAAATTACACCACCATACTTTGCCAATCCCGTACCTTGGAGGATGCTTGAATCACATGGTGATACTTGCCTTTGTTGTATCCACAACCGAACCATCATCTTTGGCCTTAAAGATGAAATTCAATATATGTTTTCATATGTTGAACATTTGCTTACCAACCCACCACCACCTCCAACTCCACCATCCTCTCCTATAATTCCTCCACCACAATTCTCATCCACTCCTCCACCATCACCATCATGCTCTCCAAATTAAGCATTTGATATGCTTAATAAATAAAGTCTTTGCACCCCTTTTGCTTGCAAGCTCTATGAAGTCCATGTACTTTTGCATGATGATGTATCTTTCTTGATTAATTGCCTTATGTATTTGCTATTATGTTGTTAGCTTATGTACTCGTATTGTTGTGTCTTAACACAACTATTGCTCTAATATGAATGTTTCTTTCTTTTCTCATCACCCTATATTTGTGTACATGTATATACTTGTGCTTCTAATATTTTTGTTTTGCAAGCATTCCATAGCTAGTTCTCTTGGTGCCCCCAAACGAGGGGGAGTACACATCAAGGGGGAGTTTCTACCCGTCAAAATTTTCACGAATGAAAACTTGTCGGCATAACCTTTTTGATGTTACAAAAAGGGGGAGAAGTACATATAAACTCACTAAAATACTTGTTTAAAAACTAATTTTTGAGTTAATGAGTTTAAGTTTTGTAATCATCAAAAAGGGGAGATTGTTGATATAAATAATGTTTGTGAATGTTATTAATATTTCTCAATAAACCTATGTTTTGATAATCACAAAACTTAAATCAAATTAAGTCAAGAATAAGACATAAAAAAGTATTTGGTGACAAATATTTACCTCTACATCTTATATCACTCAAGGTATGCATAAACTTAGTAACTTATGCATTACATGATCAAAGGAAATTTTATATTAATACATAACATTATATAAAATGATTTTAACATTTTATATATATTTGTAAATCATTTTTGGTAAAGCTTTATTAAACCACAAAAATATGATTTCAAATTTCCAACCAAAAAGGGTAAATTTTATCCAGAAAAACTTTTGGAACGTTCAGGAGGGCGGCCCCCTTAATTTTACTAGGCGGCCCCCTTAATCATTAAGGGGACCGGCCTACAATTAAGGGGACCGGCACGCTCCCGAACAGTAAAATCTGGCCCTATAAATATTGGATCATTCCACATATTTTTCTCACCTTTTTGCACTATAAACTTTCTGATCCAATCTTCTTCTCTAGATATAAAATCCTTTGATCATATATTTCATAAGTCTTTGTTTCCAAGTGATCCAAAGCTTCATCCATTCAAGTGCAAGAAGAAGAAAACTTCTTTACATCCATCTTATTGTAGTGGTGTTGTGTATAGCTAGTTTCATATAGTACTAGTGATAGTTATTTGTTAAGGTGTTGTGTATATTTGTTGATTGTAGAATCTTGGTGTGTTGTAAACTAGTTTAGTAGTTGTGACTTAGTTGTGCATAGAAGAAGGTGTGAAGATTGACAAGGTGTAAAGACGGTGTGAAGTCTTGAAGAAGGTGTGAAGGTGTGATTAAGGTGTGAAGATCACGTGGTGTGATATTTGGTGTGAGATTGGTTCTAGCTACGATTAGAACTCGACATTTAGCTTAGTGTCGTTAACTTGTGTAAGCCAAGGTGTGTAAGGTTTCTCCACCATAAGGAGTTTGTTGACATAGTGAAGAAAACTCTCGAGTGTGCTACTCGGGGAGTGGAGTAGGGCAAGGAAGGTTTCCTTGTAGCCGAACCACAATAAATTCACGTGTTGTGGTTTGATCTTTCTAACTCTATCTTTTCTTCATTATATTTCAATACTTTCAATATTAGTTTAGACTTGCTTATATTGGTTGTTGCTTGAACTCACTTAAGATCGAATCGAAAGTTTTTATAACCTACAAAATATTTTGGAAATAAATTTAAAAGGACATAAAACTATTCAAACCCCCCCCCCCCCCTTCTAGTTTTCCACACCTTTGATTTTTGCAAATTTTGTTCTAGGCTCCACAACCTTCCAAAGAGGGCTGTAGGGCAGTCCCTTTGCCCTGATGCAGCAGCACCACAGCCACCACCACCACTTGGGTGGTGGTTTCTGACCACCACAATGGCCCCACAGACCCCAACTTGGCTTAGTTCAACCCCCCTCCTAGTAGGATCTTGAAATTGACCATTAGTTTGACCCCAAACCCAGTGGACCCCACTTTGAATTGCTAATCAAATCTGTCCCATTTCTGAGTGAAATCTTAAGTTGCAAAGTGCTTATCTCATTCCAAATAGCTTATTTGAGGTCATTGTTTGTTATTTCTGGCTTATTGTAGTTTGTTTAACTTAATTGTACCCATTTTCACCATTGTGGACCCCACCTATAGTCCTGAGTGCTTATTTGCCTACTTGGTCAAACAAAGTCAACTGTCTTAAGTAAAGGGGGTGTACACAGCTTAATTTTCATTTATAAAAAAGTTGTTTTCACAAAAAGTAGTTGTTTTTAGGTATAAATCAAGTTTGTAAAAGAAAAATCCAAAAAAGTCAAGTTTAAATTAAGTGATACTTTCTATTTAATTCAATTTAATTTTAATTTTCATTTTTAGATTTTAATTAAGTACTTAGTATTTATATAGTAAAGTATTTTTAGTAAATTTTTTAGATTTTTATTCTGCATTTTAGTATTTATTAGATTTAATACTAGTTTTCTTAATTATTAATTAATATTAAGTATTAAATCTCATATTTAGTTTTTATAAAGTAAAACTTAGTTTTTATATTTTTCCTAGCTCTAATATAGTATAATAGACTTTTAGAAAATATATTTTGAATTACTACTATTCATTTTACATTTTTCTTATTTTAATTTTTTAAATTATGTGGAAAACTAGAAGGGGGGGTTGAATAGTTTTACGTCTTTTTCGTTTTGCTTATTTTATAAAAGATAGTTTCTAAGATGAAACCTTCAAATCACTTTAATACATAAATATATATACTAGTTAATTTATGATTTTGTATAAATATTACTTATGTATAATGTACAATTTCAAAACACTTAACTACAAAAGTACAAATACAAGATTTATTAAAGGTTTTATATATACAATGCTTATGTATAATGTTAGGAAAGAATATACAATTTCGTATATTTTATGTAAGCATATATATGTGTAGTAGTAGTGTATAGATATAATTTTATGTACTAGGTTGTTTTTTGTAAGATTAGTTTTATGAATGGATTTTAGTTTGATCTTTATGTGAAATCAACATATGCACAATACTATCAATTATGACTATGTATGAAATGCAAGTAAGTAATAAATCAAAGAGTGAGGGATGGAAAGATCAAACCGAGACACAAAGGATTTATAGTGGTTCGGCTACAAGGACACCTTCCTTGCCCTACTCCACTCCCCGAGTCACCTACTCGAGAGTTTTCTTCACTAGATCAAAGACCTCCTTTATGGCGGAGAAAACCGTACACACCAATATACACACCAATTTACACACCAATCTTCACACCAATCTACACACCAATCTACACACCAAACTACACACCAATCTTCACACCAATCTACTATTTTCTTCACACCAATCTTCTACACACCAATCTTCTATACACCGATCTTCTATTCTCTTCACACCTTCAAAGTACTAATGTCTTGACACCTTCAAGTCACTAATATCTTTGCAACTTCAATGCACTAGTGTCTTGACACCTTCAAGCCACTAATGTCTTCACACCTTCAATGCACTAATGTCTTGACACCTTCAAGCCACTAATGTCTTCACACCTTCAATGCACTAATGTCTTGACACCTTCAAGCCACTAATGTCTTCACAACTTCAATCTACAAATGTCTTCTAGTCTACTCCACTAGAGATCCTTAATTTCTTCACTACAAGCTCCTATTGCTACAATCTCCTATCACCACTACTATCTAACCCTTCTTCTTCACTTCAAGTCACACTTCACACTTACAACAATTCTAGATTCTTCAACTAAATCTAGTTAACTAATACATACACCTTATTCACCAAAGTATGAAAGATGTACAAGGAAATGTAAACAAACAACTTAGATAGCAAGATGATACTAAGTTGTAATACTTCTAATAGAAGTATTCTTCTCTTTGCACTTGAAAGAATGAGGCTTTGGATCACTTGGAAACAAAGGCTTATGAAATGAAATGATCAAAGGATTTTTTTAGGATTGAAATAGAGATCTAGAACAGAAAGTTTCTGTGCAAAAAGGTGGGGAAAAAATCCAGGTTTAAGGTGGTATTTATAGGCAACAAGTTCTGACAGAGGAGCGTGGCCGGCCCCCTTAAAGCATGGCCGGCCCCCTTAAAATTAAGGGGGCCGCCCCTTATAATTAAGGGGGCCGCCCAACTGTAACGGCCAGAAAACTTGTCTTTTAGTGGGGAAAGTTTATTTGGTGAAAAACTAACTGATTTTGGTTAAATATTTGAAATCATATATTTAGTATGATTAAAACATTTTTCCTTATTACCAAAAGTGTTTTTCAAAAATATATAATAAGATTATATAATTAAATAAACTTTGTATTAGTTAATTAAATACCCCTTTGATCATACATAGCACTAAACACTTTGTTTATTCATACCTTAAGTGATTTGTTGGTGAAAGTGATTATTTATTACTAAATACGTGTTTACGTCATGATCTTTGGATTTGATTAGTTTAAGTTTTGTGATTATCAAAACATAGAGATATCGGAAGATATGAATAATGATTTTAGTCAATTATTTATATCAACAATCTCCCTCTTTTTGATGATTACAAAACCTAAACTTATTAAATCCAAAAATTAATATTTAGACAAGTATTTAGTAAGTTTACATTCACTTCTCCCCCTTTTTGTAGAATCAAAAAGGTTAGGCCGAATAAGCTTCGTGAGAGAAGTTTAAACGGGTAGAAAACTCCCCCTTGATGTATGCTCCCCCTCGTTTGAGGGCACCAAGGTTTCGAGAAAGTAATACTTGCAAGAAAAATATTAGAAGCACAAGCATGGCACAAGCAAATACATATAGCATAATATTAGCAAGTAATAATCATGGCACAAGGTAATAAGAAACATATATTAAACCATTTAATAATAGAGAAATGATTATGTCAACCCATAATCATTGTTACAAAGGCAATACAAATAGAATTCTAAATAACATAGAACATCCTATAGTGCCAACAAGGAGTGTCATCAAACTTTCTTGAATCCCAAAATGGTTGAGGAGTTTTATTTGAAAATGAGAAAACATAAGCATATCAAATGCTTGGTGGTTTAGTGGAGGTAAACTCTTGGTTCCATGAGTGTTGGTGAGTTTGTAGAGCTTGGAGGTGGTGGATTTGAGGTGGAGTTTGTTGGTTGAGGGTTGTGATGTTGTTCAAGTGATGGGGTTTGTTGAGATCTAGTAAGAAGATACTCAATCCAAGTGAAGTGCTCATTCAAAGCAATGGTTTGTTGTTGAAGGAAGATGCAACAAGGGCAATTGTTAACATGCTTCTCAAGTTGGTTTTTGTTATGTGGTGATGATGGTGAGCTTGATTGTGGTGGATCCAAATTGCGTTGAGCAAGATGTAAAGCTAAAAGAGCACTAAGCTCATGTGCCTCTTTTAGCTCCTCAACGAACTTCAAGTGTTCGGAGGAAGGTGATGGTGGTGGAGCATGATAGTTGTCTTGGGTGAAGGTTTGCACATGCAACATTGGAGTAGCATGTGAGGTTGTAGGAAGTGGTGGTGGTACTCTAGGTGGTGGAGATATGTTTGAACTTGGGTAATCATGAAAACATGATATGGGTGGAAGAGTTTCTTCATGAGTGGATGATGTCTTTGTTGAATGAGCAATATGTGAAGTGTTGATTGAGATATTTGGATTGTTGTTTTGGGATTGAGCATGCTCATCAAAAGAGGAAGCATTAATGAGGGTATTAGTGGAAGATAGGTTGTGGGATGACTCATTTGAGTGGGTTTGAGGTTGAGTTGTTGGTTGACTTGAAACAACATCACAAGAGTTATGACAAGAATCAAGTTTCCTCCTCCAAACGGGTTTGACGGAGATCCTTGCGGTTCTTGAAATCTTTGGTTTTTGGTTGTTGGGAGATGACATGTTTGAGTGTGATGGCATTAATGATGGGAAGAGGGTATTTATAGTGTATGAGAGATGTGGTTTAGGAAGGTAAATTTTGAGGGATAACATGGGACAAAATATGTTTGTGAATTTTGGGAAGTATAGGCTGAAATGGGTCAAAAAGTGATAAAGAAAACAGTATCCCCGACCATCAGATGGCCGGTCCCCTTAAATGGAGGCCGGTCCCCTTAAATTTAAGGGGGCCGCCCTTATGATTTAAGGGGGCCGCCCATCTGGTGATTCCCAGAATGCCAGAAATGGGTTTTTTGGCAGAAAATTTTCAAAAAGGTTGTGTTTTTGGATTTGGATTCAAGTAAGTCCAACTCTTGAGGCAATATAGAGCATACTATTCATGAATGTAGGGAAATAATAAAAGTGAACAACAAATTCCTCATAATCATGTTATTTTCTAATATTTCAATTAAGTATGGTAACTAAGGAAGCAATAAAGCAAACTAGTTAAGCATGCAACTATATAAAGATAATGGTAAGTAGGCTTAGTGCAAACAAATTGAAGATTGCTTATGATAAACACGTGGGAAGATATGATTATATGAACTTCAAGACTTGTTACAAACAAGATCCATATGGGCAAACCATGATTCTCATGAAATGATTTGATTAAATTGTAGATGTCAATTTCACATAAGTGTATGACATATATGAGAAGATAATAACAATGTTTTAAACAAAATGTTTTTAGTTTTATTCAACAATGTTTGAAAGTAAGTTTTCACTTAATCCCATAAATCTGAGAATGAAAGAGTCTAATGAGAAGCAAAGTTCATATAAATAAATTAGCGTTAGGTATATATAGGAAGTGCAATTTAATCAAGTTGGAGAATGAGTATGAGACTATTACTAGTGGTGCTCAATTCAGGCTAAACACGACCGTTTTTACGGGTTACACACACCCAACTTCTCACATAGAAGCAATTCAACCGTTAGGTTAAATTGAATTTCTAGTCAATAGATTCTCCAGTAGTCATTCTCCTTTTTAGAATAAATCGAGTTCCTAAATTTACCTATCGAAGATTACCAAATATGAAGTTTACTTGATTCACTAATACTTAGCTTAATGTTTTGAGATACATTCAAGTTAGTATCCCAATAAAACAAAATTTGTTTTGTTTTAAAAAGAAAAATGTTTCTATCTTGATAAAGATCAAAATAATGTTATGATAGCTTATGATTAAGCATGTTGTTTGAAAAAGCATAAAATAGATATTCGAAAGGTTTTAATTCAAAGAAAGAAGTTTTTTTTTTTTTTTTTTTTTTTATTATTTTTTTTTTTTAATATGATGTTTTGATTTTGACAATCAAGAAATTTCAAGTGAAAGATACACTTCAAGAGAATCGATTAAGCCCATTGTCACATATAAAAATCTCTAATTGGCAACTAAAGATATGAAAGAGATATGGTAGACATTAAACATCTAAATGCAATGAGATAGGAAGGGACAAAGAAAATCATCAATGAATACAATATAGGCATATGAATGTATGCATGTATACAAGACACATTGTAATATTGAGTTACTAGCAAGTCTTAATTATAACACATCTATTAATGCAACTAGTAAGATCATATAGCATAAATGGCAAGCATTCTACTTTAAATCATAGAAGATTATCAATATAGATGAAAACTAAGACAAATGATAATAGACATAGAAACAAGAGAGTTAATTATCCTAATGTCATGTATGCATATATTGGTATTCATGATCTAAAAGCATAGCAACTTATAAATTAAATCATATTAATATACTAATTGAAGCATACTTTATCTTAATGTAATGTAGGCGAGTTTTTGAAAAGAAAACTTACCTCAGGTCCAACTCTTCTTTAAGAGTGATCATGAGAGCAATATAAAATGTCAGGAAGGTTTTCCCCAAAGCAAGTTGAAGAAGCGAAGTAATATCCTAATGCGAAAAGGATCAAGGAGACTTGATCATAGAAACACTATCGGTCGCCCCAATCATCACAAGTCGTGCAGATTAAGAATGGTAGAACAAGAATCCTTATTTGTACTTGTACACTCTTCACTCGCTATACGGTGATCAACTCCATTCTTCATGTCGCTCCATGTTTTGTTTGTAGCATTGCTTGGATCTTGGAGCATGTAATCCTTGTCATCACTATTTGTATTAACATTTGTTAGGATGTTCACGTATTTCGTATTTACATCGTCTTTATCGTCCTTGTTGCACCATGATTTATTAACATGCTTTCTTCGGATTTGACACATGTGTTCTTCATTATTGGTACCTTCAATGATCACATTTGAACTAGTAGTACATGTGTTTATTTCAACTAAATATTTATCTATTAAACTTTCTAGAGTAACAATTTCATGTGCAATATCAAGTTTATCATCTTTGGTTTTACATTTCTCTTGGTGAAACTTTAAAAGGCATTTCCAAATATCATTTGCCGTTTTACAAGGAAATAATCTTTCATATTCAACATTTGGTAGAGTTTTGAAAATAAGTAATTTAGCTTTAGTATTTTTATCAATTTTTATTTGAAGATTATTATGTTGATTTTCAAAATCCATTTTGGTTAGTTTAAGATCACCAATTGAAATAATATGCCAAAGATCAAGATCTATTGATTTCACATAATTTTCAAATTTATTTTTCCATTCAAGAAAATGATCATTTTCAAATAATGGTGGTTTTTGCGTAAATTCTCCTTCTAGATATTTTTCGAATTCCATAGATCGTTACAAGTTTTAAAATACAGTATATTTTAAAAATCTTGTTAGACGTGGCTCTGGTACCAATTGTGGAAAACTAGAAGGGGGGGTTGAATAGTTTTACGTCTTTTTCGTTTTGCTTATTTTATAAAAGATAGTTTCTAAGATGAAACCTTCAAATCACTTTAATACATAAATATATATACTAGTTAATTTATGATTTTGTATAAATATTACTTATGTATAATGTACAATTTCAAAACACTTAACTACAAAAGTACAAATACAAGATTTATTAAAGGTTTTATATATACAATGCTTATGTATAATGTTAGGAAAGAATATACAATTTCGTATATTTTATGTAAGCATATATATGTGTAGTAGTAGTGTATAGATATAATTTTATGTACTAGGTTGTTTTTTGTAAGATTAGTTTTATGAATGGATTTTAGTTTGATCTTTATGTGAAATCAACATATGCACAATACTATCAATTATGACTATGTATGAAATGCAAGTAAGTAATAAATCAAAGAGTGAGGGATGGAAAGATCAAACCGAGACACAAAGGATTTATAGTGGTTCGGCTACAAGGACACCTTCCTTGCCCTACTCCACTCCCCGAGTCACCTACTCGAGAGTTTTCTTCACTAGATCAAAGACCTCCTTTATGGCGGAGAAAACCGTACACACCAATATACACACCAATTTACACACCAATCTTCACACCAATCTACACACCAATCTACACACCAAACTACACACCAATCTTCACACCAATCTACTATTTTCTTCACACCAATCTTCTACACACCAATCTTCTATACACCGATCTTCTATTCTCTTCACACCTTCAAAGTACTAATGTCTTGACACCTTCAAGTCACTAATATCTTTGCAACTTCAATGCACTAGTGTCTTGACACCTTCAAGCCACTAATGTCTTCACACCTTCAATGCACTAATGTCTTGACACCTTCAAGCCACTAATGTCTTCACACCTTCAATGCACTAATGTCTTGACACCTTCAAGCCACTAATGTCTTCACAACTTCAATCTACAAATGTCTTCTAGTCTACTCCACTAGAGATCCTTAATTTCTTCACTACAAGCTCCTATTGCTACAATCTCCTATCACCACTACTATCTAACCCTTCTTCTTCACTTCAAGTCACACTTCACACTTACAACAATTCTAGATTCTTCAACTAAATCTAGTTAACTAATACATACACCTTATTCACCAAAGTATGAAAGATGTACAAGGAAATGTAAACAAACAACTTAGATAGCAAGATGATACTAAGTTGTAATACTTCTAATAGAAGTATTCTTCTCTTTGCACTTGAAAGAATGAGGCTTTGGATCACTTGGAAACAAAGGCTTATGAAATGAAATGATCAAAGGATTTTTTTAGGATTGAAATAGAGATCTAGAACAGAAAGTTTCTGTGCAAAAAGGTGGGGAAAAAATCCAGGTTTAAGGTGGTATTTATAGGCAACAAGTTCTGACAGAGGAGCGTGGCCGGCCCCCTTAAAGCATGGCCGGCCCCCTTAAAATTAAGGGGGCCGCCCCTTATAATTAAGGGGGCCGCCCAACTGTAACGGCCAGAAAACTTGTCTTTTAGTGGGGAAAGTTTATTTGGTGAAAAACTAACTGATTTTGGTTAAATATTTGAAATCATATATTTAGTATGATTAAAACATTTTTCCTTATTACCAAAAGTGTTTTTCAAAAATATATAATAAGATTATATAATTAAATAAACTTTGTATTAGTTAATTAAATACCCCTTTGATCATACATAACACTAAACACTTTGTTTATTCATACCTTAAGTGATTTGTTGGTGAAAGTGATTATTTATTACTAAATACGTGTTTACGTCATGATCTTTGGATTTGATTAGTTTAAGTTTTGTGATTATCAAAACATAGAGATATCGGAAGATATGAATAATGATTTTAGTCAATTATTTATATCAACAAATTAGACTTAAGTTAATTAAAAGGTAAATAACTAGTGGATTAATCTTAAAACATAATTTTTAGAGTTTTTATAATTTTGTAGGATTCCTGTGATGGTTAAGTAATTTTATAAATTTTCTTATCATTTTCTAAGTTAATTTAGTATTAATATTAATTAAAAGTAGTTTAATTAGTTTAATTTAGTTAAATAGTTTTTAATTTATAAAAAACCCATAAAAATACAAAAATATTCATTTTTATTTTTTATACTTTCTTCAAGTTCTAATTTAAATTTAGAAATTATTTTTGCAAATTTTTAGTTTAATTTGAAGTAGTTATAATTATTAGTTAATTTAAATTAGATTTTAATTTAGATTTTAAATAGTTTTATTAATTAAATAATATTTTAATCATTTTCATAATTTCATTTTCATTTTTTATTTTAAGTTTTAAAAAGTGTCAAAAGCACCCCCTGTAGTTTGTTAAATACCAAAATCCCACTTTTTCAGTCCGATTGCGTGAATCTGAATTGTGAATACGTGCATTTATCTGGTATCTGATTTTTGTGAATATTATATCTGTGTTCAAATACCATAATAACAGTAGCAATACCAATTCCACATTATCTGGCTACTGTCCTTAGTGCCACTCACTCATAAACGATTCCCAAAGCACCATTTCAATCTCGCTGGGACTTTAACGACCCGGGGAAACACTATACTATCACCGGAGTATTGATTCTAAGCTGTTTTTGACTAGTTGACCTTGGTCAATTATATCTGACGGTTTAGACTCAATCAAAATTTGGCGCCGCTGCCGGGGAGGTTGTTGCGTGTTTTATAAAATCGTTTTAAGTTTAGTGGTTTTCAAAACCCTCCCTGTAAAAATTTCACACAGATTTGTAAAAAGTTTTTGTAAAAACTTAATCATATCAAAAACGTTCATTAACACTTCACCTGAAGTGTTGAAAACACCAAAAAAATTAAAAACAACAAAACAAACTGTGAAGTTAAATTACTTCGTTTTCTTTAAGATTACAACCTGAAACAGTTGGTTTAAGGTAAGTTCTGACATTAAATTGCGAACTGAAGAGGAAACCTATTTACTTCCTCCCGCCAGCCTGCGAGTAATCTTAAAGGAACGAATTCAGTTAACGAATCAGTTCCAAAAATATTTCCCAAGTTTTCTGCACACACACCCATAAGCCTAAAGCAGTTTTTCAAACTAATAAATACAAACCCATAATAAGTTCCCAAACTTAAAGATTAAAACTTGCCTTTATATCCCTGTGAGTGGTGTACCTTTTTCAAAGAAGTCATTCAAAGATATGGCCTTGTCAAAGATATCGAGATGTCGTGTTGATTATGATGGACCATTGAAAAACTTATGGCCTTGTCAAAGATATCGAGATGTCGTGTTGATTATGATGGACCATCGATTCCTATTCCCTCTCCGATAAGGGAAATGGAACGAGAAACCGTGGTGACAAAGGACCCTGTACTTTCCTCTGACTATGAAAGTGCTAAATACGTCCAACCTTCGGTTTTCCAAAAATCTAAGCTCACAATTGCTCCCAACCTTTCACGATATACGGTTATACACAAAAACCAAGAGCTTAGAGCTGTGACTGAAAATAACGGTTTACCTAATCTTCACATTCAAAAACCCGAGACCATAACGGAAGTGGTGGAAATTCCTAGCTCTCAGAGCACACCACTTGTCCTACCTCCGGCTTTTGTTCCTTGTGTCGGTTGTGGTGAGCCACTTTTCGGTTTTCCATGTCGTTGGTGTACATGTGTACAATGTGGTAACGATATTCGAGACGGGAGTTGTTTGTTTTGTGGTTCGAGGAATTCATTTGCTTATGATCCTAACCAGAACTCATTCAATAACTCCTCAAAATTTTTCAACTACCCATCACATTCATACGAGCAAGAATCATATTATCCTAATCTCAATAACGCTTCGTATCAAAATACACCAAACCAGACTCAACAGTTTTACTGTTGTGAGTATTGTGGAGGCCCTCACTACAGCTCTGATTGTCAAATTAGGGATCAGTTTGTCTATGAACAGGCTCCTTGTAACAATCATGAATTTGGTTTTAACCAGCCCTCACAATACACAAATCCTCAACCACCGCCTCAGGACGAGTTAGCTAGAGCTGAATTTATTATGAATCAAACTCAATTTAACAAGACCATTCAAGATAGTATAAACTGTCTTAAGGATTTGATTCTTAGAAAACAAAAGCCTCCTATTAACTCATTTTATTTTGAGGATGAAAGTGATGAGGATGAGCCATTTCAAGAGGTAAAACCTAAGAAAACTTCAGATATCTTGCCAATGGGGGACAAGGAAGTCAAAAGCAATCCTCTTGAGGAAATTGATGACCTTGTTCCAATCCCAAAGGTATCTGAGAAACCTCTTGATTCAACTTCAGTTGAAACTGCTTCAGTAGAAGTACAGGGAGAAAAGAATATGAATGAATCACTAGCAGTAGAAATCATGGAACTTGTAGAAACCATGACTGCTAGTCCTTCTCAACTCCTTCAGTCTGCTGTTATCACACCCGAAGTTCACACTCACTCTCTAATCATGGGGGATGAGCATCTTAGCACTGTTCCTAATAAGGAATCGGACGAATTAATAAAGTCTAGTGCTGAGATCCTTGTCCCAATCCCAAGAGAGTCACAGGGAACTTTTGATCATGTGTGTGATCTACCTTCTCACCCTGAAAATCCAAAAGATCATTTTGAGACTTTCTCCGATTTTAATGATGATTGTACATCTTATGGAGAAGTTGAGTATGAAGAGGCACCACTGCCTCATTCGGATGTTGACCCTCTTATTGAGGAGTTCACAAACGAACTTACTCACATCAATCCACTTCCTTTGGGAAATGATGATGGTCTCCTTGATTCTGAAGCCGATATGGGAGAAACTAAAAATCTTTTAAACTCTAATCCCAACAACGAGCTTAGTACTTCACATGCTAATGAAAATTCTTTATCTTTTGGAGACATCAGTCATGTGGAAGGATTACCTTCTGAGCTAGTTAGCTTAGAAGAAGAGAATGATGAGATTGACACTGAAATCAAAGATGAAGCACTTCGTGCAACATTTTTGAAAGTCAATCTCCTCATTTCTAAAATCGAGGCTTTCAAAGAGAAACCTATTTCATCTCCTATCCCCATAAAGGATAGTGACATTCTCTCCGATGACCCTATACCGGAATTTGAAGCCTTTACTTTTAATCCTATGGGAGAGAAGATTAGTGGCAGTACCACTTCTCATTCTCATAATTCTCTCCCCCATTATGAATCATTTACCTTCAATGAGTTCTCCTGTGAACTCACGCACATCAATCCAGAATATGATTCATTCACATTTGATGAGCTCTCCTGTGAACTCACTCATATCATGACTCCTCCGGAGTATGATGACCCGGGGGGAGATGCACTCAATCATGAGGATTTGCAAATTCCCACCTACCCTCCCGGGATGTTTACGAGCTTACCCTTTGAAATCCAAACTCAGGCTAATGAGCCTGCTCTCGAGGAAGAAAATCCTATAATGATTTTCATCATGGTTTTCTTCCTTTTCTTCACCTATAAGGTGACTTCTCCTGTTCTTCACTCCTTCGGGAATGAAGACACTATCTTTGACTCCGGCATTTTCATGTATCATTATCTTGAGCCGGGATTATATCTCCTCGGTGTGGAACTTTCACGTGCTTCAAATGTTTATCCAAACATCTTGAATGAAAGTCCGATGGAGATCATTTCTTCCACATCATGCTTCCCCAAGGACTAATGAATTCGGGGTCGAGTCAAGCTAGCGACTCGGTAAACAAAAACAGTAGCATGCTTATAGGGTTTTCACCCTAAGTGTGGGGGAGTCCCCCATGCTATGATTACAAAAGTGAAAAACAAAATTGTGTTTCCACATTTAGCTTGTAATGTTCTCCTTTTACGTTCCAAGAGCCGGCATAATAGCCGGGACTTTGAATATTGAGGACAATATTCATGCTAAGTGTGGGGGGTATTTCGCTATTCTAGCGAATTTTATCACATTTTACTATCTTATACCCACGTTTTTGACCAAAATTTTTCAAAAATTTTTCACTAAAGTTCAAAATTTTTTGTGGTAATCAGTCCGCCAAAGTCTAAATGACAAAGGGATTGGCTAGTCCAGGAGCAAACGGCTCTTGGTAAAGACATCTCAAACCTGTTGATGGCTTGCAATTTGCCAAAAATTGTATGGTTCCTCAACTCCCCAAAAACAAATGAGTTGGCTAGCCCGCAAGATTATGGCTTGTGGTAAAGGCCGTGGAAAATCCATAATTGGTAATCAGCTCACCAAGATGTTGACTATTCCATCAAGAGTTGGCTAGTCCAGAAGCAAACGGCTTTTGGTAAAGACTAATCAAATCCGTTGACAGCTGGTGGTTTGCTCAAAATCACACGGTTATCAGGTGTGCCACAGTTCTTACACCTGGCTACTCCAGAAGTGATGGCTTTTGGTAAAGAGTTTAAAATCCATCAAGTTTTTCTCAAAAGATTGCTAGGGACTAGCAATGTTTTAGTGTGGGGGATTGATGAGTGTGTAAATACTCATCATTTTTACCATTCCTGAGCTGCCAAAACATCTAAAAACACTCAATATTAAATCAAAATAGTGAAAATATCCCAGGAATTTGTTTTACATGTTTCAAATGCAAAACAATAAAAAAACAGATGAAAAACGCACAAAGTTTGCATAATTGGCAGTTTCAGTCCCTCAACTTTCAAAAATTATCAAATCTAGTCCCTGGTTGTTCTAAAAACTTGAAAAAGTCACCAAAGGTCCTTTTAAATCAAAAAGTTACACATTTAGTCATTTGGTGCAAAGTTTCACAAAATGTCAAGTTTAGTCCCTGAAGTTTGGAAAATTGTCAAAAATGGTCCCTGGGATATGAAAACTTTGAGAAAAACAATTTTTGTCCTTATACTAATCTTCTATGGCAGGATTGGTCCTTGGTGGAAAGTTTGGTGAAAATTACATGATTGGTCCCTGAAGTTTACAAGTTGGCAAAACGGGTCCCTGGAAATTCAAAAAAATGAAAATTATCATCCATAGCCCTTGTACTATTCACACTTGGCAATTTCAACCCTTATAATAAATTTTAAAAGTTGCCAAACCACACCCTTCAAAATTCAGAAAATTGCAAAATAGGTCCTTGATAATTACATAAAACCAAACGGACCTTATGTGTTATTGCAAATCCAAAACCAAACAGCCCACCCAAAACATAAACCTAGTCCAATCCCTAAGCCCATTTCCCCTTTGTTTTATTTTTGGCCCAATCAACAACTCAGCCCACCCCGTTTTTTTAAATATTACTCCCCAGGGTCAACAGAAGTCAAAACCACCCTCACCATACCACTTCCCTCCCATCTTATTCCCCTGCAATACCACCATCCACCCCTGGTTTTACCCCACTTGTCCACCACTCTCACCCATCACCTCCACCACCCCTACCCTACCCTGCATTTAATGCCACCACCCCCCCCCCCCCCCATGGCTACTCCACAGACCCAAATTGCAAGAAAAGTCTTTTCCCGCCAAAAAGTATAGAGAGGGCAAAGGTGATCTAAAAGATAATCAAGTTGGTGGGATATGATCAGTGGGTCCCACACACCTCAGAAAGCCTATAAAGAGGAAGAGAGGAGCAGAAGTGAGGGGGCAATTAGTGTAGTATGTAGTTTTAGTTTAATTTAGTCAATTTCAGGTTTATTGTAACTTTTAATTCTCAGTTGAAATTCCAGTATGTAACTTGTTACTTTTGATTAATCTAAGTTTCAGTTAAATAAATTCAAGTTTCTGTTTAATTCTCACTTTCATAACAAAATATATATATATATATATATATATATATATATATATATATATATATATATATATATATATATATATATATATATATATATATATAATAAAAAGGAAGCAGAAAAGAAGAAAAAGCAAAGCATTAAAAAGGTTGAATGAAGATGGTTTAGTACTCATGGGAGTAATAGGTTATGCTTTGAATCCTTGGTTGTCAGTTTGAGCTTGGATTGACCCTTGTAAGCAAATTTCTTAACTTTTAGTCATTTACTGCACAAGGTGCTCATTGCTGTATATTTATGCTCATTTGGTGTTTAATAGTTAAGTTTTCACTTGATTTAGCTTACTCATGTGTTTAGATCCTATGATATTTAATTTTCACTTAAAACTGCCAAATTAGCATAGCTTTGATGTTTAGGAATTTGTTGTTGTTATTGGTACTTCTATGCTCACCTCAGTTCAATTTATTGTCAAAAGTGATTTTGCATAACACTTATGGCCCACAGCAGTGTTTAGAGTAGTAAATCTCATTAACACTCTTGCAAAAGGGGTGTTTGGCTTATGCTTGTTCAGGGTTCACCAGGGCAGTATTGGTGTTGTTTTTGGTTGTATCAAATCACATTAAGTCTAAATAGGTTTAGTAAGCAATAAAATTGGTACCTTATTAGTTCAAAAGTCAAAATCAAGTTCAAACCTCCTCATTTGAACCACTGTTGGAACAGTGGGTTCCAATCTCACCCAAACCCCTTCCTTAATTGTTCTCATAGCTTAATTCCATGTTTGTATAGTTTAATCTATCATTTCCAGTTAGATTAGATCAATCAAAGTTCAAAAAGGTCAAGGTTTTAAGTTATTGCAAAAAGTCAAGATTGCACAATTCAGTTTTTTTTCAATTATGGCATGATTTAATTTGAATTTTGTATAAGGTTTCTAAGGTTGAAATTGGTTTCTATTCATAGTCTTTCATCTCAACTTTAAGTTCCCATGTCCCTTTGATTTTTGCAAATTTTTTTCTAGGCTCCACAACCTTCCAAAGAGGGCTGCAGGGCAGTCCCTTTGCCCTGATGCAGCAGCACCACAGCCACCACCACCACTTGGGTGGTGGTTTCTGACCACCACAATGGCCCCACAGACCCTAACTTATCTTAGTTCAACCCCCCTCCTAGTATGATCTTGGAATTGACCATTAGTTTGACCCCAAACCCAGTGGACCCCACTTTGAATTGCTAATCAAATCTGTCCCATTTTTGAGTGAAATCTTAAGTTGCAAAGTGCTTATCTCATTCCAAATAGCTTATTTGAGGTCATTGTTTGTTATTTCTGGCTTATTGTAGTTTGTTTAACTTAATTGTACCCATTTTCACCATTGTGGACCCCACCTATAGTCCTGAGTGCTTATTTGCCTACTTGGTCAAACAAAGTCAACTGTCATAAGTAAAGGGGGTGTACACAGCTTAATTTTCATTTATAAAAAAGTTTTTTTCACAAAAACTAGTTGTTTTTAGGTATAAATCAAGTTTGTAAAAGAAAAATCCAAAAAAGTCAAGTTTAAATTAAGTGATAGTTTCTATTTAATTCAATTTAATTTTAATTTTAATTTTTAGATTTTAATTAAGTACTTAGTATTTTTATATTTTTATTAATTACCTTATATCGTAAAGTATTTTTAGTAAATTTTTCAGATTTTTATTCTGCCTTTTAGTATTTATTAGATTTAATACTAGTTTTCTTAATTATTAATTAATATTAAGTATTAAATCTCATATTTAGTTTTTATAAAGTAAAACTTAGTTTTTATATTTTTCCTAGCTCTAATATAGTATAATAGACTTTTAGAAAATATATTTTGAATTACTACTGTTCACTTTACATTTTTCTTATTTTAATTGTTTAAATTAGACTTAAGTTAATTAAAGGTAAATAACTAGTGAATTAATCTTAAAACATAATTTTTAGAGTTTTTATAATTTTGTAGGATTCCTGTGATGGTTAAGTAATTTTATAAATTTTCTTATCATTTTCTAAGTTAATTTATTATTAATATTAATTAAAAGTAGTTTAATTAGTTTAATTTAGTTAAATAGTTTTTAATTTATAAAAAACCCATAAAAAGACAAAAATATTTATTTTTATTTTTTATACTTTCTTCAAGTTCTAATTTAAGTTTAGAAATTATTTTTGCAAATTTTTAGTTTAATTTGAAGTAGTGATAATTATTAGTTAATTTAAATTAGATTTTAATTTAGATTTTAAATAGTTTTATTAATTAAATAATATTTTAATCATTTTCATAATTTCATTTTCATTTTTAATTTTAAGTTTTAAAAAGTGTCAAAAGCACCCCCTGTAGTTTGTTAAATACCAAAATCCCACTTTTTCAGTCCGATTGCGTGAATCTGAATCGTGAATACGTGCATTTATCTGGTATCTGATTTTTGTGAATATTATATTTGTGTACAAATACCATAATAACAGTAGCAATACCAATTCCACATTATCTGGCTACTGTCCTTAGTGTCACTCACTCATAAACGATTCCCAAAGCACCATTTCAATCTCGCTGGGACTTTAACGACCCGGGGAAACACTATACTATCACCGGAGTATTGATTCTAAGCTGTTTTTGACTAGTTGACCTTGGTCAATTATATCTAATGGTTTAGACTCAATCAGGGCCTAAAGTACTGATGATGTGTAGACTATTCCAGTCTATACGACGTGTCATTAATGAATGATGCATGAATTTGTAGCTAAACCACATTGGTTACGCGAATTTGAAGACTCGTAAACTCAGTTTACGTAATGGTGAATGATGATCATGAATAGTGATTCCCTCCGGGAATGAATAGTGTCACATGAATAGTAAAATTTCTGAATGCTTCTCGGAATCACAAACTGACTCCGAAAATGATGAATAGTAAAATGATGAATAGTGACCAGTGAATAGTAAATGATGAATAGTAACTGATGAATAGTGAATAGGAGAAATGTCCTGAAAATGCGGGTTGTTACACTACAAGCCTGACTTTGGTAGTTTTTTGTTTGAATAATTTTCTTGTTAGTTACATAAATGGTCCTTTTTCCTTCCTCTGCAACTTTAGTCTTATAATATTGTCTTTTTTACATTAACAATAGTTTTCCCCTTTAATTGTTTTACACAGTTGATTCAGAGTGAGTTCAAGTCCTATATAAAATGATAGTGTAAAACAATACCCAAGACCTTTGGTGTTTTATTGGTATGATGATAGTGAAGCAATTGAAAAATGACTTGTGTAAATTATGAGAAATACACACCAAAACCATACAAACCTCATCAGCTCTTAAGATTCAAAAGCTATTCAGAGGATATACAGATAGAAAATCTGCTAGGAAAATGGTTTCGATTAAAAACGATGTTGGAGAGTAGAGAGTTGAGGAAATCCGTTATGAAGAAACTTGATTCAACTATTTATGATGGCGTCAACAACAGTAACCGAATTTTGGAATTAGTTGCAATGAAGGAATTATTAGAAATATAACTGGCTTGCTTTCTCATTAACAGTAATTACAATATATAATCTCTTCGGATTATTCTAGATAAAACATAAGTGGGCTAGGCCTAATAAACTTAACAATCCCATAATCAATATGAAAGCTAACGTCTAACACTCCCCCGCAGTTTGAGCGGGGGATGACCGAATGCTCAAACTGGAACGAAATTCTTCAAATAAAGCAGACGGCAACCCCTTAGTGAATATATCAGCATATTGGTAACGCGATGCCACATGAAGAACACGAACATGACCACGAGCAACCATATCATGAACAAAATGTATGTCAATCTCAATGTGTTTGGTCCGCTGATGCTGAACAGGATTGGCGGTCAAATAAATAGCATTGACGTTGTCACAATAAACAAGAGTAGCAGATGACAATGGCATGTGAAGTTCACGAAGAAGATTACAAAGCCATGCAGTTTTAGCTACTGCATTAGAAACACCCCGATACTCAGCCTCGGCACTAGATCTAGAAAGAGTGTGTTGCCGCTTGGATGACCATAAGAGTAGATTATCCCCCAAGAACACACAATAACCTGAAGTAGAACGCCTAGTAGTAGGGCAACCTGCCCAATCTGCATCAGAATAAGCCACAAGAGAGCCAATGGATGATGCATATAACTGAAGCCCAAAGTCCAATATACCAGGAACATATCAGAGAATACGCTTAAGAGCCGAAAAATGAGGCTCTCGAGGATCATGCATATGAAGACAAACCTGGTGTACATCATATGAAATATCAGGCCGAGTAAACGTTAGATACTGTAAACCACCTGCAAGACTACGATATAAGGTAGGATCAGATATAGGATCCCCGTCAGCACCAAGCTTGGATTCCGTGTCAACCGGAGTCCGAGTAGGGTTGCAGGAAGACATATGTGCTCGATTCAGAAGCTCCATTGCATACTTCTTTTGAGAAAGAAACATGCCTGTAGAGTCACGAGTAACCGAAATACCTAAAAAATAATTAAGAGCCCCCAAATCAGTCATATCAAACTCCATGTGTAGAGAAGATATAATACGCCGAAGTAAATCTATAGATGAAGCTGTAAGTACAATATCATCAACATATATCAATAAATATGCAACCTCAGAACCATGCCGATATATAAATAATGACGAGTCACATCGACTCGAAGAAAACCCAACTCGTAGAGCATATCCTGCAAACCGTTGAAACCAAGCACGAGGTGCCTATTTCAAACCATATATAGACCGCTGTAATCGACAAACATGATGTGGAAATCTAGGATCCACAAACCCGGGTGGCTGGTACATATAAACAGTCTCAGAAAGATCCCCGTTAAGAAAAGCATTCTTAACGTCAAGCTGATGAATAGGCCAATTCTGAGATAATGCAAGGCTGAGTACAGTACGAATAGTTTCCGGCTTAACAACCGGACTAAATGTATTATCACAATCAACACCATATTGTTGGCTCTGTCCATTAGCAACGAGACGAGCCTTATACTTGCTCAAAGAACCATCGGCATGATATTTGTGCCTAAACAACCACATAGACCGAACCACATTAGCATTAGGTGGTTTCGGAACAAGAATCCAAGTACTATTTCTAATTAATGCATTATACTCATCATACATAGCATCTCGCCAATTAGGATTGGATAAAGCAGCAGGAGATTTAGGGAGAGGATAAATGTGAGAGGTATGACCATGAAAACGAGGATTAGGCTTAACTGTGCCAACTTAAGCACGTGTGACCATAGGATGAATTCGAGTGGGTTGGTGTATGGTATTGGGGGCGGAAGTAGATTGGGCCGATTGAATAGTGGGTTGGTGCGGAAGTGTGGTTGAGGATTGGGTCGTGTGACCCAATGGTGAGTTAGTATGTGGAGCAGTGGATTGGAGGCCGTAGGGGGGGGGGGGGGGGGTTAGTGATGCGGGTTCGTGTTGGGCCAAAATAGGAGATATCGGTTCTTGTTGGGCCGAAGGGGTGTCTTGTGTCATTGTGCTTGGGTTTGGGTTAAATATAGCATAACGAGTAATAGGTGAAGGTTCAGGGTCTAGAAAAGTATAGGATGGTGGATTGGCAAATGTGATGGAGGCATATGGAAATTGAAGTTCATCAAAGGTTACATGGCGAGAAAGTATAATTTTGTTAGTGGAAAGGTCTAGGCATCGATACCCACGGTGATAAGCAGGATATCCCAAAAAAATGTATGGAGTAGCACGAGGTGCAAGTTTGTGTGGAGGGTAAAGGTGTGGGTAACAAAGACATCCAAAAACACGTAAACGAGAATAGTCGCGTTGTTTGTGGAATAATTTGGTACAAGGTATTCCATTTTGAATGGCGGTGGAGGGAAGGACGTTTAGTAAGTATGCAGCCATATGTAATGCTTCGACCCAAAAGGTTGATGGAAGGTGAGCTTGGAAAAGAAGAGTGCATATGGCATTATTAATGGTTTGTATCATCCGTTTCGACTTACCATTTTGTTGGGAGGTTCTGGGGCAGGAGAATCTAAATTGAATGCCGTGTTGAGCAAATAATTGAAGGAGGTTGGTGTTATCAAACTCACCACCATGGTCACACTGAAAAGCCGTAATATCACAGTTGAATTGATTATTTACATAAGAACGAAAATGCAAGAATTTGTTAAATACTTCGGATTTGGTGCGTAAAGGATAAATCCACACATAACGAGAATAATGATCAAGAAATAACACATAATATTTAAAACCACCAGAACTAACAATAGGAGAAGTCTAAATATCTGAGTGAACAATCTCAAAAGAATGAGTCACAACAGAATTTGAACTTGAAACCGGAAGTCTCACATGTTTGCTAAGCTGGCAAGCGTGACAAATATGAGGAGACTTCTCTTTGTTACAAGAAATAAACTGACGAGAAACAAGAGAACGTAACACTTCTTCCCTGGGATGCCCGAGGCGTTGGTGCCACGTAGAAGGACTAACAGAAAGGAAGGCATGAGGGGTAGGAGAAGGCTGAGTGACTAGGTAGAGATCTCCTGAACTATCACATCTGAGGAGAATATGACGGGTCAAAAAATCTTTCACAGAGAAACCAAATGCATCAAATTCAACAGTACAATTATTATCTCTCGTAAACTGACGAACAGAAATAAGATTTTTTGATGATATTAGGGGTGACCAGAACATTATGCAAATATAAAGGACGATTAAGAGTAGGTAAGATGCTATGACCGGTGTTGGTAACAGGTATGGATTTATCATCACCAACACAGACAGATGGATATAAACATTTATTATAACAGTATTTAAATTACTTGTATGTGAATTGAGATGAGATGATGCACCTGTGTCCATATTCCAAGTCGAATCCCGAATAATGGTACTAAAATCCCTTGGGAGCAATGTTCCTCGTGTGGACCAGTTAGCATTTCCAGAAGCCATTCGGGACATATTTGTGTTAACAGAAGGCATAACTGAATTAACAAGATCCGACAGCTATTAATTGAATCCACAAGTTCAACCAATCAATCTTTAACCACTATTAAAACACCAGACCTATCAACAAATTTCCAATAAACGAGACCAAGAAAGCAGCTAATTCAATTTAATATACAAGAATACCTCATATTCACATATGCAACCAATTCAATTTATTATCCACGGCCCATGAATTCATTATCCAATCATCATTGGACAGCAAAGTGCACATGCTTAATTCATACCATTCGGCAACAAGGACGAAACTAAAGCTTCAATTAAATTAAGCAACCAACCTTATTGGTTATATTTTATGAAGAACCGGTATTAGGAGAAGATGAGAACAGAGAATTGGAGAAATATTAGGAGAGGGTCAATTTTGCTCTTGATACCATATTAAAAATATAACTGGCTTGCTTTCTCATTAACAGATAATTACAATATATAATCTCTTTGGATTATTCTAGATAAAACATAAGTGGGCTAGGCCTAATAAACTTAACAAGCCCATAATCAATATGGAAGCTAACGTCTAACAGGAATATGATGATGATGCCAGCAGCAACTGTCGTGGAGCTGTAGATGAAGGTAGTTTAATGGAGAAGCTAACGTATGATAATGCGAAAATGATGAAACTAATGATACAGATATCGGAGATGTAGACGTCGTAGATGATAAATTCGTTGAGTCAAAGAGCTGGAGAAGGCGTTTATGAATGATAATAAGTTAAGGAAGAAGAAAATTATGCTTTCTGACTAGTGTTCGATAAAATTTGATTTATTTTCAATTTCTGATCTTCTTTCAACAAAAGTATATGACCTTCTCCAATATAGCTGTTTATAACAAGATTTTTTTTTTTTTTTTTTTTTTTTTTTTTTTTTTTTTGTTTAAGCTTATATGTGGGCTTATTAGCTCATTTGATTTCGGCTTATATTACATAAGCTCCAATCGATAAGTTTCAAAATGAGTATTTTTTTGACAAAGTAGAATACTCCACAAAATCCATGTGGCAAGATATTTTACAGACAAGTATATATATTTACAGTTTTGTGGATGATGCATCATTAATGAATGTAACATATTTACACATATGAATCTTTCCAACTGTCAAACTTTGTTTTGGTTGCAACTTGAATTCGCAACCTTTGATACACCTTCTCACCCCTAGGTGAGAGCGAAATACCCATTTCTCAGTTTTATCATCGATGAAGCTCTATTATTTGCAACAAGTATATTTTGTGCATGGGATATAGAATTTACATTCATGGGTTTGTAGCAATTACAGTTCACGGATATACACATCTATAAAACACATCAAATACCAAATTGTATTGTCAAGAGCTTCTGGTCTTTTTCTCCGAGCGTCTTGACTATTTCACGGTGATCTTTAACAGAGTGTAATGTAAAAAATGGTACCAGCTGATCGATGAAAGGTTTGTTTGGATAGGTGATAAATGAAGTTTCCAATGTGATATAGCGGCGACTAGGCTGAGATGACAAACAAATTTCAAAATGAACCTTTAATTATTAGTATTAGACACGATTAACTAATGAGAAGAAAATTTTCAACTGTTTGAACCAAATTTTACCAAAACAAAAATACCATAAAGAAACCGTATATCAAAACATTACCTGTTAGTCACATTTTATGGCTGCATATAGGTAACGAACAAAGAGCAAAGAGGCACGGAAACCCACACTTCCAAGTACTAGAAATATTCCATAGCAGACACAAGCCATATATCCAAAGAAAAATGAGGTTTGCATGAAACCATTCATATCTGTTTTGCATAAATAATAATAGATGCCGTAACCATATATATACAATCCAGTAGAGCCACCGCAGAAAAATGACCTGTGTTAAAATAGACAACTCTCGTTTAGTTGTTATCATATAAACTTTACGACAAAATGTATTCAAGGCCATAATAGTATATAGTAAATAACGCACCTCCACCACCATTGATGATCTTCAGCAGCAAGCTGGAAATATGTCAGTGCTACTGACACCAAAGCAGTTGTGATCAACAGGAAGATGAAGACCACAAACATAATATTATAAAGTGTGTAAACCCGATAGCCCCAAACAGTTGCAAATATATAGTAAAGCTGAACATAAACGACACTAAAAGGCAAAATTCCTGCCAAAGCCATTTGTGGGAGAAGGCCTCTGTACCAACGTAACCGAGGAATCTCTTTAGGACATTTGCTAGTTCTGCATGGAGCATGGAAATCAGATGCTGTGTTTTTTCCAACATACCCTCCTAAGAGAAGCAATGGTAATACTGAGAATATTAAGAGAAGAGCTAATATGACTATTGCTTCCAACGGCAATGCAGCAGTTACTCCATAGAAAATGGCAACACTGTTTAGAAAACCAAATGTAAGAAAGAGAGGCCCAATTTACAGTCCTGCTGTCAGCAATAAGTTCTTCATCTGTCAAGCAAAAACAAAACAAAAGTTTGCTATGTGTATAAAAGTTATATTGTATCGAATTGTCTTGATGATTTTGCATACCCGGGGGGTTCCTTCGAGTTGGGAGTAGAAAGAAATAGCTGTATATCCTGAGACCACAGACGTAATTGCATATGCAATGACAAGTGCATTCCAGAATACACCTCGAACATAGGGCTGAAAGTAGCCCATGAGGCCTATAACAAGAACTGATGCGATGCTGCAGTGTAATTAAACGAAGATTGTAAAATCTAACATTCGGTCAACTGAGTTACAGATTGAATACTCACAGTAGAAGCAAGTGGGTGCCAGAACCAAGAGCAGCAGCAAATAAGGACTTATGTTTTGGGAATCTAAACACATCACCATGAATCTTTTTCCATCCCGTCACTTCTTGGTCATCATCAACTTGATCCTCTTCCACGTCGTTTAAATTCCTTTTATTATCCATGCATTGACAAAAAAAATTTAGAAAAAGACTCATACAAGATGAAATAGAGAGCCAAAAGTACTGTAATAGGATTCATACTTGGAAATGTCTCTGTTGAGAACTAGCACGTAGAATGTCACTAAGCAAATGATCAAAATGAAGATTGCGACACTTGAATATGTAATTGAGTAACGATGTATAGACAAATGGTGCGGTAAAAAGGCGGAACTGATATATTTCTCCATTCTTTTATAAAAAGATTGTTCTGTAACTGACCACTTAACTGAGTATATGAACTTGACATCAACTTCCTTATCATCTGTCAGATCTACCAATGAATCACGAACCATTTTACAAGTTACCTCTATAACTCTATCCTTATTGTAAAAAACTTCAAATATAGAATGCGTGTACAAAAAGTATTGGTTCTTGATCCTTTCCTCTGTATAATTACTTCGAGTTTCTCCAATGAAAGCCCAAATTGGCAAATCGTCATAATACATTTGCGTATAGTAATCCTTTTCTATCACACTTCTGAGCTGAGAAACGTCACTTTTGCTCAACTTCTTACTGCATAATACTTCATAACCTTTATCCACAAGAAATTCAAGCTTATAAGGAGCTGAAACAAGATGATCTCCATTCAACATTTCACCAAGATTAAGCTTCTTCTCAATCAAAGTCACTGTAATTGGATAAACAATATAAACCAGTATTAGCAAGTTAAAACTGTGTACTCACAATGAGTACAGATGGGAATATACGAAAGACCATCATATACCAAAAATAAGTACCTGGAGAACAAAAGGGGAGATCATAATAAGCATATGTTTCCCTGGAATAAAGTTGCATAAGAATAAGGGGAAAAAAATTATAACAACGATACAATTTTGGAGAAAATGTGACTAACTGTGGATTATGGAATGGACCAACTTTATTGGCATAGAAGGGAACAATATCTCCTTTATTGTAGCGATGATTAGAGGCATCTGACTCTACTTGGCTTCCAATACAGATTAACACAAGAGTAACATAAAGAACTTTTGGTAATCCTGTTAGAGTTTGACAATCAAAGTACACATATTGCGGAAGCTAGGATCAAGTAATAACACGTATAAAGATTAACTAAAACATAAATAGAAAACATACCCGATGCACTTCAAATAAACCTTGATTCTTGTACAATTAGATCAATGATAAACCCCTTACCGTTTTGTTTATCGATCTCTTGATAATTACTAAAGTAAGTAATTACCTCGTTCTTGTACACACAAACTACCAACGAATAAAGGTTTGATGCAAGTAAACAAAACACTTAATTTGCTTATGAAAATTTCGATCCTAAAACCCTTATGGGAGTGAGGATCGATCGACCAAGAGAAGAAACAAGGAGAAGAAAACTTTAGGGTTTTGTGTGTGTGCACAAGAGATGTGAAACCCTAATCCTTGGCCTTGTATATATACTAGGTGATTCCTTGGAGCACAAGCAAGGGTGGATCGACCCATGGTGTGGGCTTCGACCGGCCTAGGCACCCTTGGGGTGTTTCTAGATCCTTCTTGACTCCCAAGTTACACTCTAGTCCTCGTTCTCTTATCCCTTAATAATAATTAATACTTACGTTTAATATTAATGATTATTTAGTCCCTTAAGTGTTTATAAATATATATACACGATACATTTAACATATATATATTTATTTACATTATTCTTGTTTGTAAAGTGTGCAATCCCGAGGTCTCGGGTTCGATACTAGACATTTACTAATTAATATTTATACGTAACTTTTAACAGCTCCCACTCGTATATCTATTAATAGTAAAATGACAATGGTTAGCGTCTTGCAACACTCCAATGCCCCTAGTTCGACCTGAGCTAGGTTTCCTGGAAAACCTTTAATGATTCATCATTATTATTATCCTTTCGCCTCTAATACTACATTAATAAAGATGTGAGGTTCTTTATTAAATTCTGTTTCTCGTCTCTTTATGATTGAACAAAATTACCAAAACATCTGAACGTATTCCAGATAGACTTTGGGCGTGGCCACGCAAACATTTTGTCAACCCTACGAGGGGCCCAGCAGTATTAAACTTCTGAACAAATCAGAAGGAGCGAATTCTCTCTTGACTACAAGAATAACCCATGAACTTTGCAACATTCTGAAAACAACCCTTATGACTTCCAATTACGGTAAGCGGTAGATTGCTCCACAAAATGCACTACATCCATGACACTTATCTGGTATCTCAAGTCTGAGGATAACTATTAAATATGATTCTCACAATAAATTTAAATCATATTGTTGGGATAAGTCCAATACTCAATTCATTGAATATCATGTGAAATTGGTATGACTACGCATCAATATACTTTCAAGTATATCCTAAACCAATACTCAAAATTGTCTTAGTTTAATGATATTCCCATATCATTAATCGACAACGGACTATTTAGAATAATAAATTATTCACGGATCTTAAACATGCAAATATAGGACATATTATTAATAAGACAATGAATAAATAAACATAACCAATATTTTATTTCAGTAAATATTAATAATTGTACATTACATCCTTTATCCAAATACTAATCACAAATGGGCATGAAACTATCAGCTAATTTAAGTCCTATTCCTTCAGCATGCTTGTAAAGCTTGGTGCCAGGTAAAGGCTTTGTAAATTGATCAGCTAAGTTTTCATCTGTGTGAACTTTGAGCATTTCGATTTCACCTATCTCAACTTGTTCTCTGACATAGTGGTGCTTAATCGGGAAATGTCTGGTGCCTCTCATGATTCCAGGTTCATTGGCAAATGTAATTGCGGCTGAGTTGTCACAATACATTTTTATAGGTCGCTGAATCGAAGGCATAACCCCAAGCCCTGAAACAAACTTCCTAATCCAAACAGCTTCCATTGCAGCTTCTGAAGCAGCTATATACTCACTTTCTGTAGCAGACATCGCCAGTACACTCTGCTTTTTGCTCCTCCAATCAACAGCTCCTCCATTAATGACAAAGACATAACCCGTCTGAGACTTCGTATCATCTTTATCACCTTTCCAAGAAGCATCGCAGTAACCTGTTACATCAAGCTCTGCAGATGGAGTACCCCCATATACTAAGAACATCTCTTTAGTAGCCCTAAGGTACTTAAGAATATTCTTAACAGCAGTCCAGTGTTTTTCACCTGGGTTCTGCTGATATCGACTGGTTAAATTCTGAGCAAACGCAACATCAGGCCTTGTGCTTTTTACCGCATACATTATAGATCCCACAGCCGAAGCATAAGGGACTCTCTTCATGCGTTGCACCTCTTCGGGTGTTGAAGCACAAACTTTGTTGCTCAAGCCATGTTGCTCTTGCATCGGCAAATATCCTTTCTTGGAATTTTGCATACTGAATCTCTTCAATATTTTATCAATGTAAGCACTTTGGCTTAATCCAATTAATCGCTGAGATCTATCTCTATATATCTTGATTCCCAGAATAAATGCAGCTTCCCCTAGATCTTTCATAGAAAAACAACTTCCAAGATATTCCTTAACCTTTTGTAAACTTGGAATGTCATTCCCCATGATCAATATGTCATCGACATATAATATAAGGAAAATTACATTACTCCCACTAGCTTTGTGATATACACATGGCTCATCAAGATTTTGAGTGAATCCATACTTCTTAATTTCACTATCAAATCTTTTATTCCATTGTCGTGATGCTTGCTTTAATCCATAAATGGATCTCTTAAGCTTGCATACACGATCTGGGAATTCTGGATTTACAAACCCCTCAGGCTGCGCCATATAGATGTCTTCATCTAGGCGACCATTTAAGAAGGCGGTTTTGACATCCATTTGCCAAATCTCATAGTCATAGTAAGCGGCTATGGCTATAAGAATCCTAATTGCCCTTATGTCAGCTACAGGAGAAAAGGTCTCCTCATAGTCAACACCTAAAGTTTGAGTATAGCCTTTAGCTACCAAACGGGCCTTATAGGTGTGTACAATGCCATCCATATCAGTCTTCTTCTTGTAGAGCCATTTACTCCCAACTAGCTTGGCACCCGGAGGTAGGTCTACTTCTTCCCAGACTTCATTATCTTTCATGGATTGCATTTCCCCATTCATAGCTCCCTGCCATTTTTCCTTTTCTGGACTATTCATGGCAGCTTTATAACTTGTAGGTTCATCAAGATCCCCTATCAAGTTGTCATCACACTCCATGTTTAAACATAGACGTGTAGGAGCCTTCACAGATCTTGAAGATCTGCGAACGGGAATCACTTCAACTTCTGGTGGAGGACCTAAACTTTCAGGTTCTTCAGGAAGTTGGCTAGTGTTTTCAGAAGGTGTCACATCTTCATGATCGTCTTCCAGATCATATACTCTCCCACTGAATTCTTGAGATATGAGCTCCTTTTCTAAGAAGTCTCCATACCTTGCAACAAAAACCTTGTTTTCAGCTGGGTAATAAAAGTAGTAACCCATAGTTTCCTTAGGGTAACCTACGAAGATGCACTTTACAGATCTTTGTTGGAGTTTGTCTGCTGAGTCACGTTTAACATACGCCTCACAACCCCAGACCTTTAGATAAGACAAGTTAGGAACTTTCCCAGTCCATACTTCATATGGAGTCTTATCAACCTTCTTTGTTGGAACCATATTTAAAATGCGAACTGCAGATTCCAAGGCATAATCCCAAAACGAGTAAGGAAGAGTTGTTAGATTAAACATAGATCGTATCATATCTTGCAATGTACGATTCCTTCTTTCAGATACACCATTTTGTTGTGGAGTATATGGAGAAGTAAGGTGCTGGACAATTCCCTCCTTTGCTAAGTAATCTATAAACTCTTGACTCAGGTATTCACCACCTCTATCGGATCGAAGAGCTTTAATCTTCTTTCCTAGTTGCAACTCTACTTCTGCTTTAAACACTTTGAATGTCTCAAACACCTCATGTTTATGTTTAAGTAAATAAACATAACCATAACGGCTGTAGTCATCCGTAAATGTTAAGAAGTAGCTAGCACCTCTCCTTGACACATGTCTAAGTGGTCCACACACATCTGTGTGAATAAGACCAAGTAGATCATTCGCCCTTTCAATCCTATTTTTAAAGGGTTTCTTAGTCATTTTCCCAGCAATGCAAGATTCGCATTTATCAAATGATTCATCATTGATCTTTTCTAAAAGCCCATCATGTTGCAGCTTTTTCATGCGATCTTTGCCAATGTGAGCAAGTCGACAATGCCAAAGATAAGATGAATCCAGACCTTTCTTGATTCTCTTATTGTTGATGCTATACATTGAATTATTTTTAACAAAAGCTTTATCATTATCATTCATATCAATTTCAAAGACACCATTCACAGCAATAGCATTAAAATAAAAAACACCATTTAAAGAAACCGAAATTCCATTGCTAGAAATAGTATGCTCAAAACCAAGGTTCAACAAACATGAAAATGAAATTACACCTCTAACAATTGACGGTGCATAATGACAATTATTTAAAGATAGTACTAAGCCCGAAGGCAACACTAAATCATAAACTCCTATAGCTTCAACTCCTGCATGCGCTCCGTTACCAACGTGCAAGAATTGTTGTCCATAGGCCAGCTTTCTCTCAACTCTAAACCCCTGCAAGGTATTGCAAATATGAATGCCACATCCCGTATCATATACCCATGAATTCAATTTAGGAGTAAGAGTGAATAATTCAATCATAAAGAACGCACCTGATGAACTGGGGTTACCAGCTTCATTCCCCTGCTTCTTGAGTCGCAAGTCATGAATATAGAGAGGACAATTGCGCTTCCAATGGCCCTTTTCATGACAATGGTGACATGCCTGATCCTTCTTGTTTGGTGGATTCACCTTTTTCTGCTTAGGCTGATGTTGCTTCATCTTGGGTTCAGGTTGATAGGCCATGACCTGCTTGCCTTTGTTAACCTTCCCTTTGCCTTTGTTCACATGCGATTTCTTCTGGATTCTCCCACCATGAATTGCCAACACTTGCGGGGTAGGATTCTTGACCTTGGCTGGTAGACTTTTCTCATACTCAATAAGCAATGCGAGTAATTCAGATACTGTCTTCCCCGAGCAGTGCATATTGAAGTTCTGCACAAAACCAGCAAAGTCCTTGTTAAGGGACCTGTTGATCAAGTGCACTTGCACATTGTCAGGGTAACCAAATCCAATTCTGTGAAGCTGATCAAAAGATTCCTTCATCTCAGTCACATAATCTTCAACTGGTTTACCATCACCATGCTTGCAGTTATGTAGCTTGTCCAATTCATCATACAATTCAACTGCTGGTGGTTTCTCATAAGATTGCCTAAGAACATCAAGCATATCTTTTGGGAAAAAGTACTCAAACTTCTTTTGCAATTGAGCACTCATGCTAGTGAGCATTAAACAAGCAACCTCATTAAACTTAGCATGTTCCACCCTCCATGCCGCCTTGACTGCTTCTGGTTCAGAAGCAGCAGGCTCAGCTGGGCATTCTTCGGTCAAATAGTCCATTTTACCGGTCGACCTCAAGACAATTCTAAGTGAGCGGTACCAATCATTGAAATTCTTTCCAGTCAGTTTCTCTCTCTCAAGATGACTCTTGAAAGCAGAAATCACAGATGGGGTATCGGGTTGAGCCATATCTACAGATAAAAGTTCAAACATTAGTATTTTCGATAATAAATATCTTCAAGAAAATAAAATACCCATTGGTTATATTCATATAACCACCAAAATTTTCTTGAAAACCTAGGATCTAACTTTACATAGTTCCACCACATCAGTTGATCTGCTAGTGGTGAAAGTACAAAAGATAGTAATCTGTCGAACAATAATTGGCAAACAAGATTTCCAATTCCTAGATCATTATGGGAATTACATCAAATTGATTCATCAATTTGCCTTGTAAGCATGTTTCATCCCATCTCATGCCTTAAGTTCTAGGTCTCACGCACAACTTAATTAAGTCGTCTACCTTAGAAACTGTAAAATTACAATTATGGTCTCACGCGTTAAAAGAATTTTACCTTGTTATAGTAATTTAGCCTAGGTCTCACGTTTACTAAATTAAAATTCCAAGTGTTTCTTATAGGTAGATGGCATGTAACTTAAATTATAAAGGGTATTTATTTTTGATATGTCAATCAAAATATGTACAAAGATGCATGCACTCATCTTTATAACATAAGTTTTCATAAAAACTTTTTATATCCAATTCGTGAAATTAATACACAAAGTTTTACTTGAGGTTTATGCCAAAACCCTAAGATGACTTTCTACAACATATGATTTTAAAAGTAATTCGTTTAAGACATATTCAAGATTGTGATAACCAAGGCAGACTCTAAGGCTCTTTTCTAAGCCTTCAAATCACGGTTATGAATATCATCTTAAAAGACTTAATTTTAAAAAACATATTTGCACAAAACATCATTCAAGCAAAAGTTTATGGATTCAATCTCAAAATAGTAATAAAGTTTGAATTTTGCTAGTCTCGACTGGGAGCTGATTACCGTGCGAATCGGACCACGATTGTCAATAAGACCTTGCAAGATTCTTACTTTATCACTTTAGGGTTTCAAAATTATTAGTCCATATTATTTTCTTTTATGAAAATCACCCTTTTTATTGCTTACATCAAGTCAAACAATTAAGAAAACAATAAAACAAGTAATTTAAAGAAAATAAACAACTAATAATAAAACCTGAAACAATTAGCCACATGCAAACCATATTAAAAGATCCTAATAAAATCAATTCTAGGTATAATTATGCATGTAATCACCTAAGGCCTTCCCTTCTTAATGGAAGTGGAGCCACATACATTGACGAATCAATTGCGTAGGCCAAAGATAATATACACACCACATAGCATATAAATTGATTTTAATATATATGGAGTCTTCCCCAATTTTAGATCTATTTAAAACATGTGACATAAATAAACAAACAAGATCCATGACTAACATGCATGTTTCGTCACGGATTAACCTAACAATTAGCACATAGGTCACAAGTATGTTCACAAAAACCGGTTTAGACCTAGGGTTTCTATATGATTATTATATAATCAAGAAAACCACAAACCCTAATTAGGGTTTTATAGTGGAAATCGACCCCCCCCCTTAAAATTAGGGTTAGGGTTACAAAAATTTTTAAAAAAAAAATTTAAAGAAAACCCTAGAAAAACATGTATCTAAAACAATTAAAGATCCGATTTTTATTACGTTTTAGTAATCAATTACATGTTATCCATGGCTCGTGATGCCACTGTTAGAGTTTGACAATCAAAGTACACATATTGCGGAAGCTAGGATCAAGTAATAACACGTATAAAGATTAACTAAAACATAAATAGAAAACATACCCGATGCACTTCAAATAAACCTTGATTCTTGTACAATTAGATCAATGATAAACCCCTTACCGTTTTGTTTATCGATCTCTTGATAATTACTAAAGTAAGTAATTACCTCGTTCTTGTACACACAAACTACCAACGAATAAAGGTTTGATGCAAGTAAACAAAACACTTAATTTGCTTATGAAAATTTCGATCCTAAAACCCTTATGGGAGTGAGGATCGATCGACCAAGAGAAGAAACAAGGAGAAGAAAACTTTAGGGTTTTGTGTGTGTGCACAAGAGATGTGAAACCCTAATCCTTGGCCTTGTATATATACTAGGTGATTCCTTGGAGCACAAGCAAGGGTGGATCGACCCATGGTGTGGGCTTCGACCGGCCTAGGCACCCTTGGGGTGTTTCTAGATCCTTCTTGACTCCCAAGTTACACTCTAGTCCTCGTTCTCTTATCCCTTAATAATAATTAATACTTACGTTTAATATTAATGATTATTTAGTCCCTTAAGTGTTTATAAATATATATACACGATACATTTAACATATATATATTTATTTACATTATTCTTGTTTGTAAAGTGTGCAATCCCGAGGTCTCGGGTTCGATACTAGACATTTACTAATTAATATTTATACGTAACTTTTAACAAATCCAACCATCATTATAACTCTGTGAAACAAAAGTCAGAGATTACAATAGTCCTTTACTGTACATGTTTCAAGCACTCAAAAACAGCTAATCAGACTAAAAAATTAAAGCCGTTATTTAGTAGGTCACTTTTTGGTCATTTCTTTTCGGATATGAGACATCTATCTATCGAGTGTAACAACAGTCGACCTCAAAAGTGAGATGGACAGAATTTTTATATGAGTTTGTCTAATTTGTGGCCTAAGAGCACACTTAACATACACTCAATATATTGTAAATTGATTTTCTTAAACATTAGTTAAGGACTTAACTCTAGTTTTTATATCTTCAAAAGAAACTTAGAGCATCCACTATGGTAGAAATAAACATAAACCTTTCCATCTTTCTTAGACCTTTTCATAAACCCACCATAGTGGATGCCCTTAGAAAGACTAATTAATGTGTAGAAATGCATTTGCAATATAGATGTAAATTCAAAATTTACTGATCGTGTCTTAACATGTACCCTTATGGGACAAGTTAAACGACCCTTTATCCACGAATAGAGCAATAATATATATATATCAGTTTAGTATAGCTCTCTCTCTCTCTCTCTCTCTCTCTCTCTCTCTCTCTCTCTCTCTCTCTCTCTCTCTCTCTCTCTCTCTCTCTCTCTCTCTCTCTCACACACACACACACACACACACACACACACACACACATTTAGCAAATCAAGTTACCACATGTCTTGACCTCCATCTTAGGTCTATCTTTAAGTCTACCAATTACGACTGCAAATTATATTCTTTTAACTAGATAACTTAATCAGCTAGTTATGGAAACTAATAATTAAGCTCTCATTATAGGCATATAGATAACACCATTCTCTAATACAAATATATTACTGTAACAAACTGAAAAAATGGAGGTTAATAGTGTTTGTCTAGATAAATGAAAGGTGAAGGCTATAGCTGACCAACTTACTTTTTTTCCGAATTCCCATGCAAAAACCAAGTGCTGTAAAACATGGGTTAGAAGGGCGAGTGATCGGCAATTATTTGCTACAAAGTCAATGACATATTAATTGATGTTTACTCGCTACAAGGTCAAACCTCGATCAAACTCCGTCAAAACTTGGGGTTAACTCGGCCAAACTGGTTCGAAGTATTTCAACAATTGTTTTAATGTTTCTAAGCATAATTCCATCATTCTACATATATATAAATATGAACAATTCTATGACCCTATCAACATATGATACGCAGAATTTCGAAATGTATGTATAAAATTCTAGTCCGATTAATCCTCAATAACTACTCGGCTCCACGCCTAAGCCGTTTACGAGCTATAAGTTAGTCGATTGCCCGACTAGACCCCTACCATCTTTTACAACATGGAAAAATCATACTCCGTAATTTTATTTTTTTTTACTACCGATATGATAAAAATACTCTAAAATTTTGTGTTGGTAATTCTCTTTGCACGTTCGAGGGTCTTTTGGTAATTCTTTTGTGTGTTAGCAAAATTTATCATATTAGGACATAATTTGAAGTATAATTAATCTTCACCCATAAATAATGAACAAACAAGATATGAACAATCCAACATATGTTTTTGGTATAATTGAAACCAAATGCAAGGCATCCTATTTACAGATGCACCATGTAAAGTTGCTAACAAGTTGATGAGATTTCAAAAATATAAGACCCACCTCAATTTGAGCCAGTAATTCAGCAACATATATATGTCATTATATTCAAAATCAAACAAACACAAAACAATAAATACTTAAAACAATGGAAGATATATTACCTTTTGAAGTGGTTACAGTCTTGGATTATTATTGTAATGTAACCAGAAATGATGTTTTGGGGTAGGAGGCGATTTTGACTTTGACTTCTAACTGTCGTGAGTTATGTGTTACTGTACTTTGTCTGAATATTTTTAAATAAGTTACATAAATGGTCCTTCACTTATCCTTGCCTTTCAACATAAGTAATACTCGTAAGGCGGAACCTCACCACATCATCTTAACATCATCAAAAAACACTTCTTTTATTTTATTTTTTTCTCTCAAATTCCTTTAATCATTGCAACACCTTATTTCTCTTCTATTAACTTTTTATATTCATTAAAAATACCTCTAAACACACATACTACTACCTGCGTCTCATATTAAGTGTCCACAATGAAATCTTGAAATGTCCCAAATTAAGTGTCCAGATTCTATTCCAACCAATGAGATGAGACTTTAGTGGGTAAAAATTTTATTTGATTGGTGGAGAGTGTAGTTAATGAAATTTCCTAAAACTTTGTGCATGATTTAAATGGACATTTAATGTGGGACGGAGGGAGTAACACACAACAACCAATAAAATAAATATTATTTCTCCGACTTAACTTTTTTTTTTTTTTTTTCATTTTTTGTTTCGTACAAAGTGAGGTGATGTTGTTTGCTTTTTACCATTGACATAGCATAGATTTCTTATGATTTTCACCGTCCACGCCCTCCACATTTGGAGCATCTAAAAAATACTTCACAAAAGCGATGAAATAACCATTCGTCCCTAAGATTGTACAAAAAATACTTAGCAAAAAATGAAATGACCATTTTGCCCTCATGTGCAAGGCATATGCGGGAAGTTAACAGTAGTTGAATGAGAGATAACGGTCAAAGGGATCTTCTATAATGAAAAATATAAAAAAGGGACCTTTGGTGATGAAAATTTCTTTGCTAGACTAAGTGATATTTTGGTACAACTTAAGAGACAAACGGTGTATTTTACTCTTTGTTAAATTATAAACTTGTTAAAAAAAATGGCTGATAAGTTTGTTTAAGTCTATAAAAATTATTTAAAACTTAACAAATAAAGTTTTATTAAAACACATTGTTTAAGTGCTTTTTTTTTAACAAAATCGTGCGTTTATATAAATATGTTTGCTAGATGAAATTTAAATTAAGTTTTGACTTTCTATTGCATAATACTATTATCACTACCGCTATGTTTGGGGAGGGGCTTTTATGGGGCTTATGAGGCTTGGGCTTTTAAAATAAGCCGGCTAATTAAATAAATTTCGTTTGTCATGGGGTTTATGGAAGTGCTTATTCGGCTAAAAACTTTAGCCCCATAAAAGAGGCTAAAAACTTAAGCCCAGGGCTTTTGAAGAATAAATTACTTATTTACCCACAAAAATATCTAACATATACAAAAACTCATTTAATTATGTCTTTTTTAGTAATTTTACAATAATAAGCCCCAGCCCCAGCCCATTTAACAAACAAGTTTATAAAAATACAAATTTTAATTTCGGCTTATAATATAAGCCACAGCCCCAGCTCCCATTTCACCAAACATACCCTACATTTTCTTCAAATTGGTAAAATTGATAGAGCTATACTATTTGTCTAGTTAAAACCTTTTTCAAAGAGATTTCACCCTTTTGTATTACTTTATTCAACTGGCAAGTGCTGCAGCAGTAGCGATGGCAGAAACATGTTCTCACTCAAAGTCAACTCTTTCCACCATATGCATTCTCATTTCTAATAAGCACCAAACACATGTCATCTTCTTCACCACTCTAATCTGCTCATTAGTATCTAGTAATAAGGTATCTCACTAATTTTCATATACGTAGTATATTCTTATGTTCAAAAAAATTGCATCTGTTAACATTTCTGCAAATATGCTACTGTAATGCAATTTCCAAGAAGTATATTATTCATCACTCAATGCCATTTAGCTTTATTAGAGCTTCATATATGCAATTAGATTTAGAAGTTGAGTTAGTTCCCCCTTTGATCAAGACTGAGATAAATATCAAAATATTGTGATAAAATTAGCAGTAAATTCAACAATGCATCTCACATTAGTTGGAGTAATTTAGTTGTTTGACCATAAATACTATATTTGTTATGATTCAGTATTACTCGAATCAATGTTGATGATAATTAGGTCACTGCTTGATCCTACAATGTTTGTACATTTGTGTTGAATGTTGATCTGTATTGTCTTCAATGTATCACCAGCTTCTGGTTACGCCTACATCAATAAAAACTACTCCCTCCATCCCAAAATTATTTACTACGCACAAAAACAAACACAGTTTTCGAAAAGTGCAATCATTATATTATGTCACCGATGCAACTTTTATCTTTATCTTTAGAAAAAAGATTATTTGTCGGACATCAAAAGTGGACAATTATTTTGACACATACCAAAAATGAAAGATGGGAGTATAATCTTTAGTATTGTTCGACTTCATTATACACACGCATTTTCTGCGTTTTCTTAGTTCACATTGCACATTTGCACGTTCATATCGTTACACATGGTTAACATTAGTGTGATCCAATTTTAGAGTGTCATCTGACATATATTGTTACTCCATGTTAGATTTATATCTTAAAAGAAAGTACCAATTAAGTAAGCTTTTTCGTTTGTCTTCTACACTTGGGTGATATTTAGTACTCGAAATTCTGAAAGAACAGGACTATCTCACTATGCTTTAGTATAAGACTATTGAAAAAATGCCCGTTGTGGGCTCGCAAAGGTATATAGAAGATTGGATAAGGACTTGCCCAAAATCCATCAAGAATACAAAAGAAAACATTCAGCCTCTAAAACAAAATTAGTACTATGAAAATCCAAAATTGCATCTGTTAACATTTCTGCAAATATGTAACTGTAATGCAATTTCCAAGAAGTATATTATTCATCACTCAATGCCATTTAGCTTTATTAGAGCTTCATATATGCAATTAGATTTAGAAGTTGAGTTAGTTCCCCCTTTGATCAAGATTAGCAGTAAATTCAACAATGTATCTCACATTAGTTGGAGTGATTTAGTTGGTTGACCATAAAGACTATATTTGTCATGATTCAGTGTTACTCGAATCAATGTTGATGATAATGAGGTCACTGCTAGATCCTACAATATTTGTACATTTCTGTTGAATGTTGATCTGTATCGTCTTCAATGTATCGCCAGCTTCTGTTTACGCCTACACCAATAAAAATTATTCACTCCATCCCAAAATTATTTACCATGCACAAAAACTAACACAGTTTTCGAAAAGTGCAATCATTACATTATGTCACCGATACAACTTTATCTTTACCTTTTCAAAAAAAATCAACAATTATTTTGACACATACCAAAAATGAAAGATGAAGAATAATATTGGAAGCTGGGGAGTATAATCTTTCATATTGTTCGACTTCGTGTTCATATCGTTACACATGGTTAATATTAGTGTGATCCAATTTTAGGGTGTCACTCAATATATATTCTTACTCCACGACAGATTTTTATCTAAAAAGAAAGTACCAATTAAGTAAGCTTTTTCGTTTGTCTTCTACACTTGGGTGGTATTTAGTACTTGAAATTCTGAAAGAACAGGACTATATCACTATGCTTTAGTATAAGACTGTTAAAAAAATGACCGTTGTGGGCTCGTAAGGGTATATAGTTTGAATCTCAAAATATTTGACATCTTTATATTATTATCTCTGTATTTCTTTTCTTTTTTTGTTGAAAAGGTGAATATATATTAATCCAAACACTAGAACTTTACAACAAATAACAAGATTGGATAAAGACATGCCCAAAATCCATCAAGAATAGAAAAGAAAACATTCAGCTTCTAAAACAAAATTAATAATATGAAAATTCAAATTGAAACTCCTATACCAAACACTATTCAGTATTCACCTTATATTCACCAAAAGACCTCAGCCTCATGACTACATTTCCTACCAATGTTACCCAGTGGCGAAGCTTGGAAATTTCGAGTGGGGGGTCGGGATCTAAATTTTTTTTTTCCTAACACTATGGGGGGTCGAAACCGAATTAAATTGGGGGGGCGAAACCGAAAATACCGAAATTTTTCTACACGAAAACTATATACCCCTACATCGCAAAAAAATTTTCGGGGGGTGGGCCCCCCCCCCCCCCCCCCCCCCGGCCCCTTAGAAGCTGCGCCTCTGATGTTACCCAAACACAGGCCAAAGTAGTGCAGTCCATCCTCACACTAATTGAATCTGTGAGAATAACAAAGGAAGGCATCATCATGTAGGCTAAAGCACCTCTGACATCACCAGTGAAGAGATTAAAAGACTAACTACATTTCCCATTCATATCCACAGCCTCAAAACCATACTTGCAGCCCCACACCTCATAAGCACAATATGAAAACCATGAATATAAACAGGCATCATCAACATCCATTAGAGCTCTCCTTGTGATCCAGTCATCCAACCTTAAACCTCCAATGCCAATACAATGCTAGGACCAAGAAGTCCCATCTTTCATGACTCTCTATTCCTAGCAACTTGTATTGACCACCGTTAATCATCCCAACATTCCATTCACAAACCTTTCTAGTCAGTTTATATAAGTATCTGCAGTTCATACTTAAGTGGACTAGAACACAAAGACGATAAGGCTTAGTGTATTGATTCCACCAGTTGCCCTTAGGCCTTAACTCCCTTTACATAACTACAGGAGAACAACACATAGTAAATCAAGCTAATACTAAGAATGAGATTTGTAATCCAATATGCTTGACTACAGCTTTCTACACACCTCACAGTCAAACATATGGATACAAACACATTATAGTACAACCTACAGGAGAACAACACATAGTAAATCAAGCTAATACTAATTAGAATGAGATTTGTAGAATGGTAACCATTCTTATTTTGGGAGTAATGGGTGTTTTTCAGCCCTATACTCAAGGAGTATACTTGAAAGCACTTGTCATCAGTTACATCTATTGTGTCGGGATATACATCTGTTTCTTTTTATTGTCAACTCGAAGGAAGAGAATGGGTAAGCACAAGACTGCAAATATTAATATAATTTGACACTTCATCTATAAATCTCAATTCTTTTTTTATATCATTTCTTGCTTGACAGATGAAAAACCTATTGCTGACAGCAGGATTATATCTCGGGCCTCTTTTCCTTACATTTAGTTTTACCAATACTTATGCAGTTTTCGATGGAGAACCTGATGCATTTCCATTAAGTTCAGTAATAAAGTTATCTCTTGTGTGGATGTTTCTTGCGTTCCCGTTACTTCTTTTAGGTGGAGTCGTTGGTAAAAATAGTGCGTTTGATTTCCATGCACCATGCAGGACTGCCAAATGTCCTAGAGAGGTTCCTCGGCTACATTGGTACAAGCGTATCATTCCTCAGATGATCTTGGCGGGATTCTTACCATTTAGTGTCATTAACATTCCACTTTTTGACAATCTTTACACCGTTTGGGGTCATGGGTTTAACATATTTTACAATTCTATGGCCATTATGTTCATTCTTCTTTTGATCATGACCACATACTTTAGTTTCTGTGTGGCTCACGTACTTCCAGCTTGCTGTCGAAAATCATGAATGGTGGTGGAGATCGTTTTTGTGTGGTGGATCAACGGGATTGTATGTGTATGGTTATGGCATCTATTACTATTACTTTAGATCTGACATGTACACTTTGGTGCAAACTTTCTCATTTTTCGGCTACATGGCTTGCCTCAGCTATGGAATCTTTCTTGCACTTGGATTTGTGGGTTTCCGGGCCTCGTTGTTCTTTGTCCGCTACTTATACGCCTCCATAAAATGTGACTAGGAGGTATATGATTTCTTGTGTCCAATATTGTTAGTTGATGGCACAATACCTTTTTATACATGCATTTTTCAGTATTCTTGTAATAAAAGGCTTGTTGCATGAACTACTTGGGATGGCCAAGTAAATGTCCTGAAACCACCACGGGAATACCAGTTAGGGCCCGGGGTATCAAGAACACGTTCCTTCTCCGTTTTACCCGTTTCGTATCTAAATTAATTTTGGTTGTTTATGGCATATTGGTAGTAGAGATTGAAGTAGATTGCATGTACCTTTTATTGAATGTTTATGGGTCTCTACATCACTACATGTTCATAACGTAATGTAACTGATCAACTCTACAAAGTGGCGCATCAAGAAAGAATATTACTATTAATGTTTGCAGAATTCTTTAAAAAAATTACCAGATTATAATTCTAGTGAAGGAACATTGCTAGACAAAACAAAACACGTTTTGCTACACAGTATCTCACACTGTCCGTCTAGTAGAACAAAAGCTGTTAAAATATTAGGTTTTTTTTTTTTTTTTTTTTTTTTTTTTTTTTTTTTTTTTTTTAAATTTAAAAGACAAAACAAAACACGTTTTGCTACACAGAATCTCACATTGTCCGTCTAGTAGAACAAAACTGTCAAAATATTAGGGCTTTTTTTTTTTTTTTTTTTTAATTTAAATCAGTTTTATAAAGTAATGGTATGCGTACATCTAACTTGATCGTTGGTAGAAAGTACCCGAATGTACTAACTTCTAGCCAATGCTGTTAGTTATTGTTCAAAGTCAGAAATAATTAGAATGATCTATATATATGACTAAAAATGTTACGTAATACATAATAAATTGAGCTGCTTGCCAAAACGTTCATAGGAAAATAAAAAAGCTTATGAGAAATAAAACCCGCCGTTAATACAATAACTAAAAAGGATGTCTCCTAGTCCTAAACTATCAGAGTAAGTTGTTTAAAATGATCATTAAACAAGACAACACCAAAAAAAAATAATAAATGAAATAAAATAATAATAATAATAATAATAATAATAATAATAATAATAATAATAATAATAATAATAATAATAGTAATAATAATAACACCCTCATGTGTGGGCGATTCAGGCGATCGGTGCGATTGGGCATGTGATCGTGGCGGACCTTCTTGTTCCTCCTCGTTGTTCCGTCCCCTAGATCAACACCTTCGTTGATTCCTGTTTCTGTCCTTACCGTGTCCTTTGTTTTGTTGTTTCCTGCTTCTGCCGGTTCCATTTATACTGATTCTTGTGGTTCCTTTGTTTCCACAAGTTGGTTGCTTGGTTCTTGGTTGTGTGTCTGGTTGGTGGCTAAAGAAGGAGCCCATTTTGGAAAAGGGGAGGTTGGGGTTCACTTTGGAGAAGATAAGACACTACGTTTAGTTTTTGGGCGTGGGGTCCACTGCATTTAGTTTGAATATTGCGGTTTGTACATTGTGTGGCCAGCTGTTGTGTTTGAATATTGCGGTTTGTCCACTGCCTTATCCTCATATTGCGTTTTGTATTTTGGTGGGGCCCACCTTTGACTTTTGATTTGTTCATTGGTGAAGCTGCGTTTGGTTTGTGTTTATGGGCCGTGGGTCATAGTTGCTCACTTTTCTTTTATTAAAAAGTGATTTAGCTGGGCCTTTGGACTTATTATTGGTATAATCCGTGGTCTCTTATTGGTATTAAAACGCGAACCCTTGGTTCAAGTGTTATTGTGGTTTGGCTTGCGTTATGGCAATCACGTGATTTCATTGCCCTTTTGCGGGTTTGAGCGGTTGTCAAGATGGTAGTGGAAATGGGCTCATCAAAACCTCGCTACTCGCTCACCTACGTGACCGACACTTCACTAAGGACGCTCTGCCTATCACTAAAAATTCCCTGGCTACTAATCTTACCATTTTTGAATCGGCTGAGGTCACTTTGAAGCGTATGGGTGTTTGGTTGTGCGGGGTGTGTTTTAAGACACATTCCCTTCGTTCCAAATGCCGTCATGGATCTGATTGTGTGTTACCCCCTGACTGTGGTAATGGTGTTGTTAAGTTCGTGTTATTTGATCTCGCCAAGCCACCAGTTCCTTCTTCTGTTCAGCATGCTCTGGATAAGGGTTCGACCTTGGAGAAGCAGGTTGGTTTCGATTTACACTTGCTTGACACCTTGCTTTCCAAAGGGTTGCATACTGTCAAATCCATCCCTCCAAAGTGTCATTTGGGATTCGCTCGCGTACTGAAAGGAGCTCTGGATAAGGTGATCTGCACACCTGAGGATATTTCTTGTTGGGTCCGTCTTTTAGTCATGCCTCTTTGTCTCCTGAAAACCTTTCGTCCGAGGAGTAACATGGAGTGTAGGTCAGCCTTTAAACGCCAACGCCAGGAAGAATATATCGCTAATGCCATTAGCTCTTGGGTTACGCCTGGTGGTGGATTACAGCTTGTTAAAGAGGTTTTAGCGGAGCCCTCCCCTGCATGGTCTAATATTGATGATGACAACTTAGACGTGGGGGAGCGTAATGTCAAACAATGCAAGAGGAAGGTCAGTGATGGTCATTATACTACAGCTGTCAGGGTTCTTTCTTCTTCAGGTGTTGCTCCTTATAATGATACCACCCTTGAGGACCTTAAGGCTAAGCACCCCTTCAAGTCTGCCCCCTCTTTGCCGAATATACCGATTGATCAGCATAGCCTCATTGCACCTACTGCTGTGGTCCTTGATATGATCAAGAGTTTCCCCCGTGGTACCTCTTGTGGTCGAGACGGATTGCGCGCCCAACACCTTTTGGATTGCTTTAGTGGTGCGGCTGTGGCCATTTCAGACGAGTTAATCGATTCTATCACCCAGGTGGTTAATCTTTTTCTTGGTGGTAAATGTCCCAGGGTGTTGGGTGAGTTCATTGCTAGTGCTCCTCTCACACCGCTGATCAAACCCGGAGGCGGTACCCGCCCCATTGCTGTGGGGACTGTTTGGCGACGTTTAGTTTCCAAGGTTGGTGCTTCTATGATTGGCCACTCCTTAGACAGCTATTTGAATGATCTCCAATTTGGTGTTGGGGTACCGGGAGGAGGAGAGGCTATTCTTCATGCAGTGAACAGGTTTATTGAAGATCGCGGTTGCGAGGAAGGCCTTTCGATGCTACTGGTGGATTTCAAAAACGCTTTCAACTTGGTTGACCGGGAGGTCATGTTACAAGAGGTTCGCCTGCGTTGTCCTGTCATTTCTCGCTGGGTTGAATTTTGCTACTCCAGCCCAGCTAGATTATATTATGGTGAACACACTTTATGGTCGCACCAAGGAGTGCAACAAGGTGACCCACTTGGGCCGCTTCTCTTTGCACTTGTGCTACACCCATTGGCTTGCAGGATCAGAGATTCTTTTAGTCTCCCCTTTCAAGCATGGTACTTGGACGATGGCACGATCATTGGTGATACTCTAACAGTTGGAAAGGTTTTGGAGCTTATTATGATAGATGGACCCCATTATGGGTTGCATCTCAATGTCGATAAAACCGAGGTTTTTTGGCCAATGGAGGATCCTAGAAGCAGGCTTGCAGGCGTTTTCCCGCCTAATATTGCCCGGCCTTTACACGGTGTTAAATTGTTGCGGGGACCTGCCAGTGTAGACCTTGCGTTTAGCAGTGAACTTGTTATGAAGCGGGTTGCTAAAACCATTGAGCTTATGGATGCTGTTGCTAAGCTTAATGACCCCCAATGTGAGTTGCTACTCCTTCGGGCATGTGCTGGAATCTCCAAGTTGTATTTTTCTATGCGCACGTGCCCCCCTCGGGTCTTCGAGAGGGCTCAGGTTGCCTTTGATGCGGCACTTCGTTCCTCTCTCGAGCGTATTGTCACCGCTTCCGGGCCTGGTTTTGGTGATTGGCAATGGAGACTAGCCACGCTACCTTTTGAATTTGGGGGACTTGGTGTATACGCTGCAGGTGATGTATTGAACTATGCTTTCCTTGCATCTAGACTCCAATCTACTAGCTTACAGACTAGGCTTCTCCGACATTCTGGCATCGTTACTCCTGGCTCTTCCTTCGATGAGGCCTTGCACGCTTTTAATGCGAAGATGGAAACTGACCTTTTAGGCAGCTCATGTGAGATCGCTGCCCCCAAACTTATGAAGAAACTGGCAGACGTATATTTCACACGTGTTGCCAAAACGGCCGAATCCACCTTTTGCTTATCTACTAGACAAATGGCTTTATGGAGGTCGCAAAATGAGGACCACACTTCAAACTGGCTAAGGGTTATCCCGATTTCTGGGTTGGGACAGACCATGAATGCCAGAACTTACCGTTGTGTGTTGTGCTATCGGATGGGCATTCCCCTATTTTCTACTCAAATGCCATGCTCAGCCTGTTCCAGGGTATTTGCGGGGGACACTTTTGGAGATCACGCGGTCTCGTGTGCTGGTATTATCGGGATTAAGTGATGAGGCGAAAAATGATCCGTTTTTAGGGGGTCATTTAAGCCCGAATCCGAATTTATTTGATCAAATGTTGCCCTAAATCGTTCCTTTTGTGATTTTAGGTGTTTGGAGAGTGAATTCTGGAAAAGAGGCTATTTTGGACGTTTTTGGAGCATAAAGTGAAGAAAACGACAAAGTACCAAAAATCCAAGCTGGAAATACAAGGTGACGGCGTTAAGGGTTTGCTCTTGACGGCGTCAGACATGAAGAATAATTTACCGTAGCTGGTGACGGCGTCAGATGGAGTTATGACGGCGTCAAAGTGACCAAGATTAATTTACCGTGGGTGGTGACGGCGTCACATAGGCCATCACGATTGGATCTAGGGCGTCCGAGGAAGTGTATGGCGGCGAGTTGACGGCGTCAGATTTAACTCTTGACGCCGTCAGGACGATTTTCCTATATATAGTTTTCTAGTTTTTTCATTAAAAAGGGAGAAGTTTTGGTGAAACCCTAAAGACGATTTTGGTGCCTCTTTTACAGGTTTTTCAAGGGTTCCAAACCCTTGAGACCTTGCATTGTAATTGAGATAAGTATACTCTTAATTCAATCAATATGTCTATGTGTTGGTTGTTTATCTTTTGTTCTTATCTTAATTCTACTATGCTAGGCTAGATCTCTCTTGTGTTTGCTTAGATCTAATGAAACCTAGATGTTGATTATGTGTTGATTACTTGTCTATTCTTGTTCTTGGATGAATGATATTATATGTTAGGCTTAAGAAAACTGGCAGATCTCCAAATGGTAACATGCTTGAACGTCTTAAGAAACATGAACCGAGGCGTACTAGGTCTTTATTGGTTGTATTTAATGCATGAGCCACTGTTTACAATCCCTATAGTTGTGCTGGGTCATGGTGTAGGAGGAGATAAGAGCTCATAGAGTTGGGGAGTTATGTATGCCACTCCACGAATGGTATTAAGGAATACAACCCGTCATTCATACAAGTGTAACAAGTAATTAACATGTAAAAGATATATAGGGAGTAATGAAGTCTAAGTAAACACAATTTCTCCATATACTGCTCACAACCTTAGTTTAATTAGTTTAATTTCATTTTTATTATTTTATTTTGATTGCATCTTAGCTTTGGGTTAGTTGATTAGCAACTAATTCCGCCCACTCTTTCAAAACCGAGATTTTACTTGCTTTCATAAAATATAAAAACACAAAAATAATCATCTTTCATCTCTAGAACTATTAATTAGGTTTTCTAATCCTAGCGACACTATTCCTAAGCTGAACGATCAATCCCCCGGTACTTGTCACTATACTATACTACAACGATCAGGTACACTGCCTGGTGGGGGTTGTAAGCCTCGCGAGATCCCTCGAGAGGTAAAGCAAGGTGCGATTCCCACGCATCAAGTTTTTGGCGCCGCAGCCCGGGGAATAGTTATTGTCTAGGTTAGGATTTCTTTTTATTAGGTCTACTTGCTAGATTCCTTTCTAGTAAGATTTTATTTTTATTTTCTAGGTTTTCTTTAGTCTATCTTTTTCTTTGTGTGTTTGTTCGTAATTTCCATTGACTCTTCCGTTCACCATTATGGAGTACGCGAATCCACCATACCACCAACCACAAAGGCCGTTCTACCCTATTGACATCTTGAATTTCAAACAATATCGAGATGAACCCATATATGATGCATGGACTCGTTTTAAAATTTTACTTCGAAAATTCCCTCATCATAGTTTCTCTTTATCATCCCTAACCGAAACCTTTTACTATCGTGTCAGCCAATGTGACCAAATGCGCATCGATGATTTTGCCGATGGGGGCCCTAGGGAATTAAATGATGAAGAAGCGTGGGATACCATAGAAAACTGTGCCCAATATTATTATAGAGTAGACAACCCAACAAACAACATCACAAATCAATCAAAAACAAGTTTGATGGAGCAAACAGGAAGTTTGTTGGGGGATGAATATACTCATGTTGAGATACCTAGTTGGATGGCACCTAATATCATAGTACAAAACAAACATATAGGTAATCTAGGTACAATGGAGGATGAGGTGGATAATCCAAGCCCACAAAGTACCCCACAAGTCCTACCATCATTTGAGGCACATACACCGCCCGTGACTTACCCGGAAGAAGTAGAAGAGACTATAGGAACCCCAATTGAGGTAGAACCCTTGGACCAAGCACCACCAGAGGATATAGGTTTGAACACTTGTAGTGATAACCTTACTCCTAGTTCTAGGGAAGTTCCTAGTTTTGATGAACCGGAGCCTCAACCAAAACCATTACCTAATCCTCCATCCTTGGATGAAGATTTAGGAATTGAAATAGGTCCTGATCCACCCATCAAACCATGTAGTCCGGGTAGTTTTACGTTGAAGGTAGTAGACCCCAAGCCTTGTAGAGAAGAAGCCAACATAGGAGTGGACCATGACCTTACATACTTACATCACCCATTCATGATTGATCGTAAGAAACATTATGGGTTTAAACCGGGTTTATTTGGTCAAAATAGATCCCCAACTAGGAATCTATCGAAGTTGATAGAAAATGATCCCTTCTTAGGAGAAAACTTCAACTCACTCATTGACCAAAGTGAACTAGGTAAGGTTATGATGAAAGGAGCACAGCCCTTTGAGCATATAATTCATCCACCACTCTTTCCTCACGTGGCATACTTCCACCAAGATGGTGTGTATCGTTACTTTCACCCGCACTTAATCCTAAGTGTAGGGAAAACCTCACCTTTATCCGTGAAATAAGGGTAGAGTCAGGCTCGTGACTCGAACAAAAACAAGCGCTTATTGGGAGGCAACCCAAGCTTTATTTATTTATTTGTTTGTTTGTTTATGTGTTTGTTATTTGCTTCCGTATGCATGTTTAATTTTTATTGTTGGTTGATCATGTTTCGCAACTAAATTGTGGAAATACTTTATTATGTTGTTTGGCCTAGTCTTAACTTCAACCTAAAGGTATTTTTGCAAAAGATAAGTGTAAGGGGAAACCCCAAATATGTTTTTAAGAAACAAACCGATCATGATTATCCACAATATTTAATGAACATGTATATTCGTATTTGTTAGAGTCAAATGCTTGTATTGAGTCATAATGAAGTTTTGCAGGATTTTCCAGGAAGTAGGACAAAGTTTTTCCAGAAATTTTCCGGAAACTTAACATAAGGATTTCTGCAGGTTCATTCTGACGGCGTCAGGAGTTAAAAATCTGGAAATTTTACCGGTTTTGTTTTTCTAACGGAGTCTTATAGTTTTTGTGAATTATTAAGTTTTATAATCTCCAGGAAATCTGCAAACTTCATTCCACAAGCATTATATCTTATTTTGTTTTCTAGGATTTAGTAACTTATATAGGATGCCGCCGATTTTACGCGAGGTTGCCTTGTCTACTTTTGTCAGGATTTACAGGTTATTTATGACAAGAAGATGATTTATATTCTGGAAGGGAAGCTTTGATTGTTCATTTTCTTGGAAGAAGATTTAACCTGGCCAACTAAAATCCATACCGAGCGAATCAGGGGAGTATTTGATTTCATTCTCTTTACTTTTTAACTTTTACATTCTTTACTTGAACATTGGGGACAATGTTCATCTTAAGTGTAAGGGGAGGGTAAAAAGATGATACCTTACATATGCACTTTCGCTTGAGTTTGTTTTGTTTGATAGTAGATGAGTAATAAAACTATGAGAAATACTTGTTAGTGTAATTTTAGCGCCAAATTTAAAATTTTTTACAACATTTAGGAGTGAAACTTTAGCCATAGCAAGCGTCTCATGGATAGGAGATTGTATGACCAGCACATAACCGTATATTCAGAAAAATTTTCCACCCAAAAATGTGAGGTTCGCCTTTAGATTTGATAGGAAAAGCATTCATTATTGGTGCTTATGAGTGTACCGGTAGCATTTAGATTCTAGAACTTGCGTTAGTGATGCATCCCGAGACCGCTAGTGAGACTACATTCGTGTGGTAGGATTTACTACATGATAAGAGGCATTAGGATCACCCTTGTGTTAAACCCGTATTATAATTACTTGACCATTTAAGTCATATTACTTGGCTAGTTAAGTCAACTAATTTTTCCCACACCCTTAGCGTTGTACTCATTTTTAGTACACGATACCCCTAGTACACCCCTCCGAGCCTATCTTTTCGTTTCTAACTTTAAGCATTTTACTTAAAGGAAGAATTTGTTACACCCCACTTAAATGTACACCCAAATCACCTTAGCCTTCCGTGTATGCGCTCATTTTTAGTGCATTATTGTTATTTGTTAAACCCTAAGTTAACTTTCTAATTGATTACATGGTTGCTAAGTCGAGTCATATCCTTGTACATATTGTTTTGGGACGATTGGGACTCATGGGTAAGTACTTATTTTATGGAGTAATGGGGAAGAACATCACTTATTACCCCCATATGTACGTTAATTTTAAAAGTGCTCCAAGTGTTTTGATTTTCTTAATTCGAGTCATTAGAATAGTTAAATGTAAAGTATGTAAAGATTCAAGTGTAAGGGGAATTCTCATCCCCTATGATGTATTATTTTGGATGGTAGGGTAAGAGTGTATGCAAAAAAAAAAAAAAAAAAAAAAAAAAAAAAAAAAAAAAAAAATAGAAAAGAAGAAGAGAAAAAACATACGGACTACCATCCCGTTTTTATTTTATGTTCATTTTATGTTTTTGTTATTTTTCATTTATTAGCTTAAGTCGAGTCTAGTCTTGGCTTAGCAACGCCATCTTGTACATGTAATTTACTAAGATTGTTAACTCGCCACCAGTAAAATTCCCTTTATCCAACAAAACCGTGTAATTCATATCCCTACACCTAACGATATAACCCTTTTAAAAGACCTCTTTGATAGTTTATCCTAGGTGCTTACGCCATGTGGTGGAGGTTTGATCCTTTCCCAAGCCTATGGTAATCTATTTTGCTATGACAGGTAGTGAGAGATATCTTTCATTTCCATAATGTTATATTACTTTATTACACCCGAGAGATGTGAGTATCTAAACACTATTTGTGAGGTGCTTGTGTATGACCTCCGTGCTTGTCTATTGGTCTTTAGTGGAACGATTATTTGTTGTAATTACTTTTATATTAGTGTTAAATGACCCCTAACTTGTCTTTTGAGTAGAATAAAAGCTCATTTGCTTGAGGACAAGCAAATCTCAAGTGTAAGGGTATATGATGAGGCGAAAAATGATCCGTTTTTAGGGGGTCATTTAAGCCCGAATCCGAATTTATTTGATCAAATATTGCCCTAAATCGTTCCTTTTGTGATTTTAGGTGTTTGGAGAGTGAATTCTGGAAAAGAGGCTATTTTGGACGTTTTTGGAGCATAAAGTGAAGAAAACGACAAAGTACCAAAAATCCAAGCTGGAAATACAAGGTGACGGCGTCAAGGGTTTGCTCTTGACGGCGTCAGACATGAAGAATAATTTACCGTAGCTGGTGACGGCGTCAGATGGAGTTATGACGGCGTCAAAGTGACCAAGATTAATTTACCGTGGGTGGTGACGGCGTCACATAGGCCGTCACGATTGGATCTAGGGCGTCCGAGGAAGTGTATGGCGGCGAGTTGACGGCGTCAGATTTAACTCTTGACGCCGTCAGGACGATTTTCCTATATATAGTTTTCTAGTTTTTTCATTAAAAAGGGAGAAGTTTTGGTGAAACCCTAAAGACGATTTTGGTGCCTCTTTTACAGGTTTTTCAAGGGTTCCAAACCCTTGAGACCTTGCATTGTAATTGAGATAAGTATACTCTTAATTCAATCAATATGTCTATGTGTTGGTTGTTTATCTTTTGTTCTTATCTTAATTCTACTATGCTAGGCTAGATCTCTCTTGTGTTTGCTTAGATCTAATGAAACCTAGATGTTGATTATGTGTTGATTACTTGTCTATTCTTGTTCTTGGATGAATGATATTATATGTTAGGCTTAAGAAAACTGGCAGATCTCCAAATGGTAACATGCTTGAACGTCTTAAGAAACATGAACCGAGGCGTACTAGGTCTTTATTGGTTGTATTTAATGCATGAACCACTGTTTACAATCCCTATAGTTGTGCTGGGTCATGGTGTAGGAGGAGATAAGAGCTCATAGAGTTGGGGAGTTATGTATGCCACTCCACGAATGGTATTAAGGAATACAACCCGTCATTCATACAAGTGTAACAAGTAATTAACATGTAAAAGATATATAGGGAGTAATGAAGTCTAAGTAAACACAATTTCTCCATATACTGCTCACAACCTTAGTTTAATTAGTTTAATTTCATTTTTATTATTTTATTTTGATTGCATCTTAGCTTTGGGTTAGTTGATTAGCAACTAATTCCGCCCACTCTTTCAAAACCGAGATTTTACTTGCTTTCATAAAATATAAAAACACAAAAATAATCATCTTTCATCTCTAGAACTATTAATTAGGTTTTCTAATCCTAGCGACACTATTCCTAAGCTGAACGATCAATCCCCCGGTACTTGTCACTATACTATACTACAACGATCAGGTACACTGCCTGGTGGGGGTTGTAAGCCTCGCGAGATCCCTCGAGAGGTAAAGCAAGGTGCGATTCCCACGCATCAAGTTTTTGGCGCCGCAGCCCGGGGAATAGTTATTGTCTAGGTTAGGATTTCTTTTTATTAGGTCTACTTGCTAGATTCCTTTCTAGTAAGATTTTATTTTTATTTTCTAGGTTTTCTTTAGTCTATCTTTTTCTTTGTGTGTTTGTTCGTAATTTCCATTGACTCTTCCGTTCACCATTATGGAGTACGCGAATCCACCATACCACCAACCACAAAGGCCGTTCTACCCTATTGACATCTTGAATTTCAAACAATATCGAGATGAACCCATATATGATGCATGGACTCGTTTTAAAATTTTACTTCGAAAATTCCCTCATCATAGTTTCTCTTTATCATCCCTAACCGAAACCTTTTACTATCGTGTCAGCCAATGTGACCAAATGCGCATCGATGATTTTGCCGATGGGGGCCCTAGGGAATTAAATGATGAAGAAGCGTGGGATACCATAGAAAACTGTGCCCAATATTATTATAGAGTAGACAACCCAACAAACAACATCACAAATCAATCAAAAACAAGTTTGATGGAGCAAACAGGAAGTTTGTTGGGGGATGAATATACTCATGTTGAGATACCTAGTTGGATGGCACCTAATATCATAGTACAAAACAAACATATAGGTAATCTAGGTACAATGGAGGATGAGGTGGATAATCCAAGCCCACAAAGTACCCCACAAGTCCTACCATCATTTGAGGCACATACACCGCCCGTGACTTACCCGGAAGAAGTAGAAGAGACTATAGGAACCCCAATTGAGGTAGAACCCTTGGACCAAGCACCACCAGAGGATATAGGTTTGAACACTTGTAGTGATAACCTTACTCCTAGTTCTAGGGAAGTTCCTAGTTTTGATGAACCGGAGCCTCAACCAAAACCATTACCTAATCCTCCATCCTTGGATGAAGATTTAGGAATTGAAATAGGTCCTGATCCACCCATCAAACCATGTAGTCCGGGTAGTTTTACGTTGAAGGTAGTAGACCCCAAGCCTTGTAGAGAAGAAGCCAACATAGGAGTGGACCATGACCTTACATACTTACATCACCCATTCATGATTGATCGTAAGAAACATTATGGGTTTAAACCGGGTTTATTTGGTCAAAATAGATCCCCAACTAGGAATCTATCGAAGTTGATAGAAAATGATCCCTTCTTAGGAGAAAACTTCAACTCACTCATTGACCAAAGTGAACTAGGTAAGGTTATGATGAAAGGAGCACAGCCCTTTGAGCATATAATTCATCCACCACTCTTTCCTCACGTGGCATACTTCCACCAAGATGGTGTGTATCGTTACTTTCACCCGCACTTAATCCTAAGTGTAGGGAAAACCTCACCTTTATCCGTGAAATAAGGGTAGAGTCAGGCTCGTGACTCGAACAAAAACAAGCGCTTATTGGGAGGCAACCCAAGCTTTATTTATTTATTTGTTTGTTTGTTTATGTGTTTGTTATTTGCTTCCGTATGCATGTTTAATTTTTATTGTTGGTTGATCATGTTTCGCAACTAAATTGTGGAAATACTTTATTATGTTGTTTGGCCTAGTCTTAACTTCAACCTAAAGGTATTTTTGCAAAAGATAAGTGTAAGGGGAAACCCCAAATATGTTTTTAAGAAACAAACCGATCATGATTATCCACAATATTTAATGAACATGTATATTCGTATTTGTTAGAGTCAAATGCTTGTATTGAGTCATAATGAAGTTTTGCAGGATTTTCCAGGAAGTAGGACAAAGTTTTTGTAACACCCCCAATTCATGGATGCAGCGGAATTCAAACTGGGTGTTACTCGACGGCACAATAGTCACAATGATAGAAAACGAACTCCAATTGAGTCGTTTTGAAAAGGTTTATCATTCAAATTTTATATAAATATCAGAGATTACAAAATGAGGTCCCAATTGGTTCCATGTTTACAATGTATAATAAATGAGTTTTGAATGATAATAAAATTTATAGCCCTCTTGAGTATCCGTGTCCTTCCGTGCCATCCTTGATCGTCATGAACCTGAAATACATGCTTGAGAGGTCAACACAAAGGTTGAGTGATATTCATAGAGTTTGTTAAATCGATTGAACACAATATGTTGGTAGTGTGAGTTATAGGCTCACACCAATGTTTGGAAAACAAAACAGGTAGGCTACGTTATTATACGCCCGGAACATGTATTATACACTAAGCTTATGACACCATAACGTTAACGTGTACCAATATCGATCGGCAGATTTATCCCGGTAGGTACTTTGCTAACATACCTAAATCTCAAATATTAATGCATTTGTTTGCACTTAGTCAAAACAAATGGGATTCGTCAATCCCAATAGGCCTATTATTAATATTCGCGCTCACTATTGCTAGTGATTAAATGGTTCATAATAAAGGATCTCGGTTTAGCAAGGTTGGTACTTAGTGATAATAAAACAATCAGGTAAGCATACAATTTAAAAACATTGTGCTCGGTTATAAATAGCATGTATTCCCCCCAAGGGTTTGTAAAACAATTAAGTAATCGAAAGTGGGGCTATAAATTTTATTATCATTCAAAACTCATTTATTATACATTGTAAACATGGAACCAATTGGGACCTCATTTTGTAATCTCTGATATTTATATAAAATTTGAATGATAAACCTTTTCAAAACGACTCAATTGGAGTTCGTTTTCTATCATTGTGACTATTGTGCCGTCGAGTAACACCCAGTTTGAATTCCGCTGCATCCATGAATTGGGGGTGTTACAGATTGGTACCAGAGCCATGGTTATAGAGAAACGGGTCTAATTGAGACCTAAACTATAACTACAATCACAAACAAAAACATTTTATAGCCTTCCGCTCTCCGTGTCTTCCATCCTCCAGACGATTATGGACTTAGTAAGCATGTTATGTTGCACAAACATATTAGTATATTCATATATACCCATTTTGAGCATTTCCCCGTAAGCATTAGTATATTGATATATAAACTTGGTTTATTTTCAATCATTTTATCTAAACATATCCGCGTATGCCTATTCTATGGCATTTCGGCACAATTACATTCTCCCAATCATGTTCCTACTCCAACATTCATTTCCAAGACATTGTGAGATACAATGGTCTCATTCATTTTCCAAGACATTGTTAGATACAATGGTCTCATTCATTTTCCAAGACATTGTGAGATACAATGGTCTCATTCATTTCCAAGACATTGTGAGATACAATGGTCTCATTCATTTTCCAAGACATTGTGAGATACAATGGTCTCATTCATTTTCCAAGACATTGTGAGATACAATGGTCTCATTCATTTCCAAGACATTGTGAGATACAATGGTCTCATTCATTTTCCAAGACATTGTATTATACAATAGTCTTAACCATTTCTCAAATGTTTTGAGTCACACAATGGTTTAACCTACTTCCCAGACATTGTGAATTGCACAATGGTCTAACCTACTCCCGAGACATTGTGTTTTGTGCAATGGTCTCTAGAATTATTCCATCACATCATCAATATCATTTCATATGATATCAAAAACCCGTCACAACCTATCGATTTCTAAATAGAAATATGAGATTTCTAAAGGACAAACAAATCCATCACCTACAAAAGCTGAAGTTCAGCTTTACATTTATCAAAGTTTTCTTCTGAAACCTTCATTGTTAAAAGTTCGCGATCCTGGCCAAGTATGTTCTATTTTAGAACTACTTAAAACTTCCTTTCCATACGTACCTACCCTTACTATCTTCTATGCGATGGAATGTGAAAACATGGGTTACAAGTCTTGTATGGCCGGGACTTGCAATTGAAGGGTTTGACATTGCCTTTGTTTAGTGGACAGTTTTCCGAAAGCAACGGACATATCAAAAGTATACCTAATTGAGGTATTTGAAAATTTTATCGAACCTTGGCTAAATATAGACTAGTCACCTATATTTAACCTTGGGACAGTGGAATATAGTCTGACTAACTATATTCGACTTAAAATTTTCCAATACTGAGAGTAGTTGTACTAGGGTTATGTTTAGGTTGATTTCCTACATGAACTCGATAAACCACCAGAATACATTAAAACAATCTAGAGACACGATAATGTCTTACCACTCAGCGAAATCTTAACACCTTATTTGTGTTACCTAATTTCATTCTTGAAATTTTTTATTTATGAGATAATCCGAACTACTATCTTGGGATAGTTATCAATTATTCTCTTCATCCTGTAGAAGTACTATCCTGTTTAGGTCCTAAGGATACCATTCCATCATAAACTTTTAAAATCTCTTAAGATTTTTAAAGCAAACTCAACATCTATACCTAAGAGTATTAATGTTAAGCATACACTACACACTTTTGTTCATCAACATATCATAACATTATCTTCACAACCGTTGGAACCACAAGCTCATTAACAGATTTTGATGCACTTTTAAAGCTCAAATCATCCTTAGTTACACCACAAGTACCCTCATCAGCTATACAAGTTTGAATATTCATCTTGTACTTTTGGAACACCAGTATCATCTCGTAATACACTACCTTGTAACTCACCGGCTAAGTATGAATGTTGTGTCGGGAATTCTTGAGTAGGATGATTTATAATGTCCTTATTTGAATGGATTGGGATGCCTTTTCATTTAAATAAAGAAATTATAAATCATCGAACCATACGTTTATATTCCTTTAGTTACATTGTTTGGGATGCCTCTCTATGTAAATAAAGAATTATAAACAAGTGGGCTTAATTATATCCGAAATAACATAAGTATGAAGTCAATAAACACTAGATACAACAACAGATTACCTACTAGGCTATGATTGCAACGACTATCCCAATTTCCATTAGTACGAGGTTTACATTTTGGTTTTCATAATGATAGTGCAATAACAAACAAACTCATTACGGGGCCATGTAACCATACGCATGCGCAGTCGTACCAAACTCATTGCGAAGCCATGTAGCCATATGCATGGGCAGCCGTACAATTCAAACAGGACTTGGTCCAACCACATGTTCAACACTTAATCCATTATTCGATTCCTATATCAATTGCTATTGATATTTGACAACTATATCAAGTTCTATTTGATATTCAATTACTATCTCAATTCCTATTAATATTCGACTGCTATACCAATTTCCTTTGATATTCGACTATTACCATACCTTTCCTACATAAAAGTTATGCCGACACACGACGCAAACCCCTAGAATTCCAAATCGGAGATAGGGTTATGCTAATAGTATCGCCTTGGAAAGGCTTGATACGATTCGGTAACAAGGAAAACTAAACCAAGATACATCGGACCATTCAAAATCCTAGCCAGGATTGGCCATGTGGCATGCAGACTTGAGCTTCCATCAGAACTCAGTAGTATACACCCCACTTTCCATGTATCTAACCTAAAGAAATGCTTGTCGGATGAATCACTAGTGATTCCACTCAATGAAATTCAACTCAATGACGATCTTCAATTTATTAAGGAACCAGTAGAAATCATGGACCGAGAGGTCAAACAACTCAAACAAAGCCGTATTCCAATTATCAAAGTTCGTTGGAACTCACGACGTGGTCCTGAATACACATGGGAACGAGAGGACCAGGTACGTAAGACATACCCACATCTTTTTACCAACAAAGTTTTTACTCCCAACGCAAATTGATCTCCGGGACGGAGCTCTCATATGGGGTGGAGACTGTAACAATTCGCATTTTCAGGATAATTACTATTCCCGGAAAATTCACTATTCACTTTTACTATTCATTTTACTATTCACATTTACTATTCATTTTTCCCGAAACATTCCCGAAAGTTGATTTTTATTACTTGGGCTAAAGTGATAAATCATTTCCATGGCAAATTAAATGTTTGACATTCGTCAGATCATTTTCGTGAAAGTTATTAAGGAATTACACGGAATTACACGTTTTAGGGTAAAACGTCAATCAGAAATTCTACGCACAACGAAATTCAACCCCGTCAGGTGACCCCACATCGGAAAAATGTTTGACACGCTCATGATTTATTTGAGAATTAATCGTGACTGAGAAAAACATGACCAAAAACTTCCCAGCAGGTCACCCATGCCGTACTACTCTCGCATGAGCACGCTTAACCGTATGGGCGATTAACCGTTAGACCACAAAACGTGTTTCTAAGACAATTTGAGTTTTTCAACTTATTAGAAAAAGTCAACATATTTTTCCCTCCTCCATTGACCAAAAATCATCCCTTGATGTTATAAGTCATTTCGTGATTTTTAGGCTTACGGTTTGATGTCTAAAAGACATTTAATACCAACCGACACTAGACTGAGCCCAGTCTAGACATTATAAGTCATTTTAAATCATTTTTATCACATTAGAAAAGTAACATTTTACTTTTCTCAATTTTACGCAATATTCGTACGTTTTACGTATTACGCGTTTTAGACCCGTGTTTCCAGCTTTTAGCAGGGTTTTACACCCAAATGGAACCTACCACTCATTTTATATTTTATTATGGAACATATGGACATGTTTATCAAAACTTTCAAGTTCCATAATTTTACGACACCCGGTTTTACGTTTTGAGGCGTAACAACTTACGGTTTGCATTTCCCGGAGTCAAGTTTCATCCTAATACTTAGGATAATACCAAGCAAAAGCCAAAGCTTGCTCTCCAAGCTCATGAAACCGGCCTAGGAGGGGGGAGTCACCCCATGTGGCTTCATTTCATGAATTTACCCTTAAAATCAATACTTATTTACAACTTGGTCACCAAGTTGTAACACTTTCCTAGTAAGCTTCCTAACTTGGACTATAAATACTCCCTCCCCATCCCATTTATGCCGTGCACCTCCAACCCCCATAACCATCCCATTCTTAGCTCATTTCCTTCTAGTTTCATGCATGGTTCAAGTGATTCTTCAAGGTAGAAACCCTAGATAGGTTATCATTCATCAAACACTTCCATAACCTCATATACTTGGTGATTTCTCTTGAGTTTGAATCCACTCAAGTCACCTCAACCTTCATCATCCATCTTTCAAGATTACAAGAGTAGAAAGATTGCATGAAGTGAAAAAGGGTTGAAGCAAGTCTATCAAAGTCCTATCCTTACATGTTAACTTCCTTTCATCTTTGAAAGCCAAAAGTTGTGAGCCAAACCCTAACATGATTCTTGTTAAATAATCATATTCATGTTATTTACATATTATTTGTGCTATATTATGTCTTGTATGCATGTCCATGATGTATAAAAGTGAGCAAAACAAGTTATTGTTATTGATTGTTACAACAAGTTACTAAAACAAGTAAACTAGTGACTTTCTTGGTAAGACCTGATCAAAATGGTAAAAATATGATGTTGGATCATTACATATTACAGTAGAGGACTTAAAAAGGAAACCATAGCAATTTGAACCACCCAAAACGAGTATACGAGTCAAAAGTTACGCCCATTTGAAGTTACCAAAACTTTTCGGCAAACTGCCAAATACCATTCTGATCAAATTTGGGTTTTGAAAGTCCCACTTCTGCTTCAATTCATCAAAAAGTTAAAACACGAAAGTTGTCCAGAACGACGTTTTCGTTCAGGAACAAAGAAGCTCGAGACCTAAAAACACTTTCCGAGTGATAAAATTCTTCAAATTCTAAACAGCCCATTTTTAGGCGAAAGTCACAAGATTATGGTTATACTTTGAAAGGAACAAGAGGTCTTATGACCTATAATCAAGACCACAACCATGGCTAGAGCCAAGGTTGAGTCTCATGACCTTGGAACAAGGACCAAAGGTCATGGCTAGGCCATGACGAAATGACCATAACAACTTACATAGGCGTAAACATGAAACAATGAATTAGGCGATAACATGAACAAGCAATTTGGATCTACTTCACTTAAAAAGGAACCATGAGATATTACCAAGAGAAAATGGTCATTCAAGACTTATGAAACTACCCCTAATAACAATCTTCATGTACTAATAAACTTTCCTAAGTTTATTCAAATATCGGACATGTAACTTTTCGGATCAAAACTTATATCTATATATTTCATCAACTACTACAATAGTAGGGAGCCTCATGTGAGGAGTTCATTATGTAAGCCGTCGAGTTGAGTTGTGGATTTACGAATTAAAGTGTCCTGGCTCCTCGAACGCTTACTAACATGACTTCTGAATTATGTCGGCCCGAACGGTAGTAAACGATATACAAAACATACATGTTTCATGAATCATTACTTTCAAAGACTTACAAATATACATCATACCTCATCATGGACTAAATGCAAGATATATATATAGGCACTCCTTCATATTCTTCACTCCGATCCTAAGTCGCGACATTCTATTATAGGTTGCTTGTAGAAACCTTCACGATTCGACCATCACATTCATTACTCACTACATAACTTAAGGTGAGTTCGTAGCCCCACTTTCTATTGTTTAACTATTTTACAAACCCATGGGGGGAATACATGCTATTATTTTTCTACTCGAACACGATGCTTTCTAATGTATGCTTCACGACGATGTTTTATTATCACTAAGTAACGATTGCCATGTTCGAAGTCCCTATATCATGAACCATTAGTCACTACCTTTAGTGAGCGCGAATATTGTGAATAGATCTATTGGGATTGACGAATCCCATTTGTGTTGAACAACGATGAGTTCACACAAATGCACTATATTTGAGATTTAGCGGTATAACGGCAAAAGTACCTTGATAGGGCTTCTATAATGCCAATTTTGTTGGTTCGATGTTAATGTTTTGGTTGCATGAGCTTAGTGAAATAAATAACGATTTTGTTTTCTAACTATGAGTGTGAGTCTATAGCTCACACTACGATTATTGTGTTCAAACGATTTAACTAAACTCTACGAATTCCACTCAACCTTTGTGTTGACCTCTCAAGCATGTATTTCAGGTTCATGACGATCAAGGATGGCACGGAAGGACACGGATACTCAAGAGGGCTATAAATTTTATTATCATTCAAAACTCAATTAATGTAATTTGTAAACATGGAACCATTTGGGACCTCATTTCGAAATCTCTGATATCTATATAATTTGAATGATAAATCTTTTAAAACGACTCAATTGGAGTTCGTTTTCTATTATTGTGACTATTGTGCCGTCCAGTAACACCCAGTTCGAATTCCGCTGCGTCCATGAATTGGGGGTGTTACAGTTTTTCCAGAAATTTTCCGGAAACTTAACATAAGGATTTCTGCAGGTTCATTCTGACGGCGTCAGGAGTTAAAAATCTGGAAATTTTATCGGTTTTGTTTTTCTAACGGAGTCTTATAGTTTTTGTGAATTATTAAGTTTTATAATCTCCAGGAAATCTGCAAACTTCATTCCACAAGCATTATATCTTATTTTGTTTTCTAGGATTTAGTAACTTATATAGGATGCCGCCGATTTTACGCGAGGTTGCCTTGTCTACTTTTGTCAGGATTTACAGGTTATTTATGACAAGAAGATGATTTATATTCTGGAAGGGAAGCTTTGATTGTTCATTTTCTTGGAAGAAGATTTAACCTGGCCAACTAAAATCCATACCGAGCGAATCAGGGGAGTATTTGATTTCATTCTCTTTACTTTTTAACTTTTACATTCTTTACTTGAACATTGGGGACAATGTTCATCTTAAGTGTAAGGGGAGGGTAAAAAGATGATACCTTACATATGCACTTTCGCTTGAGTTTGTTTTGTTTGATAGTAGATGAGTAATAAAACTATGAGAAATACTTGTTAGTGTAATTTTAGCGCCAAATTTAAAATTTTTTACAACATTTAGGAGTGAAACTTTAGCCATAGCAAGCGTCTCATGGATAGGAGATTGTATGACCAGCACATAACCGTATATTCAGAAAAATTTTCCACCCAAAAATGTGAGGTTCGCCTTTAGATTTGATAGGAAAAGCATTCATTATTGGTGCTTATGAGTGTACCGGTAGCATTTAGATTCTAGAACTTGCGTTAGTGATGCATCCCGAGACCGCTAGTGAGACTACATTCGTGTGGTAGGATTTACTACATGATAAGAGGCATTAGGATCACCCTTGTGTTAAACCCGTATTATAATTACTTGACCATTTAAGTCATATTACTTGGCTAGTTAAGTCAACTAATTTTTCCCACACCCTTAGCGTTGTACTCATTTTTAGTACACGATACCCCTAGTACACCCCTCCGAGCCTATCTTTTCGTTTCTAACTTTAAGCATTTTACTTAAAGGAAGAATTTGTTACACCCCACTTAAATGTACACCCAAATCACCTTAGCCTTCCGTGTATGCGCTCATTTTTAGTGCATTATTGTTATTTGTTAAACCCTAAGTTAACTTTCTAATTGATTACATGGTTGCTAAGTCGAGTCATATCCTTGTACATATTGTTTTGGGACGATTGAGACTCATGGGTAAGTACTTATTTTATGGAGTAATGGGGAAGAACATCACTTATTACCCCCATATGTACGTTAATTTTAAAAGTGCTCCAAGTGTTTTGATTTTCTTAATTCGAGTCATTAGAATAGTTAAATGTAAAGTATGTAAAGATTCAAGTGTAAGGGGAATTCTCATCCCCTATGATGTATTATTTTGGATGGTAGGGTAAGAGTGTATGCAAAAAAAAAAAAAAAAAAAAAAAAAAAAAAAAAAAAAAAAGAAGAGAAAAAACATACGGACTACCATCCCGTTTTTATTTTATGTTCATTTTATGTTTTTGTTATTTTTCATTTATTAGCTTAAGTCGAGTCTAGTCTTGGCTTAGCAACGCCATCTTGTACATGTAATTTACTAAGATTGTTAACTCGCCACCAGTAAAATTCCCTTTATCCAACAAAACCGTGTAATTCATATCCCTACACCTAACGATATAACCCTTTTAAAAGACCTCTTTGATAGTTTATCCTAGGTGCTTACGCCATGTGGTGGAGGTTTGATCATTTCCCAAGCCTATGGTAATCTATTTTGCTATGACAGGTAGTGAGAGATATCTTCCATTTCCATAATGTTATATTACTTTATTACACCCGAGAGATGTGAGTATCTAAACACTATTTGTGAGGTGCTTGTGTATGACCTCCGTGCTTGTCTATTGGTCTTTAGTGGAACGATTATTTGTTGTAATTACTTTTATATTAGTGTTAAATAACCCCTAACTTGTCTTTTGAGTAGAATAAAAGCTCATTTGCTTGAGGACAAGCAAATCTCAAGTGTAAGGGTATATGATGAGGCGAAAAATGATCCGTTTTTAGGGGGTCATTTAAGCCCGAATCCGAATTTATTTGATCAAATATTGCCCTAAATCGTTCCTTTTGTGATTTTAGGTGTTTGGAGAGTGAATTCTGGAAAAGAGGCTATTTTGGACGTTTTTGGAGCATAAAGTGAAGAAAACGACAAAGTACCAAAAATCCAAGCTGGAAATACAAGGTGACGGCGTCAAGGGTTTGCTCTTGACGGCGTCAGACATGAAGAATAATTTACCGTAGCTGGTGACGGCGTCAGATGGAGTTATGACGGCGTCAAAGTGACCAAGATTAATTTACCGTAGGTGGTGACGGCGTCACAGAGGCCGTCACGATTGGATCTAGGGCGTCCGAGGAAGTGTATGGCGGCGAGTTGACGGCGTCAGATTTAACTCTTGACGCCGTCAGGACGATTTTCCTATATATAGTTTTCTAGTTTTTTCATTAAAAAGGGAGAAGTTTTGGTGAAACCCTAAAGACGATTTTGGTGCCTCTTTTACAGGTTTTTCAAGGGTTCCAAACCCTTGAGACCTTGCATTGTAATTGAGATAAGTATACTCTTAATTCAATCAATATGTCTATGTGTTGGTTGTTTATCTTTTGTTCTTATCTTAATTCTACTATGCTAGGCTAGATCTCTCTTGTGTTTGCTTAGATCTAATGAAACCTAGATGTTGATTATGTGTTGATTACTTGTCTATTCTTGTTCTTGGATGAATGATATTATATGTTAAGCTTAAGAAAACTGGCAGATCTCCAAATGGTAACATGCTTGAACGTCTTAAGAAACATGAACCGAGGCGTACTAGGTCTTTATTGGTTGTATTTAATGCATGAGCCACTGTTTACAATCCCTATAGTTGTGCTGGGTCATGGTGTAGGAGGAGATAAGAGCTCATAGAGTTGGGGAGTTATGTATGCCACTCCACGAATGGTATTAAGGAATACAACCCGTCATTCATACAAGTGTAACAAGTAATTAACATGTAAAAGATATATAGGGAGTAATGAAGTCTAAGTAAACACAATTTCTCCATATACTGCTCACAACCTTAGTTTAATTAGTTTAATTTCATTTTTATTATTTTATTTTGATTGCATCTTAGCTTTGGGTTAGTTGATTAGCAACTAATTCCGCCCACTCTTTCAAAACCGAGATTTTACTTGCTTTCATAAAATATAAAAACACAAAAATAATCATCTTTCATCTCTAGAACTATTAATTAGGTTTTCTAATCCTAGCGACACTATTCCTAAGCTGAACGATCAATCCCCCGGTACTTGTCACTATACTATACTACAACGATCAGGTACACTGCCTGGTGGGGGTTGTAAGCCTCGCGAGATCCCTCGAGAGGTAAAGCAAGGTGCGATTCCCATGCATCATTAAGCATCGTCATAATATAGTACGTGATACCCTCATTAATATATGTTCTCGATCGGGAATCTCGGCCCGTAAAGAGGTTGACATTGGGCTGTGCGGAGACAGGGACAGTGCTTTACGCCCAGCTGATGTGTTACTCTATTCTTGGGATGATGGGCGGGACACATGTGTGGATTTGACAGGGGCTTCTCCCTTGACACAGACCAACATGGCTGATTTCGTTCCCGGGCGTGCGGTTGTTGAAGCTGCGCAACGCAAACGGGCCAAGTACGAGACCAAGTGTGCAGATCGTGGATATGGGTTTCTCCCCTTCTCATTCTCTTCCTTGGGAGAGCTTGAGAAGGGTGCGGTGACATTACTAAAACGCATCCGTAGATTCTCGTTGACTCAGGACATTGGAACACGTGCCGCTGATCATATTTTTAGTAGAATTAGCTTTGCCATAGCTAGAGGAGTGGGGGCCCAGCTTGTATCTCGGCTCCCCACTAATTTCTTGTAAATCCTATGGTTTTCTAATGAAGTGATGTTTATAATTAAAAAAAATAATAATAATAAATAAATAATAATAATAATAATAATAATAATAATAATAATAATAATAATAATAATAATAATAATAATAATAATAATAATAATAATAATAATAATAATAATATCCTACCAAAGAAAGTTATAATATCTATAAATGGATCAATTGAGTTTCTTTGCGTTTTTTGTACGCAAAAACATTCAAATAACACTATTTTTCAAAAACAAAAATATAATTAGGGTTTCAGTGTTTGGTTTGACACCAAATAAACCGAAAAGTAAACCATGTCGAAACCGAATAAAACTAAATCGATTTTTTTAATTTTTAATTGGTGTATGTTTTGTTGAAACTGAACTAAAGTATTTAATCAGTATTTGGTTTGGTGTATGGTTTGACAAAAAATATAATCAACCCGAACCGAAAATTTTGAATATCCATATCTGCAAAAAAAAATGATAAATAAATAAATAGAAATATAAAAAAAAATAAAAATAAATAAAATTATACATACAGTTTCTACTCTATCATTCTAACTAATAATCCAAAAATCTCAAAATTGTTGTAAACAAGAATTGAGGGAATGAATATTCTTCTTATTCATATATAATGTCAGATATACATGGGGTATATATAAGATAAAGAGTAGGGTAAAAACCCTAACAGATAACTGGGTCGTGGGCCTCTTATGGACTATATGGACATCCACTAATAATGATCCATAACACTCCCTCTTGGATGTCCATATTGTTAATACGCTTAGGAAATGCTGCTGATTGGGTCTAAACCGTCAGATTATTATTAACCAAAGTCAATAAGTCAAAAACAGCTTAGAACCAATACTCCGGTGATAGTATAGTGTTTTCCCGGGTCGTTAAAGTCCCAGCGAGATTGCAATGGTGCTTTTGAGAATCGTTTGTGAGAAAGTGGCACTGAGGACAGTAGCCAGATGATGTGGAGATGATATTGCTACTGTTATTTTGGTATTGGTACACAGATATAATATTCACAAAAATCAGATATCAGATATATGCACGTATTCACAATTCAGATTTACGCAATCGGACTGAAAAAGTGGGATTTTAGTATTTATCAAACTACAGGGGGTGCTTTTGACACTTTTTAAAACTTAAAATTAAAAATGAAAATGAAATTATAAAAATGATTAAAATACTATTTAATTATTTTTTAATTAATTAAACTATTTAAAATCTAATTTTAAATTAACTAAAAATTATAACTATTACAAATTAAACTAAAAAGTTGCAAAAATAATTTCTAAACTTAAATTAGAACTTGAAGAAAGTATAAAAAAAATAAAAATAAATGTTTTTGTCTTTTTGTGAGTTTTTTATAAATTGAAAACTATTTAACTTAATTAAACTAATTAAACTACTTTTAATTAATATTAATACTAAATTAACTTAGAAAATTACAAGAAAATTTATAAAATTACTTAGCCATCACAGGAATCCTAAAAAATTTTAAAACTCTAAAAATTATGTTTTAAGATTAAACTAATAATTATTTACCTTTTAATTAACTTAATATTAATTTAAACAATTAAAATAAGAAAAATATAAAATGAACAGTAGAATTTGAAAATATATTTTCTAAAAGTCTATTAAACTATATTAGAGCTAGGAAAAATTTAAAAACTAAGTTTTACTTTATAAAAACTAAATATGAGATTTATTACTTAATATTAATTAATAATTAAGAAAACTAAAATTAAATCTAATAAATACTAAATGGTAATATAAAAATCTGAAAATTTTACCAAAATTACTTTACTATATAAGGTAATTAATAAAAATATAAAAACACTAATTACTTAATTAAAATCTAAAAATGAGAATTAAAATTAAGTTGAATTAAATAGAAACTATCACTTATTTTAACTTTGGATTTTTTGGATTTTTCTTTTACAGACTTGTTTTACTAATGAAAATAAAGAACTTTTGTGAAAACACTTTTCAAATAGCTTATAAATAAGCTATAAGCACCCCCTTGGCTTACACAGTTGACTTATGTTGACTGAGTGGTCAAATGAGGTCAACTGGCTTTGGGTGGGGTCCACAATGGTCAAAATGGGCACAAACAAGCTTGACAAACTTAAATAAGCCAAAAACAACAAGTATTGAGCACAAATAAGCTGAATAAACCAAATAAGCACTTTTGCACAATCACAAATGGACTCAGAACTGGGACAGACTTTGTGAGTAATTCTAAGTGGGGTCCACTGGGTCTTAGGTCAACCCAAGGGTCAATCCACACTCCCTGGTAGGAGGGGGTTGGGAGAACCTAATTTGGAGGTGTGGGGCCCACTGTGGTGGTCACAAAACCTCCTCAAAGTTGATGGTGTGGGTGAGTCTGCTGGTGTGCAGGGCACAACCTTGCCCTGCAGCTTACTTCCAAAGCTTGTGGAAGCTTATAGAAAATTTGCAAAAATAAAACCAATGTAGGAATTAAAAGTTGAGGTGGTAATGTATGATTACAACAAATTTCACCCCCTCAATCAAAGTACATAAATCACAAATATTCTTGGAGTTTTTGCAAAAATCTGAGAGTGGGAAGTTTTGACTTTTGTAAAAAACTTGAAACTTTGACTTTGGTTGATTTCTATTGGATCTAACTGACTGAATTGATTGTATTATACTAATCTAAGACTAGTTTAGGCTAAATTAACAACTTTAGTAACTAATGTGACAGATTTAAAGACACAAACTCCTCTCAATTAACTGTGAGGGGGGTTCAACTTGTGATTTTGACTTTTACAAATGAAACCTCAATTTTTAAGGTTTGACAGAGCTAAAAGGACTCAATGAGACATGTTACAAGCAGAGAACACCCAAAAAAATAGCAAAACCTAGCAAGGTTCACTGAACCAAACACTCCCTTATTTGACTGTTTAGAATTTTTTTCAAAGAAAATGCCAACTAGGGAGTATAAGCTTGAATCCAAATCACAATTTATGATGAATATAACTAATTTAAGCATTGGAAAACAGATTATCAATACAACAACAAGTATACCTCTTAAACTAATATTTTGACAGATAATTCTAAATCATTAAGTAACTAATGATTCAAACAAACAAGCTATTAATTATAAGCTAAAACTTACTCAAACCTATTCAAATAACATAAGCAAACCAGATTAGCAATAAAAGAAATAAGCAAACAGAAGCTACTCTAACTAGAACTTTTAGTGAAAAAGAGAATGAGTTAAATCTTACAAGGGCACCCTCAGCATGAAAAGAGGGTTTTCCTTATGAAGCCTATCTTTAGATAGGCCAAACCAGCTCCAAATTTGTTCTTTTCACTTCAAGAACCTGCAATCAAACTCAAGAACACACAAAGTTGACTAATGTTGACTTTTTATTATATTTTTGATTTTCTTTACTAGGCAGTGTTTTAAGAGTCTCTATAAGCTTGAATAAGCTTTAGGGGAGCTTATGTGGCCTAAGAATCCATCAACATTACTTAGAAACAACAAATGAGCTTAATTAATACTTGAGATTGAGACAGAATTGCATAAGTTGAAACAGCTATGAAAATTTAAAATTGATTACTTCCAAAGAGTTACAATACACTTATAATTCTTAGTACATTGCTTAAAAGCTTGAAAATTAAATAGAATAACAAGATAGAATTTAAACGACACTTAATACTACTAATTAACTACACACTTTAATCCCTTGCATCTTCTTCTATTTATAGTCCCACATTAGGGTTTCTTGATCTTTTCTGAGCATATCCCACCTTCTTCTGATGAATTTGGCCCACTAACAAGGCGCCACGTGTTTTGGCGCCAAAATGATTATTTGCAAATGGTTCTCTGATTGAGTGCAACTGGGGGAGAAGCATTAAATGTGGTGGTTTAGGTAGGTGTAGGGGGTGGGGATGATGATGGGATGGACAAGTTGGGGTGGTGGAGCTGCAAAACCAGGGGTGGTATCTGGTATTGAGGTTTGGCTGAGGGAGAAGAAAGGTTGGGCAGTTTTTGGTGGTGTTTGACTGGTATTGACCAGGTCAAAGTTTGACCCGGTTTAATAACTTTGGGGTGGGATGGGCTAAGGTGTGGACTTGTTGTATCTTGGGCCCAAAATGGACTAGGCTTAGTTATTGGATTGGAGTAGTGGTAGTTTTATTTTGGATCCGGTTTGGTTTATTTCACACAAGGACTATTTTTGTAATTATGGGAAAGTTGAGGGTGTGATCTTGGCATGTTTCTAATTTGTTTCCAAGGGTATTTTATGCCATATTGTGAATAGTAAAAGGTCCTTTGTTGATTTTTCCAATTATTTTCACCAGGGATTGAAACCGTCAAACTTTCAAACTTCAGGGACCATTTGTGTAATTTTCACCAAACTTTCCACCAAGGACCAATTCTGTCATAAAAGGTTAGTGCAAGGACAAAATTTGTTTTTCTCAAAGATTTTCATATCCCAGGGACCATTTTTGACAATTTTCAAAGTTCAGGGACTAAACTTGACATTTTGTGAAACTTTTCACCAAAGGACTAATTATGTAACTTTTTGATTTATAAGGGCCTTTGGTGACTTTTTCAAGTTTTTAGAATGACCAGGGACTAGATTTGACAACTTTTGAAAGTTGGGGGACTAAAACTGCCAATTATGCAAACTTTGTGCGTTTTTCATCTGTTTTTGGTATTTTTGCATTTGAAACATGTAAAACACTTTTCCTGGGATATTTTCACTATTTTGATTCATTATTGAGTGTTTTTGGATGTTTTGGCAGTTCAGAAATGGTAAAAATGATGAGTATTTACACACTCATCAGCTGCCTCATTAAAAACCTTGTCAGAAAAACCCCGTGGCACAAAACCATGACTAAGGACAAAAAGAGTGCAGCGCGTATTGTCTCCCTCTGATGACTATATCACTTGAGCTCTTTGAGTCGCCGCATCCCAATGTTGTGACTTAGTTTCCTAAATGTTGAGGTAGGAAACTGCCTTTGTAAATAGATCTATCAAATTGTCGCTTGAACGAACTTGTTGAACAATAATACAATAATATCACCATTCTTCTGTAAGTCATGCGTGAAAAATAATTTTGGTAAAATATGTTTTGTCTTGTCGCCCTTGATATATGCTTCTTTAAGTTGAGCAATAGATGCTGCATTATCTTCATGCAAAACTATTGGCGTCTCCTTCTTTAAAGAAATACCACATGATTTACATATGTGTTGTGTCACGCTTCTTAACAAAATACATTCTCAACTTGCTTCATAGATTGCTAGAATTTCTCCGTGGTTTGATGAAATTACTAAGATTGTTTGCTTTACTGAACGCTATGTAATCGCAGTTCCTCCACTTGTAAATACATATCCAATTTGTGATCGACCATTATGAGGGTCAGACATATATCCTGCTTCTGCAAAACCAACTAGACTTGTATTTGATGGGTTAGTGAAATATAAACCCATATCCTTTGTACCTTGAAGATACCAAAATATTTGTTTTACTCCATTTGAGGATTATGCCTCGTTAAAACCTTACTAAATAAAACCCGGTGGGACAAAATTCTAGTGAAGGAAAAAGAGTACATAACTCCTTTATAAGTTCGGGGACGTTGCCTCGTTAAAAAACTTGCCGGAAAACCCTGTGGGGACAAAACCATGGTCAAGGGAAAAATAGTGCAATGCATATCTTCACTCCCCCTGATGATCAGATCACTTAATCTCATTGAGTCAGTGAAATACACATTAAAATGTCTTGATAGAATCACGTGAATAAATATTCTCTACATGTTATTTTCATATCCATTTTAAGGATTAACGTATGTCATATATCTCATTCAAGTACATCATCATACTTCACAAGTTATTCATTGCAAATACAATTAATTCAAAGACCTTTAGCGAGAATCATAAATATTTCATACACATTTTAGTATGACACTTTAAATCGATATTGTGATCATCATCTTTATGAATCAAAGGGGATCTTTTCCATATCATGTGACCTCATAAACATGAGTGTCGTTTATCCATTTAAGGATAATTATCATCTTTCTTTATTTTTCATGATGCACACATATTTCATCCTTTACATGTTCAAATTGTAAATTAAGACCAACTTTGTCTTTTGTTTCAAATTCAACTTCAATGCATTCAGTTGCCTTTATAATCATAAATCAAACAACATGAAACTTAAACATTATTCAAATCTAGATCTCTTTATAAAGTTTCATATGCAAACATAATTCTTTGTTTGGCACAATACTATACACTAAGGCAATTATCAAACGTATGCCAAAAACATGATTAATTCAATGCCTTCAAGTAGTGTTCTCGAGAACTTTTCTTATATGCTTTAAACATTAAAAATCACTAGCATACTTCATGCATTTTATATTCTATAATAAAATCTCGTGTGAGCTCTATTCATTTATCTTTTAGACGCATATCAATTATTTTACACATTGCCAGACTTATACAATATCCACCACATGTGAACATGCATCTGCATGATCATTTACAAGTCTTTGAGAAAATATATGTGTGCCATCACTTGTACCTTATGCATAATTTCATTTCATTTTCTCATAAAGACTTATGCATATCCAATAAGTTTAAATATTCATATGTACGGACTTCAAGTCCCAGTAACCATGTCTCATCACAAGAAACTTCAACCTTTCATTAATTCCTTGCGTCTTTACATCTTTTGGCCATTCATTTATACATCTGCATTTCTTGCAGGTATTGCTTCCATGATCCTCACCACGATTATAACGCTATCTTATATATTTTCATAATTATTACCATGCCCATTATCATATACAATAGTACTATTGACGTCGATTCATTACTTTTCGATTCCACACTTTACTAGACATTGCAATATATCATTTATTGAGATCTCATATTTTTTTTTAAGTACCCGGGGTTTTTATAATTACCTTCATGTCTAGTGTCTCTTTAGGAGACTATTATGGGGTCTTTATTACCTTGATTCAACCATCTTAATTTTCTTGATCCATTTTATTTATTCATTCGAGAACTTTTTCTTGGAATCGATTAGTCTATCATGATGCAGTCATGCCATAGACTCACTACCAATCATTGGTTTTAATTATGGGACACACATTATAATTAGAGCAATAGCAGCGTAATATGATCTAGTCAATTTCTTTAGGTCACTAAACATGTCTGGCATTTACTAGATCTAGAATGTCATTTGTCCCTTGAACTTTAAGTTCATATTCATTACTGTGAGGATCAACATTTATATTATAATTCATTCCATATCAATTGCTGCTCATTTTCTCCCCCTGAATGAATTATCCATTTCAACATCCCATTATTGTGCGTTGTGGTAGATTTACAAGAAACATATACTGCCCATTTACAAAAATCTTATATGGGAAACATATGGTTCGTGACCAAAACCATTCTAATAGGGAGGAGTCATTATAAATTGTTGGCAAGATGCGAATTCATATTTTATAACATGTCCCATAATCTAAAACGGTTGTTCTCATAATTATTGGCTTTGCAATAAACTGAAGACATTTTATGAACGTTTCAACAAAAACAATTCGCGTATGAACACGGGCTACATGATGTTCAACACTTATTCCAATAATCGCTCAATACTTGGAAGTATTCACCACCATTCTCAAAAATATAATTTGAAAAACCATGCTCGCATTTGATAAGTTGAGCCACTAATCGCACTAACTTTAAGTTGTGTCTTTGATAATATTTTTGACGATGCATTGATATTAAAATTCAAAATGATCAACATGGCGAATGTATATGCCTACATACATCCCCATCATATTCTTTCCAAAACTTTATAGGACATAGTCCTTAACTTGGTGGTGATACATGAACAATGTACTTCCATTGAGAACAATACAAATAGTGAAATCACTTTTGAAGAACTCATGGTTCTTGTATATGTTTCGCATCATTATTGACTCGGGATGGTCCAACCGGTCATGCCAATTAATAATCTTGGCTCATAAACTCTAGTTTATGACCACATGTGCTTCAAGTACACTTGAGTTATATCTAAAAGTAGAATAATATGGAGAAACTAATAATCATCGCATTTATACTTTTGATTCTCCAATCTAATTTATATAAGCAATTGTATAGCTTTCACATAGCATTATTAAAGAATAAAACATGTTTTATACAAATTGAACTATTTGTGAAACACATATATACCATTATTAATCATTCAATAAAGTGTTTCATAATCAATAAAATTAATCCAAGTAACAAATAACGCCACCAGATTTAACAAAGACATCTTATGTGTACATTTAATTGTATTATTCTTTGATGTCAGACTAATTTCATTCAAACTAGTGTGCCATATATAAGGCAAAATACAAGTTAACAAGTCCAGTTATTCGACATACATATGATTATAAGATTACGCGTATATCATTTAATATTGTCAGCATAAAATTAAGGATCAGATGCTTAATAGTGTATATATATATATATATATATATATATATATATATATATATATATATATATATATATATATATATATATATATATATATATGGGTTTTTCTAACTTGTGCCCTGGGGGCACAAGTTAAGCACACCAAAAAGGACAGTGGGTCCCACGAAAAAGTACAAGAAAGTACAAGAAAGTACAACAAAATTCTTGGGTCCCTCAGTACTTTCTTGTACTTTTTCGTGGGACCCACTGTCCTTTTGGTGTGCTTAACTTGTGCCCCCAGGGCACAAGTTAGAAAAACCCTATATATATATATATATATATATATATATATATATATATATATATATATATATATATATATATATATATATATATATATATCTTGCACTTAAACTGTAGATATGTTCATCATAACCAAACGAGGAAAACATGCATGTTTCAACTAGTAAGATTGAACACATTGATGACATCCGCTAACCATAATCAAGTTTAATAAACGTTTGTTATTAGTTTATATCAGATTGATCGTAATAGTGAACAATATTATTGCAATACTTAAATCCATGTCACCAAGTTCAAAATACTCGCAAGCTATAGTTCAAATCATGGTTAATAGTGTTAAAAAAAAATGCCTTATTATATAGTATTCCAAAACTTTTGATATCACGAATTTAAAACAAAACTTACTAATTATTGGTTCAATCGAAATTCCTATAAATCAAATAGTTGCAAACATGCTAGAAGATCTTAATACAACATCACATTTCTCCAGTCAAAATGATATAAGCATTTTAATAATTTTCATACAGTTTAATGTATTTTTTTTTAACAGCTATAATATTAAAAAACCACTAGCAAAAAGCTAGAAATTACAACGATACAAGGTATGGAGTTTTAAGCCAATCGTTCAAACTAAACGAAACTTTATATCTATACCGACACCAATAAAAAGACCGAGAAACTACATCTTCAAAAATCATCGCCCTTGATGGAGATTCCGCATCAAAGATCTTCTTATTACGATAAAACCAAACATGCCACCATATTACGTAGAAAACTCCTTCAAGAACCTGCTTTTGCTTAGAACCTAGACGAAGATTCACAAGCCAATTTAACCAATCTTCATATGAATCAACCTCTATATAGGAAACATCCCACCAACAAGTTATCTTACGGATAATATCTCTAACCATACGACAAGTGAAAAATAAATGGCTCGAAGACTCCACTCCACTATCACAAATAGAACACATGATAGAATCTATATCCATACCTCTACGAGAGATGTTAAGACGCGTTGGAAGCGAATCGATCTTAACTTTCCACGCATGAACATTCACCTTAATAGGAACATATTTTATCCACCTTGTCTTGGTTGTGACATCCAAAAGCCTTTTATCATCTATCATCTTTCTAACCGAAGCAACTGAAAAATCTCCCGAACTCTCCAAAGACCACTTCCATCTATCAGATAAAGGGACAAGAGTAACGTCATGAACCTTAATCGATAATGCTTCAAATTGCTCCTATTCAACACCACCCCTAGGACTTCGACGAAACGAAAAGTCCAAGCTGGATTGAGCCAACTCCGTACCAATCTTTACCGCCTTACATTCATATATCATCTATAACATTATCAAATAATAAAACATATGGAGTATTATCACTAGCGGAGTTGCATAATTTTCAAAACATATGCATGCCATTAATCAATTATTTAAGTATTTCACAAGCAAATAAAATCTCATGAAAAATAAGCCACACATATATATATCATTAACCATTCAATAAAAGGTCTCATAAGTAAATAAAACCAAATAATAGATGAGGCAGACATATATGATAAACTTATTGACATAATTTATATGGTCACTTAATCTTTTCCTTCAAGACGTGAATGCTTTTAGTAGTTCATGTGATAAACTCAAATAACGCAAAATTCGACGGTGTTGGCAAAGCATACAGGGTATAGCAAATAAAGGTTAGATGCTAATTGTTATTAGACTTTAACAAAATAAGGCAAATTCAAGATCACATGCTAACATGAGAAACATATTAGGTATATCAGATAGTATAAAAATCTAATTATGCAAGACTTGGTATTACACTATCGCAGTACACAAGCATGTAGCCAGTAAATGAAGTTTAAACCCGAAGTTGAGATTATTTGATCAAATATTGCCCTAAATTATTTCTTTTGTCATTTTAGGTACTTTTGGAGTGAAATCTGGAAAAGGAAGCATTTTGGACATTTTTGGAGCATAAAAGTGAAGAAAACGGCAAAGTCTTAATTTTCCTTGCTGGGAACAGTACCTGACGGCGTCACAAGTTTCTTAATGACGACGTCAAGAGTAACAAAAGAGGTGGATGTGGACAATACACGTGACGATCCAGAGAGTTTTGTGCATTGGAGATGACGGCGTCACCCAAGGCCGTCATGATCCATGTATTAGTGACGGCCCAGAAGAAAATCACACATGACGGCGTCAAAAGTGGATCTAGGCAATACGATTTCATTATAGGCGGCGAATTGACGGCGTCACATGTTTACACATGACGCCGTCACCCTGTATAATCTATATATAGTTTACTAAATTTCATTCATTAGTGTGCAACTTTGAGGGAAAAAACCTAGGTCGAATTTTCCAGCTTTTTCAAGAGTTTCAACCCTTTGAAACTTTCATGTTCAATTTGAGATAAGTACTCTTTCAATTCAATCAATATGTCTATGCGTTGTTTGAATATATCTTACGTTTGTCTTCAATTTAACATGCTCGGCTAGATTCCTTTTGTGTTTGCTTAGATGTAGTGAAACCTAGATGTTAATTATGGGTTGATTGTTTGTTTATAGTTGTTACGGATGATTGTATTCGATGTTAGGCTTAAGAAAACTGGCAGACTTCCATTGGTAACTTGCTTGAACGTCTTAAGAAACATGATCGGAGGTGTACTACGATATTTGGTTGTATTTAATGCGTAGGAGAATTCTAATGATCTCATGTTAGGAGCTTCTAACGGCTCGACATAGAAGTGAAGTAGGATCCTATAGAGTTAGGGAATATTGTACACGGCCCTACGACTAGTATTAAGGAATATGACCCGTCATCCATGCAATTGTAACAAACTATCAACCTGTAAAAGATATGTAGGGAGTAATGAAACCTAAGTAAACACAACTTTCCCCATCATTGTTACACCACATTAGTTTAATTAGATTTATTTTCATTTCTGTTATTTTATTTTGATTGCATCTTTAGTTATTGGGTTAGTTGGCTAGCAACTAATTCCGCCCACTCTTTCAAAAACCGAGATTTTAGTTGCTTTTATAAAACATAAAAATACAAAAAGAATCATCTCTCACCTCTAGACTTAGTTTAGGAGACTTTCTAATCCTAGCGACACTATTCCTGAGTTGAACGATCAATCCCCCGGTACTTGTCACTATACTATACTACAACGATCAGGTACACTGCGTCGTGGGGGTTGTAAGCTTCTCGAGATCCCTCGAGAGGTAAAGCCTGGTGTGATTCCCACGTATCAGTAGGGAAACCTCCCTTTTATCCGTTAAATAAGGGTAGAGTCAGGCTCGTGACTCGAACAAAACAAGCGCCTTTTGGGAAGCAACCCGGTCATATCCTATTTACTTGCTTTATTTGCTTTTTAAATTTAATTTTATTTTTAGTTGTGTTATATATGCTTAATTACTAATAGTTTATTTTTTTCATGTTTTGAACAATTATGAAAATGCTTTATTTTGTTTTTATTACCGACATATAAAGGTATTTGTATGAATAAGTGTAGGGAATATGTTTCTAAGACAAATCTACTCCACGTTGGAACAATCCGTTGGAGTAGCTGGGGTGATGAAGGTCACCTTAGGACCGGAGGCGATAATGATGAGTGTCTCCATCGGAGCTAGCAAAACCACTCCATATTGGAACAACCCGCCAGAGTAGCTGGGGTGACGAAGGTCACCTCAGGTCCGAAAGCAATGACGATGGAGTAGTGTCTGCATCGGCACTAGTACACTAGCAACTGACATACAATGTACGATCATGTACGAATAAGCACTTAATCTTGGTCCACAACTAGTACTTGTAGCATGATGAACAACTTGGACCCCGAGGACCAAGCCTGATGCTCATCAGCGATATGTGCGCTTTCCCTAAAAGATAACTTAGTCTCAAAAATTCATGTGTCATGAGGCTAAGTCCAAGTTATATAAAAAGAGATGTTCACACACATGAACAGGGACACACACTCCGATACTCAGGTCTCTATACTCACACCTCTCGCCCTCTATCATTTACTCATACCAAGTACTTACTTTTACACTCACACCTCTCGCCCTCTATCATTTACTCATACCAAGTACTTACTTTTACACCGAAGATTGGTTTCGGAGTAAAATCTCTGGGTGAGCTGACGGTGTTCTTTCTTATTTCAGCCTAAGAGACAAAGGAGCAGCTGCAGGACCTTCTAAGGATCAACATTGAAGAGTATCTATGGAAATTTGCTCAAATAATCTTATTTTATATTAATTTTTTGAGTCATTTATTATAGTCGCATAGTCGCATTCAATTCGTCACAATGAATATAATTCAGAACGGGCGTTGCAGCGAAAGAATTAGGTGCAAATTTATGTGCATAAATATTTTAGAACATGCTAAAAAACTAAAAATATCTACTCCTTCCGTCCCAATTTATTTGTCCACTTTTAATTTTTAAAGTATTTCTTTGTCAACTTTGACCTTAAATATGTATGTTTGTGTTATTTATTATTTGATGCAAAATATATGAATAGATTGAGTTTTAAGTGTATTTTTAATTTGTATAATTTTCATCAATTATTATATAACACAAATGAAAATATTTACGGTCAAAGTTGACAAAGAAAGACTCAAAAAGTCAAAACTGGACAAATAAATTAGGACGGAAATAGTAATATATGTTGAAGAGCCTTAGTCAAAGAATAATGAGTTTCCAATAAAGACTAAACGATCAAATTTACAAAAGACTTTGGGTTTGTCTAACCACTGCAATCAAAGTGTTGGTTAAGATGATTATTTATAAAAATTTTATGTTTATTATATTAAAAATCACAACTAATTAAAGTAATTTATATGTTTAATAAATATGTATTAAATGCAATTTTTAATTTAAAAGGAAAGTTTGTAATAAATTAATGTACTCTAACTAATGTCATAAGGGCATTGGTTAGACAAACCTTAAGACTTTATACAAAAGTAATTTGTTGGAGGGTTTTGAAAAATCTTTTTATATTGTATGGGTTTGTACGAAACTTTGATATAATTGAACGAGATTTATTCTTAGGATTTATTATCTAATGAATATAGATTTATTTTCCCTAGAACGGCAATTTCTAACTATCTCAAACATTTACGCCATAAATATGCAACCCACAAATCATTTGGTTGAAGAACTTCTCATACAACATGAAGTACTATTAGACCACACGTTATTTGGTAATAAATATAGAATATAGTATGCTGCTCCGTTATTTCCACAAATATAGTATCTGATAATTTTGCTAACTTTATTTAGAAAAATCAAAATACAGATTTTGAAAAAATAAGTTTTATGTATTTAGTATGTTTTTGAAAAAAAAAAAAAAAAAAAAAAAAAAAAAAAAAAAAAAAAAAAGGTCCATTTTCATGATCGGAAGATGAAACCAAATATGTAAAATAGACTATGTGAATAGTCCATTGGTTTACTCAAATTCCACTCATCGTCCCTCAACTAGCATGGATAGTCCCTAACTCAAAACTTTGTGCATGTATACGGATAACTAAATTTGATCATCAAGAATCTCGCAACAAAATATGCATACTCCTTTTTTAACCCACCTGAGTACCTGACACACTTGTCTCGACTCGATCCTGAACATACACGCACACAGTATCACCATACTTGTACATGAACAGGTATCTCGTGACCCAAGGAGTCAAGGATATGTGCTAACCAATATATATACATTGTGGGTATATAAAATATATGCATCCATTGGTGTGTATATATTACAGTTCATGAAAGTAAATGTATATATATAACACATCAAAACAAAAGGATGATAGAAAAAACCAAAGTACAGTGTCAAGAGCTTGTGTTTTTTCTTTCCGACAATCTTGACCACTTTTTCGTGATCATTTGTGGACTATATAACTATGGTACCCACTGATAAAGGTATCACTTGGATATGGGTCATAAGGATGCTTCCAGTGTGGTGGCGACTAAGCTGAGATGTAAGGAAAAAAAAAATTATGAACTAATTACCAGTTTACCACTCACACAAATAACAAAAAAAGCTGTTCTGTTTTCTTTTTTCATATACGTACATAGATAATGTATACGGATATATAGACCTATTTAAAATAGTCAAGAAATGAAATGGGCAGGTACACAGGCGTGTTTCGTGCTTGTATGCTTGTTCTTATAAACAAACACAATGATAGTAATAAAGTAAATGAAACAAGCTATATATCAGAACAAACCTTTTTAGTCAGATTTTATAGCTGTGTAGAGGTATTGAACAAAGAGCAACGAGGCACGAAAACCCACACTTCCAAGTACTAAAAATATGCCATAAGAGACACAAGCCATATAGCCGAAGAAAAATGAGGTCTGCAAGAGACCAGTCATATTTGATATCCAAAAATAGTAATAGATGCAATAACCATACATATACAAACCAGCAGAGCCACCACAGAAAAACGACCTGTATCAAATAAAAAACTCTTGTTATCCCATGTACAATTATACTTCTTGAGAGAGGTATTAAATAGCATAATCACACAAACTAATTAACGCACCTCCACCACCATTGATGATCTTCAGCAGCAAGCTGGAAGTATGTCAGTGCTACTGACACCAAAGCCGTTATGATTAAAAGCAGACTGAAGACTACTAACAGAATACTATATAGTATGTAAACCCGATGGCCCCAAACAGTTGCAAATATGTAGTAAATCTGAACATAAACGACACTAAAAGGCAAAATTCCTGCCAAAGCCATTTGAGGGAGAAGACCCCTGTACCAACGTAATCGAGGAACCTCTTTAGGACATTTGCTAGTTCTGCTAGGAACTTTGAAATTAGACGCGTTGTTCTTCCCAACAAAGCCTCCTAAAAGTAGCAACGGTGATGCAAAGAATATCCATATAAGAGATAATATGACTATTGCTTCTAACGGAACTGCAGCAGTTGCTCTGTTGGATACGGCAATAGTATTTAGGAAACAAAATGTAAGAAATAGAGGCCCAATATATAATCCTCCTGTCAACAGTAGGTTCTTCATCTGTTAAGCAAATAACTTGACATGATTAGTTTCAAGCTCACAATGTGAATAAAATATTCTGGAAATTATATTGATAACTTCAGCATACCCAAGTTGTTCCTTCGAGTTGAGAATAGAAAGAAACAGATGTATATCCTGAGACCACAGATGTGACCACATATGCAATAACAAGTGCATTCCAGAAAATTCCTCTAGCATACGGCTGAAAATAACCCATGTGACCCAGAACAAGAATTGATACAATTCTGAAAACGATGGTTACAAAACTAATTTCAGAGAAATAAAAAAAATTAAAAATGATGGGATAGTTATTGATTGTTTGGAAATACTTACAGTAGAAGCAAGTGGGTGCCAGAACCAAGAGCCGCAGCTAATAAGGACTTGTGTTTGGGGAATCTAAATACATCACCATGGATCTTCTTCCATCCCGTCTCTTCATTATCAGCCACTTGATCCTCTTCCACATCGTGTGAATTCCTTTAAATTATCAGACATTGAGAAATGAAAAGTGCATAAAGAGCAGTATAAATTTATTGCCACTTTCTGTAAAAGGATTCATACTTGAAAATGTCTTTGTGCAGAACTAGTGCATAAAATGTCAGAAAGCAAATGATGAGAATGAAGATTGTGACACTTGAATATGTAATCGAGTGACGGTGTCTAGACATATCGTGAGGTAAAAAAGCAGAACCAGTGTATCTTTCCATTCTCTCATCAAAAGATTTTCTAGTCACCAACCACTTAACAGAGTATTTGAAGTCCACAACAACTTCCTTGTCGTCTGTCAAGTCTACTAACGAGTCTGTTGTAAGATTGACCATTATAACTCGATCCTCATTGTAAGCAACGTCAAAGTGAACATGCTTAAACAGGAAGTATTTGTTCTTGATCCCTTCATATGTATAATCCCTTCTTGCAAAAACAGATCCAATGAAACTCCAAAGTGGCAAGTCGTCGTAATATAATTGTATATAGTAATCTTTTTCTATCACACTTCTGAAGTGAGAAACATCTGTTTTGGTCAGCGTCTTGTTGCATATTACTCTAATGTCTTTATCCACAAGGAATTCAAGCTGATATGGAGTTGAAACAAGAAGATCTCCCTCCAACATCTCACCAAGATTTTGCTTCTTCTCTAAAATAGAATCTGTTTGGATAATGAATATATGAGTACTAACAAGTTAAAACAGTGTGAAGTAACAGTAAATGCAATGAATTTAAGAAAGACCAACTCATTCAAGAAAGAAATACCCGGAGAACAATAGGGAAGATCATAATAAGCATATGCTTCCCTGGAAACAAATCGAATAAGAATAACTGAATAAGAATGTTGATGCATGATTATTAGTGATTACTTTACATTACAGAAAATACATGTTGATCAAATGTGACTAACTGAGGATTAAAGTATGGGCCGACTTTACTGGCATAGAAGGGGACGATATCTCCTTTTTTGTAACGGTGATTAGATGCAACTGATTCTAAATGGCTTCCGAGACAGATCAAAAGCAGAAAGATAAATAGCATTTTTGGGAATCCAACCATCTCTGCAAGTCCGAGAAACAAAAGTGAGAAATATGTGTAACTCTGATGCCCACAATTAGTTCACTATCCAATTTAACATGTTGCGGCGCTTTGAAAAACGATACTTTGCACCTAATCTATACTACTATATAATGCATTTGAGATTATTCTATAATTAGAAAGACTTAAAATTCAAACTTTTTTCTTCCTTATTAGGCAAAATTGCATATATATCCCTCCCAAAGTGAATAATTACATATATATCCTTTGTACAAGTTTTTTATACACATAATAGAATGGTTTTTATGCATGCTTTGGATATATATGCAATTATGCATTTTCAGAAGGATATATATGCAAAAACCCCTACTTATTATGGAAAGATTTCAAAATTAATTTGTTAGGAAGCAAGTTGGTTAGGAAGTTTGTTAGGAAGCGGTTGGTTGTTCAAACTAAAATTATTTGGCTTAACCATCTCTAATATCTCTACTTATAAAGCATAAAGACAACTAAACGTGTAACCCAATAACGCAAAATATAATCACACGGTACCCGCCGCCGCATTGCGCGGGTACCGTTCTAGTATGAGTTAATGCATTTTAAGTGTGTGGTTATAGCTATTTATAATAGGAGGTTTATATTAACCTTGTAATCTTAGGCTAGTGGTAATAGTGACCAACATCACCACCGCCAACTTAGCGCCACATCACCTTTTTAACACCATCAACATCACCACCGATATCGCCACCAACAGAGTGTAATAAGACAACCAGATTCACAACCAAAACATACTTCACTTAAACATAAATATACAATATATATATATATATATATATATATATATATATATATATATATATATATATATATTTAAAAGATAAAATTAGATTTATTAATGCAATGAAGAATATTTAATGGGTTAAAATTAGATTTCATCAAATAGCAATGCTATAGCCTATACATTACTACTTCATCCTACTAATTATATTCTTACTTCACATAAAAATTGACAAATGTAATCCTCTATTTCTCTCTTTTGATCTCACTCACTCATATGTTACTATCTTAAATGTAAAAAAAAAGAAAAAAAAAATTAATAAGTAGAAATATGAAGTAGGAACATTTATCATTTTCTTTCATTAAATCTTACTACTTGTGTTTGGCAAGGGCTTACAGGAGCTTGAGCTTTTAAAATAATTGTCATGGGGCTTATGGAAGAGCTTATAAAATAAGTCGGCTAAAAACTTTAGCCCCATAAAAGGGCTAAAAACTTTAGCCCGAGGCTTTTGAAGAATAAATTACTTATTTACTCACAAAAATATCTAATATATACAAAAACTCATTTAATTATGTTCTTTTTAGTAATTTTGTAATAATAAGCCTCATCATTTGCCAAACAAGTTTATAAAAATACAAAATTTAATTTCGGCTTATAATATAAGTCCTAGCCCCAGCCCCAGCTCATTTCGCCAAACATACCCTTAGTGTAATCATGTTATCTCAGTTTTCTCTTTTCAAAACTACTTGGTGACCTGATATTTAAAAAAAAAAAAAAAAAAAAAAAAAAAAGGCATTTAAATAAACACTACATGTAAACAAGCACACCAAATCGATCGGATAGCCGAGCCTCATCTCCTTTTCGTCCTAAGAGGAGACTGACCGACTGAGTACGTGTAATAAGACCGACCGAGTGAGACTAGCCCATGATGGGGAGACCTACAAATGTGATTTTTTTTCTTTTTTTATTTATTTATTTATTTATTTTATTTTATTTTTTCACCCAACATTCTGACCCCGTTTTTGTTCTCCTCACAATTTGTAACGGACTATTTTTTTTATATAACCGGAGTTAGTTTTTTAATACACACAAAACGATGACGTATTGTCTGACCTATAATATATTTTTATAGTATAATATAATTTTTAGAGTCGAGTTATATTAAATATCAAACTTTTCTTATATACCAAGTGACTCATCGCCACCATCCATCTAAAAAAATCAATGATTGAGATTAAAAGCATTTTAATATTTCATCCATTTTTTATAATTTAAATATCTCTTAAACCGTTAATCGTTAAGCGAAAATCATTACACCATCGCAACGAGCATTTAATTATCTTTCTATAGACGGACACTTTGATATACTTTCGGGAAAAAAAAATCGTTTTTTCATGTTTTTTTCGTAGCCGAAAAAATCACATATGATATGTAATATCACATGTGATATGTAATATCACATATGATATATCACATGTGATTTTTTCGGCTAAGAAAAAAAACTTGAAAAAAACGAAAAAAAAAAATTGTCGAAAATATGTCAAAGTGCATATTTATAGAAAGATAATTAAATGCTCGTCATAACGGTATATTTTTTTTCGCTTAATGATTAACGCTTTGAAAGATATTAATATTTGAAAAAAAAAATGAAAAAAAATGATGAAAGTGAGTTTTTTAAATTGTTGGGATTAGTGTCATCCATTACATCAAATAAAGATAGAAGGAAGATAGAGGGTGAAGATTAGTCCATTGTTATATAAAAGAAATTTGGTACTCAAATAATCTTTATCTTTATGCATGTGAAATAGCACAAACATTTCACCACCTGGTATACTAGCACTAAATAAGGCACCAAGTAATTAGGAACACAGTATAGGCAAGTATTGAGACACAAAACTATAATCATCAAACAAAAATGAAAACAATAGAAGATAAGTGATAAAGTAAGAGCTAACCTTTTTGCAGTGAACAAGAAGTTTGGAGTAATGGAAATGATCTTTGTTAGTGGAACTAGAATTCCAGAAATGATGTTGGAGATAAAAGACGACTTTGACTTTGTTGACTTTGGTAGTTATTTGTTTGAATATTTTCTTGTTAGTTACATAATGGTCCTTATACATTTCCTTCCTCTATAACTTTAGTCTTATAATTGTCTTTTTTACATTAACAATAGTTATCCCCTTTAACTGTGGCAAATAAGTAATTAAAAAATGACTTGTGTAAAGTATGAGAATTTCCATTCATGTGGGGGATTGTTGAAATTTGTGTGTTTTCGAATCGATCTCCATTCATGTAGGGGATTGTTGGAAATTTTGGCGTAAAGTTGTTTGAATGAGATATCTATTCTCAAATTAAGATGTTTAGAACAACAAGTTATGAACATCATTTGCATGAGTCAAACTTGTAACACCAAATTAATTAGTCGGTTAATGGTCATTATAACAATTAACTGGTTAATTATTTGGTATGGGTGTTTAAGGCCATTAAACGGATTTAATGTGTGCCATTACACCATATGTTTCAAGTTGGTATTATATATATGCTAACCTTATTGTTGTTCTAAATACGAGTAAGAGACACCAAAATCAGAAACACGACATCCTAGGATAACTACACAAAAACGTGCATTCTCGTTTTCATGCGAGATACACTTCGATGAGAATTTCAGGCATAAGGTCACATCCGGCAATACAACGTATTGTTTCGATCGTTGTACCCTGGGAAATAGACGCCTAATGGACGGCGAATCTGTTTTAAGGGAAGCGTGTCTAACACGTGCCTCGATCACGTTCTTGAATCGGTTCTATCTAATCTCTTTGATTTCATTGTTTTATGTTTATGTTTGTAACTTTAGTTTATAATTTTCTGTCTTTTCATGTATTGTATCATTATTGTTATATCTGATTATCAACCTATGTTAACTATGTAACTTGTAACGGAGTATTTTTTGAATAATATTTTCTATAATCTACTCCGTATAATATATTATAATTCTTATGCAAGTGAAATAGCACAAACATTTCATCACCTGGTATACTAGCACTAGCACTAAATAAGGCACCAAGTAACAAGTAACACAGTATAGACAAGTATTGAGACACAAAACTGTAATCAATCATCAAACAAATATGAAAACAATAAAAGATGAATGATAAAGTAAGAGCTTACCTTTTTGCAGTGAACAAGATGCTTGGAGTAATGGAAATGATTAGTGGAACTAGAATTCCATAAATGATGTTGGAGTTGGAGATAAGAGACGACTTTGACTTTGGTAGTTATTTGTTTGAATAATTTTCTTGTTAGTTACATAAATGGTCCTTATACTTTTCCTTCCTCTGCAACTTTAGTCTTATAATATTGTCTTTTTACATTAACAATAGTTACTTTTCTCCTTTAACTGTTTTACACAGTTGATTCAGAGTGAGTTCAAGTCCTATCTAAAATGATAGTGTAAAACAATACCCAAGACCTTTGGTGTTTTATTGGTATGATGATAGTGAAGCAATTGAAAAATGACTTGTGTAAAGTATGAGGAGAAATTGCAGTTTCTCTTATAAATACACACCAAAACCATACAAACCTTAAGATTCAACAACAACAACAATATCAAATATAAAAAACTCATCAGCTCTTAGGAAAATCGTTTCGATTAAAAACGATGTTAGAGACTAGAGGAAATCCGTTATGAAGAAATTGATTCAACTGTTTATGATGATGTCAGCAACAGTAATTTCGGAATTAGTTGCAATAAAGGAATATGATGATCACGTCAGCAACAACTGTCGTGGAGGTGTAGATGAAGGTAGTTTAATGGAGAAGCTAACGTATGATAATGCGAAAATGATGAAACTAATGATACAGATATCGGAGATGTAGACGTGGATGATAAATTCATTGAGTCGAAGAGTTGGAGAAGGCGTTTATGAATGATAATAAGTTAAGGAAGAAGAAAATTATGCTTTCTGATTTCTTTGAAAATTGCATTGATCGTTTTAAATATGTGATCTTGACTAGTGTTCGATATCTTTCAACAAAAGTATATGAACTTCTCCAATATAGCTGTCTATAACAAGAATTGGTCGGGTTTTTGTTTAAGCTTATATGTGGGCTTATTAGCTCATTTGATTTCGGCTTATATTACATAAGCTCCAATTTTTTTGTTTAAGCCGATAAGTTTCAAAATGAGTATTTTTTGACAAAGTAGAATACTCCACAAAATCCATGTGGCAAGATATTTTACAGACAAGTATATATATTTACACTTTTGTGGATGATGCATCATTAATGAATGTAACATATTTACATATGAATCTTTCCAACTGTCAAACTTTGTTTTGGTTGCAACTTGAATTCGCAACCTCTGATACACCTTCTCACCCCTAGGTGAGAGCGAAATACCCATTTCTCAGTTTTATCATCGATGAAGCTCTATTATTTGCAACAAGTATATTTTGTGCATGGGATATAGAATTTACATTCATGGGTTTGTAGCAATTACAGTTCACGGATATACACATCTATAAAACACATCAAATACCAAATTGTATTGTCAAGAGCTTCTGGTCTTTTTCTCCGAGCGTTTTGACCATTTCACGGTAATCTTTAACAGACTGTAATGTAAAAAATGGTACCACTGATCGATGAAAGGTTTGTTTGAATAGGTGATGAATGGAGTTTCCAATGTGATATAGCGGCGACTAGGCTGAGATCACAAGCAAATTTCAAAATGAACCTTTAATCAGTATTAGACACGAGCAACTAATGAGAAGAAAATTTTTCAAATGTTTGAATCAAATTTAACCAAAACAAATATACCAAAAGAAACCATATATCAAAATTCAAAACATTACCTGTCAGTCACATTTTATAGCTGTGTATAGGTAACCAACAAAGAGCAATGAGGCACGGAAACCGACACTTCCAAGTACTAGAAATATTCCATAGCAGACACAAGCCATATATCCAAAGAAAAATGAGGTTTGCATGAAACCAGTCATATCTGTTCTGCAGAAATAATAATAGATGCAGTAACCATATATATATAATCCAGTAGAACCGCCACAGAAAAACGACCTGTGTCAAAATAGACAACTCTTCTTAAGCTTTTATCATATATACTTTACGACACGAGGTTTTAAAGGTCATAATCGTATACAGTAAATAACGCACCTCCACCACCATTGATGATCTTCAGCAGCAAGCTGGAAGTATGTCAGCGCTACTGACACTAAAGCAGTTATGATCAAAAGCAAAATGAAGACCACAGACATTATAGTATAAAGTGTGTAAACCCGATGGCCCCAAACAGTTGCAAATATATAGTACAGCTGAACATAAATGACAGTAAAAGGCAAAATTCCTGCTAAAGTCATTTGAGGGAGAAGGCCTCTATACCAACGTAACCGAGGAACCTCTTTAGGGCATTTGCTAGTTCTGCATGGAGCATGGAAATCAGATGCTCTGTTTTTCCCAACAAATCCTCCTAAGAGAAGCAATGGTAATGCTAAGAATATTAAGAGAAGAGCTAATATGACTATTGCTTCCAAAGGCAATGCAGCAGTTACTCCATAGAAAATGGCAACACTGTTTAGAAAACCAAATGTAAGAAAGAGAGGCCCAAAATATAGTCCTGCTGTCAGCAATAAGTTCTTCATCTGTCAAGCAAAAAAAAGTTTTTTTTATGTGAATAAAAGTTATATTGTATCAAATTGTGTTGATGATTTTGCATACCCAGGTGGTTCCTTCAAGTTGGAAGTAGAAAGAAACAGATGTATATCCTGAGACCACAGACGTAACTGCATATGCAATGACAAGCGCATTCCAGAATACACCTCGAACATAGGGCTGAAAGTAGCCCATGAGGCCCATAACAAGAACTGATACGATGCTGCAATGTAATGATACGAAGATTGTAAAATCTAATGTTCGGTCAACTGAGTTACAGACTGAATATACTCACAATAGAAGCAAGTGGGTGCCAGAACCAAGAGCAGCAGCAAATAAGCACTTATGTTTTGGGAATCTAAACACATCGCCATGGATCTTTTTCCATCCCTTCTCTTTTTGGTTATCATCCACCTGATCCTTTTCCACGTCGTTTAAATTCCTTTTATCATCCATGCATTGAAAAAAGGTTCAGAAAAAGATTTGTACAAGATGAAATAGAGAGCCAAAAATACTGTAATAGGATTCATACTTGGAAATGTCTTTGTGAATGACTAGCACATAGAATGTCACTAAGCAAATGATCAGAATGAAGATAGCGACACTTGAATATGCAATCGAGTGACGATGTATAGACAAATGGTGCGGTGAAAAGGCAGAATTGATGTATTTCTCCAGTCTTTTATCAAAAGATAGTTCTGTAACCAACCACTTAACGGAGTATGTGAAGTTGACATTAACTTCCTTGTCATCTGTCAGATCTACCAATGAATCATGAACCATTTTACAAGTTACCATTATAACTCTATCCTTGTTGTAAAAAACTTCAAACATATAATGCGTGTACAAAAAGTATTGGTTCTTGATACTTTCATCTGTATAATTCCTTTGAGTTTGTCCAATGAACGCCCAAATTGGTAAATCGTCATAATACATTTGCGTATAGTAATCCTTTTCTATCACACTTCTGAACTGATAAACATTACTTTTGCTCAACTTCTTACTGCATAATATGTCAGTATCTTTATCCACAAGGAATTCAAGCTTATAAGGAGCTGAAACAAGACGATCTCCATTCAACATTTCACCAAGGTTAAGCTTCTTCTCAATCAAAGTCTCTGTAATTGGATAATCAATGTAAACGAGAATTAGCAAGTTAAAACCATGTACTCACAATGAGTACAGAAGAGAATATACGAAAGACCATCATATACCTACCTGGAGAACAAAAGGGGAGATCATAATAAGCATATGTTTCCCTGGAATAAAGTTTCATAAGAATAAGGGGAATAATTTATAACAACGATACGATTTTGGAGAAAATGTGACTAACTGTGGATTATGGAATGGACCAACTTTATTGGCATAGAAGGGAACAATATCTCCTTTATTGTAGCGATGATTAGAGGCATCTGACTCTACTTGGCTTCCAATACAGATTAACACAAGAGTAACATAAAGAACTTTTGGCAATCCAACCATCATTATAACTCTGTGAAACAAAAGCGAGAGATTACAATAGTCATTTACTGTACATGTTTCAAGCACTCAAAAACAGCTAATCAGACTAAAAAATTAAGGCCGTTATTTAGTAGGTCTCTTTTTGGTCATTTCTTTTCGGATATGAGATATCTATCTATTGAGTGTAACAACTATCAGCCTCAAAAGTCAGATAGAATTATTATATGAGTTGCTCTAACTTTATACTGAAATATTTGTAAGATTTAACATATCGCGCCTACATTTAAGCGATATCTTTTGATTATAAAATAAGCATAAAGTTGACATTCTTTTTGTTGTATTATTTAATAGGTGCATTATGAGCGTATTAACTTCTGGAGTCAAACTAAGAGTAATCTTTACATAGTTTTATAAATTTGTATAATCATTAATTTATAACTTTTGACATTATAAACCTATGTTAACTATGTAACTTGTAACGGAGTATTTTTTGAATAATATTTTCTATAATCTACTCCGTATAATATACTATAATTCTTATGCAAGTGAAATAGCACAAACATTTCATCACCTGGTATACTAGCACTAAATAAGGCACCAAAACTGTAATCAATCATCAAACAAATATGAAAACAATAAAAGATGAATGATAAAGTAAGAGCTTACCTTTTGCAGTGAACAAGATGTTTGGAGTAATGGAAATGGTCTTTGATTAGTGGAACTAGAATTCCATAAATGATGTTGGAGTTGGAGATAAGAGACGACTTTGACTTTGGTAGTTATTTGTTTGAATAATTTTCTTGTTAGTTACATAAATAGTCCTTATACTTTTCCTTCCTCTGCAACTTTAGTCTTATAATATTGTCTTTTTACATTAACAATAGTTACTTTTCTCCTTAATTTGTTACTGTTTAATCTTTAGGTTCAGTACAAGTTCAGCTTGTTTTGAGTCTCTACACAGTTGATTCAGAGTGAGTTCAAGTCCTATCTAAAATGATCGTGAAACAGTACCCAAGACCTTTGGTGTTATATTGGTATGTGAGAGTGGCCCCAAACAAAAGGTATGTGGGTTGAAGTCTCGTCGAAGAGATATGTGAGATATTATGTGTGTAAGAAGTTATCGTTTTAAAAAAAGAAAACAAAAAGGTGTAAAACAATTACAGTATGATATATATATGATGATAGTGAAGCAATGATCCATTGACTGGTTTAGAGAACATTCCACATCCAACTAGACACAAAAAAACCTGCAACTTACTAAAATCTGCTAGGAAAATCTTTTAGATAAAAAACGATGTTAACGTAATTGAACAAAGGATTAACGATGTGGAGTTCATACGTAACGATGCTAAGGAACGTTTGAGAGTTAACGAGACGTTGATGTCGTTACTATTTAAGCTTGATTCGATTCGCGGCATTGATCCATAACGGTGTTAGAGAATTACGAAGAAACTTGATTCCACTGTTTATGATGATGTCAGCAACAGTTTCAGAATCAGTTGCAATTGAAGATTGTAACGATGATGTCAGCAACAACTCGTCGTGCAGCTGTAGATGAAGGTAGTTTGAAGGAGAAAATGATGAAACTAATGATACAGGTAAGTTAAGGAAGAAGAAAAGTAGAAAACTAATAATAGGTGGGAAATATTTGCTTCCTGAATTCTTTGAAAATTGCATTGACTTGTGTTAGATAAAATTTGATTTAATTTTCAATTTTGTTGTTGTCAGTATCTGATCTTTCAACAAACTTCTCCACTATTGCTTTTTGAAAATGGGTGTTTTTTTGACAAAGTAGAATAACAAAATCCATGATATATTACGGACAAGAAAGTACATATATTTACAGTTTTGTGGATGATGCATCATTAATGTAACATATTTACATATGATTCTTTTCAACTGCCAAACTTTGTTTCGGTTCGAACTTGAAATCGCAGCCACTTGGTTCGATAGCACACTGCCTTTGATACACCATCACATACCCATTTCCCAGTTTTATTGTCGAGACAACTCTTTTTTGCAAACATATATATTTTGTGGTATATATACAAATTTACATTCATGGGTTTGTATAAACTACAGTTCATGGAAGTAAACATGTATAAAACAACACATCAAATACCAAATTATATTGTTAAGATCTTCCGGTCTTTCCTTCCAAGCATCCTGACCATTTCACTGTGATCTTTAACGTAGAGACTGTAATGTAAAAAATGGTACCCGCTGACTAATGATGAAAGCTTTGTTTGGATAGGTGATGAATGAAGTTTCCAATGTGATATAGTGGCGGCTGAGATGACAAGCAAATTACAAAATGAACCTTTAATTAGTATTAGACACGAGTAATTGAGTAATGAGAAGAAAATTTTTCAACTGTTTAGACCAAATTTTAACCAAAAAAAAAAGATAGCAAAAGAAACCGTATAAAACATTACCTGTTAGTCACGTTTTATAGCTGCGTATAGATAACGAACAAAGAGCAATGAGGCACGGAAACCCACACTTCCAAGTACGAGAAATATTCCATAGCAGACACAAGCCATATATCCAAAGAAAAATGAGGTTTGCATGAAACCAGTCATATCTGTTCTGCAGAAATAATAATAGATGCAGTAACCATATATAAAATCCAGTAGAACCACCACAGAAAAACGACCTGTGTCAAAATAGACAACTCTTCTTAAGCTTTTATCATATATACTTTATGGCAAAAGCTTTTAAAGGTCATAATCGTATACAGTAAATAACGCACCTCCACCACCATTGATGATCTTCAGCAGCAAGCTGGAAGTATGTCAGCGCTACTGACACTAAAGCAGTTATGATCAAAAGCAAAATGAAGACCACAGACATTGTAGTATAAAGTGTGTAAACCCGATGGCCCCAAACAGTTGCAAATATATAGTAAAGCTGAACATAAATGACGATAAAAGGCAAAATTCCTGCTAAAGCCATTTGAGGGAGAAGGCCTCTATACCAACCTAACCGAGGAACCTCTTTAGGGCATTTGCTAGTTCTGCAAGGAGCTTGAAAATCAGATGCTTTGTTTTCCCAATAAACCCTCCTAAAAGAAGCAATGGTAATGCTAAAAATATCCATAGAAGAGATAATATGATTATTGCTCCCAACGGCAATGCAGCAGTTGTTCCATAAAAGTTAGCAACGCTATTTAGTAAAGCGAATGTAAGAAATAGAGGCACGGAATATAATCCTTCTGTCAGCAATAGGTTCTTCATCTGTTAACCAAAAAACGAAGCTTGTTACAAAGATATATGGTTTTGGAATTGTCCCATTTAGTCATTGTACTATTTTTGGTACATGAGTTATTGAAAGATGGTGTCGTGTCCCTTTTGGGTCATTTTGTAAGCCGAAATCTTAGTAATTGCATCTAAGTGTTCACAAACTTTTATGCATATAAAATTTTTATACAGAAACTTAACACTAACTCAAATATCTTGAATGACTCACATGTAGAAAACAGTTCAATGACTAAAACAGAAAAAATGAAAAAGTATGTTGGACTGTTGGTATATTATGCTATACACCTAAATTATATATATTTGTGACAAGTTGCATTAATAAGTTTACATACCCAGGTGGTTCCCTCGAGTTGAGAATAGAAAGAAACAGATGTATATCCTGAGACTATAGATGTAACTGCATGTGCAATGACAAGTGCATTCCAGAATACTCCTTGGACGTAGGGCTGAAAATATCCCATGAGGCCCGTAACAAGCATTGATACGATGCTGCATATATCATGAAATGAATGTTAACCAAATTTGAAATGTAAAAGAAATACAAGTATCTAAAGTGAGTTTCATATTATTCGGAAATACTAACACTAGAAGCAAGTGGGTCCCGGAACCAAGAGATGCTGTAAATAAGGACTTATGTTTTGGGAATCTAAACACATCACCATGGACGTTCTTCCATCCCGCTTCTTCTTGATTATCGGCCGCGTGATCCTCTTCAACATCATGTGAATTCCTTTAATATTCCATGCATTAGAAAGAAAATCAATGAAAGACTCATATGAGATGAATAGAAAGAGCTAAAAGAATAGGATTCATACATGGAAATGTCTTTGTGAAGGACTAGCACATAGAATCTCACTAAGCAAATGATCAGAATGAAGATTGCTACACTTGAATAAGTAATCGAGAAACTGTGTATAGACATATGGTGAGGTAAAAAACCAGTGTATTTTTCCATTCTCTCATCAAAAGAGTGTTGTACTGCAAACCACTTCACGGAGTATGTGAAATTAACACTAACTTCCTTGTCCTTTGTTAAATCTACAAAGGAATCACAAACTGATCTAAAATTGACTTCTATAACACGATCCGTGTTGTAAAAAACGTTAAAATCATAATGCTTGAATAGGACATATTTGTTTATGATTCTTTCATCTGTATAATCCCTTTGAGTATATCCAATGAATCCCCAAATTGGTAAATCGTCATAATACATTTGCATATAGTAATCCTCTTTTATCACATTTTTGAACTGAGAAACATCATTTTTGCTCAACTTCTTACTGCATAATACTTCAAAATCTTTATCAACAAGGAATTCAAGCTTATAAGGAGCTGAAACAAGACGATCTCCATTCAACATCTCACCAAGATTAAGCTTCTTCTCAATCACAGTATCTGTTATCTCATAAACAATATAAATGAGCATAAAAAAATTAAAATGAAAGAAAGAGCAAGTAACTCAAAAAAGAAATAAGTACCTGGTGAGCAAAATGGAAAATCATAATATGCATATGTTTCCCTAAAAACAAGTTAATCAGTAAAAGAGGAAATAATATTTAAAAAACTAGTCATAAAATTCTTTTGCGTGCATTAATTAAAAATTATCTCCTATCAATTACACAATGTGCGTAATCTTTCTATCATGTGTACTAATTGGCTCTATTATACCCCAAACTACCTAATCTATCTATTGTGTGTACTAAATTACTCGTGCCACGTTAGCAATAGTATACACAATAGAAAGATTAGGTAGTTGATGTATTTAATGGGAAAAATAGATTAATACACGCTAAAGAATTTCGTAGCTACATTTTGAACTGACTATCCCTTAGATAACTTGTAGATACATATAAGTTTACCTAGTAGATATTTGGAGAAAATTTGTGATTTGACTAACCGTGGATTAGCGAACGGACCAACTTTATTGGCATAGAAGGGGACTATATATCCTTTATTGTAGCGATGGTTAGAGGCATCTGACTCAACTTGCCTTTCGATGCAGATTAACAAAAGAGTGGCAAATAGAATTTTTGGTAACCCAGCCATCCTATAAATCTGTGAAACATAAGGGACCATTGATACACTCGTGATTGTTCACTAAGAAATAAACACGAGTGGGGATTTAAACTGAAGGCATTTAGGCTATCCTGAATAAGTTTCAACTGCTTTAGCAGCCCAGTAAAGTTATATCGCAACCTAACTAATCAAGTGCTAAAACATAGATACAAGACATCTATCTAACGAGCGCTTTAATACACCCCCAAGTTCTGAATTATTATATATGGATGTTGATCGCATTAGTCCGGATGTCCTATATTGATAGTATTGAAACTAATACTATCGATATCCCAATATAACAACTACGTAGTATACAATAATGCTGCTAAACTAAATGGTCTTAAAACTAGCAGTAGTGTGATATATCATCAATCAAGAGGTTGTGTGTTCAAGTCTCAGTTGACACATATGTGGTGTTTTTAGGTGTATATAGTATTTGTAAGAGTGTTTGAAAGGTGTTTCGAATTGCTTATTTTTTCAACTTATAGTATAAAGTATTTGGATCATCCAAACTGTTTCTTATCTGCTTATTTTTGGGCAAAATAACTAGTCTTCGATAACCAGGTTAGGACATTCTTATTACAAAATGCTTATCTGAGATGAAGCTAACATTACATGTTTACCATCATATATTCATATCTAACCAAAACCGCTATAAATGGATTAGATTGATAAATCCTATACAAAAAAATATGGTATGTATAAGTGTTTATCTTATAAGCAAAAGCATAAAAAAAAAAAAAAAAACAAAACAAAACAAAACAAAACAAAAAAAAAAAACAAAAAACAAAACAAAAACAAAAACAAAAACAAACAAACAAAAAACAAAAAAAACAAACAAAACAAAAAAAAAAAAAAAAAAAAAAAAAAAAAAACACACACACTAGCATAAGCAACTCAATGAAACACAAAACAATGACTTACTCAATGAAACACAAAACAATGACTTATATATGATGATAAATTTGAAAACAAATAATGATAAGTGATGGAGAAATAGATTACCTATTTTCAATGTTTTTGTAGTGAGGGAAATGATGTTTGATTATTGGAATGAAAAATGGTGCTAGGGACTGACTTACTCTTGATCTGCAACTTTAGACTAGCTAATACTTTTGCAATCACCAACACCTTATTATTTTATTCTCTTGCTTAATATTACGTCCTTTAGTTTTTAACATGTTAAAATGAGCTTTATATGGATTTTGTTTAGTGAATGAAACATGCATATCTTTTTTTTATATATATATATAGAATTCACAGCTAGTCAAAACTCTTTTTACTAGTATTGAATGTTTTGTATACTTTAATTTTCATAAAATATGACAAAGAAAATTAATAATGATAAGACAAAATGAAAAATAAATTGTATTGACTTTATTTATGAAAAAAAATGGAGTAGCTAGCTAATTTTGAGGTGCCTCGTACATGACCAGCAACATATTTCTTGTCTTACTACAAAATCTATTACTACTATATTTTTGTTTGGCGAATGAAGGAGAGACAAATGTATTATTCTATTCAACTCCTACAGCAAATATCAAGGAAGATCAACGTGCTCCAAAAGTCAAAGTTAACTCCTTGCACCAAACACATGTCTTCTTCATACACTAATCTGTTCATTAGCAACTAATAGAATCTTCAGTTTCTATACAATGTAGTTTTAGTGCTTGGTTCTGCAGCATTTGTCACCATCATCAAGAGCTTCCAGTTTTTTTGTTCCGACCATCATGACCATGTGGTAACATCAAAGCTGAAATGTTAACAACGTAACATATTTTTAACATGGCCATGCACTTATGATTAGTATGAAACACAGGTAATTACTGGTAAGAAAAGCAAATGCATATTAAAACATACCTGTTAGTCACATTTGATAGCTGAGTAGAGGTAGCGAACAAAGAGCAATGAGGCACGGAAACCCACACTTCCAAGTACGAGAAATACGCCATAGCAGATACAAGCCATATATCCCAAGAAAAATGAGCTTTGCATGAAACCAGTCATATCTGTTCTGCAGAAATAATAGAAGATGCCGTAACCATATATATACAATCCAGTAGAGCCACCACAAAAAAATGACCTGTGTTAAAATAGACAACTCTCGTTTAGTTTTTATCATATATATTTTACGACAAAATGTATTCAAGGCCATAATAGTATATACAGTAGTAAATAACGCACCTCCACCACCATTGATGATCTTCAGCAGCAAGCTGGAAATATGTCAGTGCTACTGACACCAAAGCAGTTGTGATCAAAAGGAAGATGAAGACCACAAACATAATATTATAAAGTGTGTAAACCCGATGGCCCCAAACAGTTGCGAATATATAGTAAAGCTGAACATAAACGACACTAAAAGGCAAAATTCCTGCTAAAGCCATTTGTGGGAGAAGGCCTCTGTACCAACGTAACCGAGGAATCTCTTTAGGACATTTGCTAGTTCTGCATGGAGCATGGAAATCAGATGCTGTGTTTTTTCCAACATATCCTCCTAAGAGAAGCAATGGTAATACTAAGAATATTAAGAGAAGAGCTAATATGACTATTGCTTCCAACGGCAATGCAGCAGTTACTCCATAGAAAATGGCAACACTGTTTAGAAAACCAAATGTAAGAAAGAGAGGCCCAAAATATAGTCCTGCTGTCAGCAATAAGTTCTTCATCTGTCAAGCAAAAAAAAAAAGTTTGCTGTGAATAAAAGTTATATTGTATCGAATTGTGTTGATGATTTTGCATACCCGAGGGGTTCCTTCAAGTTGGGAGTAGAAAGAAACAGCTGTATATCCTGAGACCACAGACGTAATTGCATATGCAATGACAAGTGCATTCCAGAATACACCTCGAACATAGGGCTGAAAGTAGCCCATGAGGCCTATAATAAGAACTGATGCGATGCTGCAGTGTAATTAAACGAAGATTGTAAAATCTAACATTCGGTCAACTGAGTTACAGATTGAATACTCACAGTAAAAGCAAGTGGGTGCCAGAACCAAGAGCAGCAGCAAATAAGGACTTATGTTTTGGGAATCTAAACACATCACCATGAATCTTTTTCCATCCCGTCACTTCTTGGTCATCATCAACTTGATCCTCTTCCACGTCGTTTAAATTCCTTTTCTTATCCATGCATTGACAAAAAAAATTTTAGAAAAAGACTCATACAAGATGAAATAGAGAGCCAAAAATACTGTAATAGGATTCATGCTTGGAAATGTCTTTGTTGAGAACTAGCACGTAGAATGTCACTAAGCAAATGATCAAAATGAAGATTGCGACACTTGAATATGTAATTGAGTAACGATGTATAGACAAATGGTGCGGTAAAAAGGCGGAACTGATGTATTTCTCCATTCTTTTATAAAAAGATTGTTCTGTAACTGACCACTTAACGGAGTATATGAACTTGACATCAACTTCCTTGTCATCTGTCAGATCTACCAATGAATCATGAACCATTTTACAAGTTACCTCTATAACTCTATCCTTATTGTAAAAAACTTCAAATATAGAATGCGTGTACAAAAAGTATTGGTTCTTGATCCTTTCCTCTGTATAATTACTTCGAGTTTCTCCAATGAAAGCCCAAATTGGCAAATCGTCATAATACATTTGCGTATAGTAATCCTTTTCTATCACACTTCTGAGCTGAGAAACGTCACTTTTGCTCAACTTCTTACTGCATAATACTTCATAACCTTTATCCACAAGAAATTCAAGCTTATAAGGAGCTGAAACAAGATGATCTCCATTCAACATTTCACCAAGATTAAGCTTCTTCTCAATCAAAGTCTCTGTAATTGGATAAACAATATAAACCAGTATTAGCAAGTTAAAACCGTGTACTCACAATGAGTACAGATGGGAATATACGAAAGACCATCATATACCAAAAATAAGTACCTGGAGAACAAAAGGGGAGATCATAATAAGCATATGTTTCCCTGGAATAAAGTTGCATAAGAATAAGGGGAAAAAATTTATAACAACGATACAATTTTGGAGAAAATGTGACTAACTGTGGATTATGGAATGGACCAACTTTATTGGCATAGAAGGGAACAATATCTCCTTTATTGTAGCGATGATTAGAGGCATCTGACTCTACTTGGCTTCCAATACAGATTAACACAAGAGTAACATAAAGAACTTTTGGTAATCCAACCATCATTATAACTCTGTGAAACAAAAGCGAGAGATTACAATAGTCATTTACTGTACATGTTTCAAGCACTCAAAAACAGCTAATCAGACTAAAAAATTAAAGCCGTTATATAGTAGGTCACTTTTTGGTCATTTCTTTTCGGATATGAGACATCTATCTATCGAGTGTAACAACAGTCGACCTCAAAAGTAAGATGGACAGAATTTTTATACGAGTTGGTCTAATTTGTGGCCTAAGAGCACACTTAACATACATTCAATATATTGTAAATTGATTTTCTTACACATTAGTTAAGGACTTAACTCTAGTTTTCATATCTTTAAAAGAAACTTAGAGCATCCACAATGGTAGAAATAAGCATAAACCTTTCCATCTTTCTTAGACCTTTTCATATAAACCCACCATAGTGGATGCCCTTAGAAAGACTAATTAATGTGTAGAAATGCATTTGCAATATAGATGTAAATTCGAAATTTACTGATCGTGTCTTAACATTTACCCTTATGGGACAAGTTAAACGACCCTTTATCCTACACGAATAGAGCAATGATATATAGATCTGTTTAATACAGCTAATTCATTCATTCTCGGACAAGTGCCATACACTCCCTCTCCCTCTCCCTCTCCCTCTTAGGTCTATCTCTCCTAATATTTAGCAAACATGTTACCACATGTCTCGACCTCCGTCTTAGGTCTATCTTTAAGTCTACCAATTACGACTGCAAATTATATTCTTTTAACTTGATAACTTAATCAGCTAGTTATGGAAACTAATAATTAAGCTCTCATTATAGGTATATAGATCGAATAACACCATTCTCTAATACAAATATATTACTGTAACAAACTGAAAAGGTGGAGGGAAATAGTGTTTGTCTAGATAAATGAAGGGTGAAGGCTATAGCTGACCAACTTACTTTTTTCCGAGTTACCATGCAAAAACCAAGTGTTGTAAAACATGGGTTACAAGGGCGAGTAATCCATGATTACTCGCTACAAGGTCAATGACATATTAATCGATGTTTACTCGCTACAAGATCAAAACTTGGGGTTAACTCGGCCAAACTGGTTTGAAAGTATTTCAACAATTGTGTTATGTTTCGAAGCAGATTTCCATCATTATATGGTCAATTCGATGAATCAACAAACGATACGCATAATTTCGAAATGCATGTATAAAAATTCTAATCTAATCAATCCTCAAATACTCCTCGGCTCCACGCCTAAGCCGTTACGAGCTATAAGTTAGTTGATTGCCCGACTAGACCCCTAGCATCTTTTACAACATGGAAAAATCATAATTTTCTTTTTACTACCGATATGATAAAAATACTCTAAAATTTTGTGTTGGTAATTCTCATTGGACGTGGGAGGGTCTTTTGGTAATTCTTTTGTGTGTTAGCAAAAAATATCATATTAGGACATAATTTGAAGTATAATTAATCTTCACCCATAAATAATGAACAAATCAAGATATGAACAATCCAACATATGCTTTTGGTGTAATTGAAACCAAATGCAAGGCATCCTATTTACAGATGCACCATGTGAAGTTGCTAACAAGTTGATGAGATTTCAAAAATATAAGACCCACCTCAATTTGAGCCAGTAATTCAGCAACATATATATGTCATTATATTCAAAATCAAACAAACACGAAACAATAAATACTTAAAACAATGGAAGATATATTACCTTTTGAAGTGGTTGCAGTCTTGGATTAACCAGAAATGATGTTTTGGGGTAGGAGGCGACTTTGACTTTGACTTCTAAACTGTCGTGAGTTATGTGTTACTGTACTTTGTCTGAATATTTTTAAATAAGTTACATCCTTCACTTATCCTTGCCTTTCAACATAAGTAATAAGGCTTACTTAAGGCGGAAGGTGTAGTTGAAAGTTTTCCCACGCCACATCAGCTTCATATCATTAAAAAAAAAAACACTTCTTTTATTTATTTTTTTCTCTCAAATTTCCTTTAATCATTGCAACAACTTATTTCTCTTCTATTAATTTTTTATATTCATTAAAAATGCCTCTAAACATACATACTAACACACAACAACTAATAAAATACACTTTATTTCTCCAACTTAACTTTTTTTTTCCTACAAAGTGAGGTGATGTTGTTTGCTTTTTACCATTGACATAGCATAGATTCCTTATGATTTTCACCGTCCACGCCCTCCACATTTGGAGCATCTAAAAAATACTTCACAAAAGCGATGAAATAACCATTCATCCCTAAGATTGTACAAAAAATACTTAGCAAAAAATGAAATGACCATTTTGCCCTCATGTGCAAGGTACATGCGGGAAGTTAACAGTAGTTGAATAAGAGATAACGGTCAAAGGGACCTTGTATAATGAAAAATATGAAAAAGGGACCTTTGGTGATGAAAATTTCTTTGCTAGACTGAGTGATATTTTGGTACAAGTTAAGAGACGAACGGTGTATTTTACTCTTTGTTAAATTATAAAATGGTTAAAAAAAAAAAAAAAAAAAAAAAAAAAAAAAAAAAAAAAAAAACTGATAAGTTTAAGTCTATAAAAATTATTTAAAACTTAACAAACAAAGTTTTATTAAAACACATTGTTTAAGTGCTTTTTTTTTTTTTTTTTTTTTTTTTTTTTTTTTTTTTTTACAAAATCGTGAGTTTATATAAATTTGTTTTGCTAGATGAAATTTAAATTAAGTTTTGACTTTCTATTGCATAAGACTATTATCACTACATTTTCTTCAAATTGGTAAAATTGATAGAGCTATACTATTTGTCTAGTTAAAACCTTTTTCAAAGAGATTTCACCATTTTGTATTACTTTATTCAACTGGCAAGTGCTGCAGCAGTAGCAATGGCAGAAACATGTTCTCACTCAAAGTCAACTCTTTCGACCATATGCATTCTCATTTCTAATAAGCACCAAACACATGTCATCTTCTTCACCACTCTAATCTCCTCATTAGCAACTAGTAATAAGGTATCTCACTAATTTTCATATATATTCTTATGTTCAAAAAAATTGCATCTGTTAACATTTCTGCAAATATGTAATTGTAATGGAATTCCAAGAAGTATATTATTCATCACTCAATGCCATTTAGCTTTATTAGAGCTTCATATATGCAATTAGATTTAGAAGTTGAGTTAGTTCCCCCTTTGATCAAGATTTAGCAGTAAATTCAACAATGTATCTCACATTAGTTGGAGTAATTTAGTTGTTTGACCATAAATACTATATTTGTTATGATTCAGTATTACTCGAATCAATGTTGATGATAATTAGGTCACTGCTTGATCCTACAATGTTTGTACATTTGTGTTGAATGTTGATCTGTATCGTCTTCAATGTATCGCCAGCTTCTGGTTACGCCTACACCAATAAAAACTACTCCTTCCATCCCAAAATTATTTACCACGCACAAAAATAAACACAGTTTTCGAAAAGTGCAATCATTATTATGTCACCGATGCAACTTTTATCTTTACCTTTAGAAAAAAGATTATTTGTCGGACATCAGAAGTGGACAATTATTTTGACACATACCAAAAATGAAAGATGGGAGTATAATCTTTAGTATTGTTCGATTTCATTATACACACGTATTTTCTGCTTTTTCTTAGTTCACATTGCACATTTGCACGTTCATATCGTTACACATGGTTAACATTAGTGTGATCCAATTTTAGGGTGTCATCAGTGGCGGAACTTGAACATTTATTTTGGGGGGGGCGAATTTATTTTCGGAGGGCCGAATCGGAGATTTTTTTGTAAACTCAACTAAATTACCCTTAAAACCTATAATATTTACACTAGTTGTCGCAACTTTTGGGGGGGCCGGGACCCTCCCCTGCCCCTTAAAAGGTCCGCCCCTGGGTGTCATCTGATATATATTGTTACTCCAGGTTAGATTTATATCTAAAAAGAAAGTACTAATTTAGTAAGTTTTTTTTATTTGTCTTCTACACTTGGGTGGTATTTAGTACTCGAAATTCTGAAAGAACAGGACTATCTCACTATGCTTTAGTATAAGACTATTAAAGAAATGACCATTGTGGGCTCGTAAGGGTTTGAATCTCAAAATATTTGACATCTTTATATTATTATCTCTGTATTTCTTTTTCATTTTTTGGTGAAAAGGTGAATATATATTAATCCACACACTAGAACTTTACATCAAATAACAAGATTGGATAAGGACATGCCCAAAATCCATCAAGAATAGAAAAGAAAACATTCAGCCTCTAAAACAGAATTAATACTATGAAAATACAAATTGAAACTGCTATACCAAACACTCTATATTCACCAAAAGACCTTAGCCTCATGACTAAATTTCCTACCAATGTTACCCAAACACAGGCCAAAGTAGTGCAGTCCATCCTCACACTAATTGAATCTGTGAGAATAACAAAGGAAGGCATCATCATGTAGGCTAAAGCACCTCTGACATCACCAGTGAAGAGATTAAAAGACTGACTATATTTCCCATTCATATTCACAGCCTCAAAACCATACTTGCAGCCCCACACCTCATAAGCACAATATGAAAACCATGAATATAAACAGGCATCATCAACATCCATTAAACCTCCAATGCCAATACAAGGCTAGGACCAAGAAGTCCATCTTTCATGACTCTCTATTCCTAGCAACTTGTATTGACCACCTTTAATCATCCCAACATTCCATTCACAAACCTTTCTAGTCAGTTTATATAAGTATCTGCAGTTCATACTTAACTGGACTAGAACACAAAGAAGATAAGGATTAGTGTATTGATTCCACCAGTTGTCCTTAACTCCCTTTACATAACTACAGGAGAACGACACAGAGTAAATCAAGCTAATACTAAGAATGAGATTTGTAATCCAATATGCTGGACTACAGCTTTCTACACACCTCACAGTCAAACATATGGATACAAACACATTATAGTAACAACTAGATGACTCATGAAGCTTCTAGCTACACAATTAAACAACTGCAGATTAGTCTTTTAGCATTTTCCATGCTACTTTCCATTATATAGACCAATAACACTGTTGTAGAAGTTCTTTCAGACATGACATTTAACAAGACTTCCAGAGTAACTTGTGCCATTGCTTAGCATAAATGACACAGAACATGCTCTTTATTCTCAAACATGTCCTTATATGGTCAGGAGTTACTAAACTCCATTGCACTACAAATCCTTTAACAGTATGAAAAACAGATAATCCCTACAAGTATAGTCCCATCTTTCATGACTCACACAAGAGGGAAATCTGTCTTTATCTCAGAACTTCTGTATCAAAGTCACACTCATATCTTCTCACCGTTTGTTGTCCAGACTAACAATGATGGTAGGGTTATCAAAAATCCCGTTTATTGCTCTTCTGTTAATCTGCCTTGGAAGCCAAGTAAGACCTGACTCCCCTGATCATCGCTACTGGGTTGGAGATACAGTCCCCATCTATGCCAACAAAGTTGGTCCGTACCATAATCTTCGGTTAGCCACATTTCCTTTCTTTTTGCACAATAAAATTGTCATCTGTCTGCAATTCATTTGATATAGTTCCTAAGTTTCAGATATTGTTTATTTTGGCATTTTCTCTTACAACCTTAAATAATTTCTCCAGGGAAAGATATGATTATTATGATTTTCCCTTTTGTTCTCCAGGTACTTCCGGAATTTGTTGATTGCTTTATGTTCTTTTATACTTTTCTGTGCGCACTGTGACATATTTCTATAATTTATTCTCTAATATTGCTACGATATGTATCAAATAACAGATACTGTGATAGAGAAGAAGGATAATCTAGGCAAGATTTTGACTGGGGAGCGTCTTGTTTCAACTCCGTATACAGTTGGATTCCTTGTTGATAAAAAGTTTGAATTATCATGCCATAAGATACTAACAAAAGCAGATGTTTCTCTGTTTAGAAGTATGATAAAGAATGATTACAAAATGCAATTATATTATGACGACTTGCCAATTTGGGGTTATGTTGGATGGATTAAACGGGATTATGACGATGAAAATAAGAGCAAATATTACCTATATAAGCATTTTGATTTCGAAATTTTCTATAACAAAGACCGGGTTATTGAGGTATATCTTCGAGCCAATTTTGATTATCTGGTAGATGTAACTGAGGACAAGGAAATTGATGTGAAATTCACATATTCCGTCACGTGGGGCGAGACAGAACGTTCATTTGATGAGCGATTGATAAATCATGTAACTTCTTCCATCTTACCACATCATGCATCTATTTATGGTTATGCGATTGCAAATACAAGTTTCACAATCATCATTATCGTCATTTGCCTACTCATCTTTTACATACGAGTCCTTAGCAAAGACATTTCCAGGTAACACTAATTGATTACAGTTATGCATTTCCGATCTTCTGTGACCCTTGACGTTCATAAAAAAGAATTTCCCACATTCATGAAAATGATAGGTATGCATGTGATGTTGAAGAGCCTGAAGTGACGACTGATAAGCAAGACGAGACAGCATGGAAGAACATCCATGGTGACGTGTTTAGATTTCCTGAACATAAGTCCTTATTTGCTGCAGCTCTTGGCTCTGGCTCCCAGTTACTTGTACTGTTAGTATATCCGAATATCACCTTTTTTATACTATTTCTTATGCAAACACAACCAAAAATAATACTCAAACCTTCATCATGTTCTTTTTGCAGAATGGTAACCATTCTTATTTTGGGAGTAATGGGTGTTTTTCAGCCCTATACTCAAGGAGTATACTTGAAAGCACTTGTCACTTTATATTCAGTTACATCTATTGTGTCGGGATATACATCTGTTTCTTTTTATTGTCAACTCGAAGGAAGAGAATGGGTAAGCGCAAGACTGCAAATATTAATATAATTTGACACTTATCTATAAATCTCAATTCTTTTTTTATTTCATTTCTTGCTTGACAGATGAAAAACCTATTGCTGACAGCAGGATTATATCTCGGGCCTCTTTTCCTTACATTTAGTTTTACCAATACTTATGCAGTTTTCGATGGAGAACCTGATGCAATTCCATTAAGTTCAGTAATAGAGTTATCTCTTGTGTGGATGTTTCTTGCGTTCCCGTTACTTCTTTTAGGTGGAGTCGTTGGTAAAAATAGTGCGTTTGATTTCCATGCACCATGCAGGACCGCCAAATGTCCTAGAGAGGTTCCTCGGCTACATTGGTACAAGCGTATCATTCCTCAGATGATCTTGGCGGGTTTCTTACCATTTAGTGTCATTAACATTCCACTTTTTGACAATCTTTACACCGTTTGGGGTCATGGGTTTAACATATTTTACAATTATATGGCCATTATGTTCATTCTTCTTTTGATCATGACCGCTTTAGTTTCTGTGTGGCTCACGTACTTCCAGCTTGCTGTCGAAAATCATGAATGGTGGTGGAGATCATTTTTGTGTGGTGGATCAACGGGATTGTATGTGTATGGTTATGGCATCTATTACTACTACTGTATATCTGACATGTACACTTTGGTGCAAACTTTCTCATTTTTCGGCTACATGGCTTGCCTCAGCTATGGAATCTTTCTTGCTCTTGGATTTGTGGGTTTCCAGGCCTCATTGTTCTTTGTCCGCTACTTATACGCCTCCATAAAATGTGACTAGGAGGTATATGATTTCTTGTGTCCAATATTGTTAGTTGATGGCACAATACCTTTTTATACATGCATTTTCAGTATTCTTGTAATAAAAGGCTTACTACTTGGGATGGCCAAGTAAATGTCCTGAAACCACCACGGGAATACCAGTTAGGGCCCGGGGTATCAAGAACACGTTCCTTCTCCGTTTTACCCGTTTCGTATCTAAATTTTGGTTGTTTATGGCATATTGGTAGTAGAGATTGAAGTAGATTGCATGTACCTTTTATTCAATGTTTATGGGTCTCTACATCACTACATGTTCATAACGTAATGTAACTGAACTCTAGAAAGTGGCGCATCAAGAAAAAAAAATGTTATTAATGTTTGCAGAATTCTTAAAAAATAATTACCAGATTTTAATTCTAGTGAAGGAACATTGCTAGACAAAAAAACACGTTTTGCTACACATGCAGTATCTCACATTGTCTAGAACAAAACTGTATATAAGTTTTTTTTTTTTTTTTTTTAAATCAGTTTTATAAAGTGCTGGTATGTGTACATCTAACTTGATCGTTGGTAGAAAGTACGGACTAACTGCTGTTAGTTAGGTTGTCCCAAGTCAGAAATAATTAGAATGATCTATATAGGACTAAAAATGTTACGTAATACATAATAATTGAGCTGCTTGCCAAAACTTTCATAGGAAAATAAAAAAGCTTATGAGAAATAAAACCCGCCGTTAATACAATCACTAAAAAGGATGTCTCCAAGTCCTAAACAATCAGGGGCTGATAAAATATAATGACCTAGCACTGAATAATTTAATTGTCTGAATGATTCAAAAGCTCTGTTTGATGAATCAACATTCTGAATATCTAAAATTATGATTTTAATATTTCATGGCAATAAATTTGTGGTTATTATAAAGGCATAATACCATATATTTTTTCATGAAACACAGGTAATTACTGGTAAGAAAAGCAAATGCATATTAAAACATACCTGTTAGTCACATTTGATAGCTGAGTAGAGGTAGCGAACAAAGAGCAATGAGGCACGGAAACCCACACTTCCAAGTACGAGAAATACGCCATAGCAGATACAAGCCATATATCCCAAGAAAAATGAGCTTTGCATGAAACCAGTCATATCTGTTCTGCAGAAATAATAGAAGATGCCGTAACCATATATATACAATCCAGTAGAGCCACCACAAAAAAATGACCTGTGTTAAAATAGACAACTCTCGTTTAGTTTTTATCATATATATTTTACGACAAAATGTATTCAAGGCCATAATAGTATATACAGTAGTAAATAACGCACCTCCACCACCATTGATGATCTTCAGCAGCAAGCTGGAAATATGTCAGTGCTACTGACACCAAAGCAGTTGTGATCAAAAGGAAGATGAAGACCACAAACATAATATTATAAAGTGTGTAAACCCGATGGCCCCAAACAGTTGCGAATATATAGTAAAGCTGAACATAAACGACACTAAAAGGCAAAATTCCTGCTAAAGCCATTTGTGGGAGAAGGCCTCTGTACCAACGTAACCGAGGAATCTCTTTAGGACATTTGCTAGTTCTGCATGGAGCATGGAAATCAGATGCTGTGTTTTTTCCAACATATCCTCCTAAGAGAAGCAATGGTAATACTAAGAATATTAAGAGAAGAGCTAATATGACTATTGCTTCCAACGGCAATGCAGCAGTTACTCCATAGAAAATGGCAACACTGTTTAGAAAACCAAATGTAAGAAAGAGAGGCCCAAAATATAGTCCTGCTGTCAGCAATAAGTTCTTCATCTGTCAAGCAAAAAAAAAAAGTTTGCTGTGAATAAAAGTTATATTGTATCGAATTGTGTTGATGATTTTGCATACCCGAGGGGTTCCTTCAAGTTGGGAGTAGAAAGAAACAGCTGTATATCCTGAGACCACAGACGTAATTGCATATGCAATGACAAGTGCATTCCAGAATACACCTCGAACATAGGGCTGAAAGTAGCCCATGAGGCCTATAATAAGAACTGATGCGATGCTGCAGTGTAATTAAACGAAGATTGTAAAATCTAACATTCGGTCAACTGAGTTACAGATTGAATACTCACAGTAAAAGCAAGTGGGTGCCAGAACCAAGAGCAGCAGCAAATAAGGACTTATGTTTTGGGAATCTAAACACATCACCATGAATCTTTTTCCATCCCGTCACTTCTTGGTCATCATCAACTTGATCCTCTTCCACGTCGTTTAAATTCCTTTTCTTATCCATGCATTGACAAAAAAAATTTTAGAAAAAGACTCATACAAGATGAAATAGAGAGCCAAAAATACTGTAATAGGATTCATGCTTGGAAATGTCTTTGTTGAGAACTAGCACGTAGAATGTCACTAAGCAAATGATCAAAATGAAGATTGCGACACTTGAATATGTAATTGAGTAACGATGTATAGACAAATGGTGCGGTAAAAAGGCGGAACTGATGTATTTCTCCATTCTTTTATAAAAAGATTGTTCTGTAACTGACCACTTAACGGAGTATATGAACTTGACATCAACTTCCTTGTCATCTGTCAGATCTACCAATGAATCATGAACCATTTTACAAGTTACCTCTATAACTCTATCCTTATTGTAAAAAACTTCAAATATAGAATGCGTGTACAAAAAGTATTGGTTCTTGATCCTTTCCTCTGTATAATTACTTCGAGTTTCTCCAATGAAAGCCCAAATTGGCAAATCGTCATAATACATTTGCGTATAGTAATCCTTTTCTATCACACTTCTGAGCTGAGAAACGTCACTTTTGCTCAACTTCTTACTGCATAATACTTCATAACCTTTATCCACAAGAAATTCAAGCTTATAAGGAGCTGAAACAAGATGATCTCCATTCAACATTTCACCAAGATTAAGCTTCTTCTCAATCAAAGTCTCTGTAATTGGATAAACAATATAAACCAGTATTAGCAAGTTAAAACCGTGTACTCACAATGAGTACAGATGGGAATATACGAAAGACCATCATATACCAAAAATAAGTACCTGGAGAACAAAAGGGGAGATCATAATAAGCATATGTTTCCCTGGAATAAAGTTGCATAAGAATAAGGGGAAAAAATTTATAACAACGATACAATTTTGGAGAAAATGTGACTAACTGTGGATTATGGAATGGACCAACTTTATTGGCATAGAAGGGAACAATATCTCCTTTATTGTAGCGATGATTAGAGGCATCTGACTCTACTTGGCTTCCAATACAGATTAACACAAGAGTAACATAAAGAACTTTTGGTAATCCAACCATCATTATAACTCTGTGAAACAAAAGCGAGAGATTACAATAGTCATTTACTGTACATGTTTCAAGCACTCAAAAACAGCTAATCAGACTAAAAAATTAAAGCCGTTATATAGTAGGTCACTTTTTGGTCATTTCTTTTCGGATATGAGACATCTATCTATCGAGTGTAACAACAGTCGACCTCAAAAGTAAGATGGACAGAATTTTTATACGAGTTGGTCTAATTTGTGGCCTAAGAGCACACTTAACATACATTCAATATATTGTAAATTGATTTTCTTACACATTAGTTAAGGACTTAACTCTAGTTTTCATATCTTTAAAAGAAACTTAGAGCATCCACAATGGTAGAAATAAGCATAAACCTTTCCATCTTTCTTAGACCTTTTCATATAAACCCACCATAGTGGATGCCCTTAGAAAGACTAATTAATGTGTAGAAATGCATTTGCAATATAGATGTAAATTCGAAATTTACTGATCGTGTCTTAACATTTACCCTTATGGGACAAGTTAAACGACCCTTTATCCTACACGAATAGAGCAATGATATATAGATCTGTTTAATACAGCTAATTCATTCATTCTCGGACAAGTGCCATACACTCCCTCTCCCTCTCCCTCTCCCTCTTAGGTCTATCTCTCCTAATATTTAGCAAACATGTTACCACATGTCTCGACCTCCGTCTTAGGTCTATCTTTAAGTCTACCAATTACGACTGCAAATTATATTCTTTTAACTTGATAACTTAATCAGCTAGTTATGGAAACTAATAATTAAGCTCTCATTATAGGTATATAGATCGAATAACACCATTCTCTAATACAAATATATTACTGTAACAAACTGAAAAGGTGGAGGGAAATAGTGTTTGTCTAGATAAATGAAGGGTGAAGGCTATAGCTGACCAACTTACTTTTTTCCGAGTTACCATGCAAAAACCAAGTGTTGTAAAACATGGGTTACAAGGGCGAGTAATCCATGATTACTCGCTACAAGGTCAATGACATATTAATCGATGTTTACTCGCTACAAGATCAAAACTTGGGGTTAACTCGGCCAAACTGGTTTGAAAGTATTTCAACAATTGTGTTATGTTTCGAAGCAGATTTCCATCATTATATGGTCAATTCGATGAATCAACAAACGATACGCATAATTTCGAAATGCATGTATAAAAATTCTAATCTAATCAATCCTCAAATACTCCTCGGCTCCACGCCTAAGCCGTTACGAGCTATAAGTTAGTTGATTGCCCGACTAGACCCCTAGCATCTTTTACAACATGGAAAAATCATAATTTTCTTTTTACTACCGATATGATAAAAATACTCTAAAATTTTGTGTTGGTAATTCTCATTGGACGTGGGAGGGTCTTTTGGTAATTCTTTTGTGTGTTAGCAAAAAATATCATATTAGGACATAATTTGAAGTATAATTAATCTTCACCCATAAATAATGAACAAATCAAGATATGAACAATCCAACATATGCTTTTGGTGTAATTGAAACCAAATGCAAGGCATCCTATTTACAGATGCACCATGTGAAGTTGCTAACAAGTTGATGAGATTTCAAAAATATAAGACCCACCTCAATTTGAGCCAGTAATTCAGCAACATATATATGTCATTATATTCAAAATCAAACAAACACGAAACAATAAATACTTAAAACAATGGAAGATATATTACCTTTTGAAGTGGTTGCAGTCTTGGATTAACCAGAAATGATGTTTTGGGGTAGGAGGCGACTTTGACTTTGACTTTGACTTCTAAACTGTCGTGAGTTATGTGTTACTGTACTTTGTCTGAATATTTTTAAATAAGTTACATCCTTCACTTATCCTTGCCTTTCAACATAAGTAATAAGGCTTACTTAAGGCGGAAGGTGTAGTTGAAAGTTTTCCCACGCCACATCAGCTTCATATCATTAAAAAAAAAAACACTTCTTTTATTTATTTTTTTCTCTCAAATTTCCTTTAATCATTGCAACAACTTATTTCTCTTCTATTAATTTTTTATATTCATTAAAAATGCCTCTAAACATACATACTAACACACAACAACTAATAAAATACACTTTATTTCTCCAACTTAACTTTTTTTTTCCTACAAAGTGAGGTGATGTTGTTTGCTTTTTACCATTGACATAGCATAGATTCCTTATGATTTTCACCGTCCACGCCCTCCACATTTGGAGCATCTAAAAAATACTTCACAAAAGCGATGAAATAACCATTCATCCCTAAGATTGTACAAAAAATACTTAGCAAAAAATGAAATGACCATTTTGCCCTCATGTGCAAGGTACATGCGGGAAGTTAACAGTAGTTGAATAAGAGATAACGGTCAAAGGGACCTTGTATAATGAAAAATATGAAAAAGGGACCTTTGGTGATGAAAATTTCTTTGCTAGACTGAGTGATATTTTGGTACAAGTTAAGAGACGAACGGTGTATTTTACTCTTTGTTAAATTATAAAATGGTTAAAAAAAAAAAAAAAAAAAAAAAAAAAAAAAAAAAAAAAAAAACTGATAAGTTTAAGTCTATAAAAATTATTTAAAACTTAACAAACAAAGTTTTATTAAAACACATTGTTTAAGTGCTTTTTTTTTTTTTTTTTTTTTTTTTTTTTTTTTTTTTTTTACAAAATCGTGAGTTTATATAAATTTGTTTTGCTAGATGAAATTTAAATTAAGTTTTGACTTTCTATTGCATAAGACTATTATCACTACATTTTCTTCAAATTGGTAAAATTGATAGAGCTATACTATTTGTCTAGTTAAAACCTTTTTCAAAGAGATTTCACCATTTTGTATTACTTTATTCAACTGGCAAGTGCTGCAGCAGTAGCAATGGCAGAAACATGTTCTCACTCAAAGTCAACTCTTTCGACCATATGCATTCTCATTTCTAATAAGCACCAAACACATGTCATCTTCTTCACCACTCTAATCTCCTCATTAGCAACTAGTAATAAGGTATCTCACTAATTTTCATATATATTCTTATGTTCAAAAAAATTGCATCTGTTAACATTTCTGCAAATATGTAATTGTAATGGAATTCCAAGAAGTATATTATTCATCACTCAATGCCATTTAGCTTTATTAGAGCTTCATATATGCAATTAGATTTAGAAGTTGAGTTAGTTCCCCCTTTGATCAAGATTTAGCAGTAAATTCAACAATGTATCTCACATTAGTTGGAGTAATTTAGTTGTTTGACCATAAATACTATATTTGTTATGATTCAGTATTACTCGAATCAATGTTGATGATAATTAGGTCACTGCTTGATCCTACAATGTTTGTACATTTGTGTTGAATGTTGATCTGTATCGTCTTCAATGTATCGCCAGCTTCTGGTTACGCCTACACCAATAAAAACTACTCCTTCCATCCCAAAATTATTTACCACGCACAAAAATAAACACAGTTTTCGAAAAGTGCAATCATTATTATGTCACCGATGCAACTTTTATCTTTACCTTTAGAAAAAAGATTATTTGTCGGACATCAGAAGTGGACAATTATTTTGACACATACCAAAAATGAAAGATGGGAGTATAATCTTTAGTATTGTTCGATTTCATTATACACACGTATTTTCTGCTTTTTCTTAGTTCACATTGCACATTTGCACGTTCATATCGTTACACATGGTTAACATTAGTGTGATCCAATTTTAGGGTGTCATCAGTGGCGGAACTTGAACATTTATTTTGGGGGGGGCGAATTTATTTTCGGAGGGCCGAATCGGAGATTTTTTTGTAAACTCAACTAAATTACCCTTAAAACCTATAATATTTACACTAGTTGTCGCAACTTTTGGGGGGGCCGGGACCCTCCCCTGCCCCTTAAAAGGTCCGCCCCTGGGTGTCATCTGATATATATTGTTACTCCAGGTTAGATTTATATCTAAAAAGAAAGTACTAATTTAGTAAGTTTTTTTTATTTGTCTTCTACACTTGGGTGGTATTTAGTACTCGAAATTCTGAAAGAACAGGACTATCTCACTATGCTTTAGTATAAGACTATTAAAGAAATGACCATTGTGGGCTCGTAAGGGTTTGAATCTCAAAATATTTGACATCTTTATATTATTATCTCTGTATTTCTTTTTCATTTTTTGGTGAAAAGGTGAATATATATTAATCCACACACTAGAACTTTACATCAAATAACAAGATTGGATAAGGACATGCCCAAAATCCATCAAGAATAGAAAAGAAAACATTCAGCCTCTAAAACAGAATTAATACTATGAAAATACAAATTGAAACTGCTATACCAAACACTCTATATTCACCAAAAGACCTTAGCCTCATGACTAAATTTCCTACCAATGTTACCCAAACACAGGCCAAAGTAGTGCAGTCCATCCTCACACTAATTGAATCTGTGAGAATAACAAAGGAAGGCATCATCATGTAGGCTAAAGCACCTCTGACATCACCAGTGAAGAGATTAAAAGACTGACTATATTTCCCATTCATATTCACAGCCTCAAAACCATACTTGCAGCCCCACACCTCATAAGCACAATATGAAAACCATGAATATAAACAGGCATCATCAACATCCATTAAACCTCCAATGCCAATACAAGGCTAGGACCAAGAAGTCCATCTTTCATGACTCTCTATTCCTAGCAACTTGTATTGACCACCTTTAATCATCCCAACATTCCATTCACAAACCTTTCTAGTCAGTTTATATAAGTATCTGCAGTTCATACTTAACTGGACTAGAACACAAAGAAGATAAGGATTAGTGTATTGATTCCACCAGTTGTCCTTAACTCCCTTTACATAACTACAGGAGAACGACACAGAGTAAATCAAGCTAATACTAAGAATGAGATTTGTAATCCAATATGCTGGACTACAGCTTTCTACACACCTCACAGTCAAACATATGGATACAAACACATTATAGTAACAACTAGATGACTCATGAAGCTTCTAGCTACACAATTAAACAACTGCAGATTAGTCTTTTAGCATTTTCCATGCTACTTTCCATTATATAGACCAATAACACTGTTGTAGAAGTTCTTTCAGACATGACATTTAACAAGACTTCCAGAGTAACTTGTGCCATTGCTTAGCATAAATGACACAGAACATGCTCTTTATTCTCAAACATGTCCTTATATGGTCAGGAGTTACTAAACTCCATTGCACTACAAATCCTTTAACAGTATGAAAAACAGATAATCCCTACAAGTATAGTCCCATCTTTCATGACTCACACAAGAGGGAAATCTGTCTTTATCTCAGAACTTCTGTATCAAAGTCACACTCATATCTTCTCACCGTTTGTTGTCCAGACTAACAATGATGGTAGGGTTATCAAAAATCCCGTTTATTGCTCTTCTGTTAATCTGCCTTGGAAGCCAAGTAAGACCTGACTCCCCTGATCATCGCTACTGGGTTGGAGATACAGTCCCCATCTATGCCAACAAAGTTGGTCCGTACCATAATCTTCGGTTAGCCACATTTCCTTTCTTTTTGCACAATAAAATTGTCATCTGTCTGCAATTCATTTGATATAGTTCCTAAGTTTCAGATATTGTTTATTTTGGCATTTTCTCTTACAACCTTAAATAATTTCTCCAGGGAAAGATATGATTATTATGATTTTCCCTTTTGTTCTCCAGGTACTTCCGGAATTTGTTGATTGCTTTATGTTCTTTTATACTTTTCTGTGCGCACTGTGACATATTTCTATAATTTATTCTCTAATATTGCTACGATATGTATCAAATAACAGATACTGTGATAGAGAAGAAGGATAATCTAGGCAAGATTTTGACTGGGGAGCGTCTTGTTTCAACTCCGTATACAGTTGGATTCCTTGTTGATAAAAAGTTTGAATTATCATGCCATAAGATACTAACAAAAGCAGATGTTTCTCTGTTTAGAAGTATGATAAAGAATGATTACAAAATGCAATTATATTATGACGACTTGCCAATTTGGGGTTATGTTGGATGGATTAAACGGGATTATGACGATGAAAATAAGAGCAAATATTACCTATATAAGCATTTTGATTTCGAAATTTTCTATAACAAAGACCGGGTTATTGAGGTATATCTTCGAGCCAATTTTGATTATCTGGTAGATGTAACTGAGGACAAGGAAATTGATGTGAAATTCACATATTCCGTCACGTGGGGCGAGACAGAACGTTCATTTGATGAGCGATTGATAAATCATGTAACTTCTTCCATCTTACCACATCATGCATCTATTTATGGTTATGCGATTGCAAATACAAGTTTCACAATCATCATTATCGTCATTTGCCTACTCATCTTTTACATACGAGTCCTTAGCAAAGACATTTCCAGGTAACACTAATTGATTACAGTTATGCATTTCCGATCTTCTGTGACCCTTGACGTTCATAAAAAAGAATTTCCCACATTCATGAAAATGATAGGTATGCATGTGATGTTGAAGAGCCTGAAGTGACGACTGATAAGCAAGACGAGACAGCATGGAAGAACATCCATGGTGACGTGTTTAGATTTCCTGAACATAAGTCCTTATTTGCTGCAGCTCTTGGCTCTGGCTCCCAGTTACTTGTACTGTTAGTATATCCGAATATCACCTTTTTTATACTATTTCTTATGCAAACACAACCAAAAATAATACTCAAACCTTCATCATGTTCTTTTTGCAGAATGGTAACCATTCTTATTTTGGGAGTAATGGGTGTTTTTCAGCCCTATACTCAAGGAGTATACTTGAAAGCACTTGTCACTTTATATTCAGTTACATCTATTGTGTCGGGATATACATCTGTTTCTTTTTATTGTCAACTCGAAGGAAGAGAATGGGTAAGCGCAAGACTGCAAATATTAATATAATTTGACACTTATCTATAAATCTCAATTCTTTTTTTATTTCATTTCTTGCTTGACAGATGAAAAACCTATTGCTGACAGCAGGATTATATCTCGGGCCTCTTTTCCTTACATTTAGTTTTACCAATACTTATGCAGTTTTCGATGGAGAACCTGATGCAATTCCATTAAGTTCAGTAATAGAGTTATCTCTTGTGTGGATGTTTCTTGCGTTCCCGTTACTTCTTTTAGGTGGAGTCGTTGGTAAAAATAGTGCGTTTGATTTCCATGCACCATGCAGGACCGCCAAATGTCCTAGAGAGGTTCCTCGGCTACATTGGTACAAGCGTATCATTCCTCAGATGATCTTGGCGGGTTTCTTACCATTTAGTGTCATTAACATTCCACTTTTTGACAATCTTTACACCGTTTGGGGTCATGGGTTTAACATATTTTACAATTATATGGCCATTATGTTCATTCTTCTTTTGATCATGACCGCTTTAGTTTCTGTGTGGCTCACGTACTTCCAGCTTGCTGTCGAAAATCATGAATGGTGGTGGAGATCATTTTTGTGTGGTGGATCAACGGGATTGTATGTGTATGGTTATGGCATCTATTACTACTACTGTATATCTGACATGTACACTTTGGTGCAAACTTTCTCATTTTTCGGCTACATGGCTTGCCTCAGCTATGGAATCTTTCTTGCTCTTGGATTTGTGGGTTTCCAGGCCTCATTGTTCTTTGTCCGCTACTTATACGCCTCCATAAAATGTGACTAGGAGGTATATGATTTCTTGTGTCCAATATTGTTAGTTGATGGCACAATACCTTTTTATACATGCATTTTCAGTATTCTTGTAATAAAAGGCTTACTACTTGGGATGGCCAAGTAAATGTCCTGAAACCACCACGGGAATACCAGTTAGGGCCCGGGGTATCAAGAACACGTTCCTTCTCCGTTTTACCCGTTTCGTATCTAAATTTTGGTTGTTTATGGCATATTGGTAGTAGAGATTGAAGTAGATTGCATGTACCTTTTATTCAATGTTTATGGGTCTCTACATCACTACATGTTCATAACGTAATGTAACTGAACTCTAGAAAGTGGCGCATCAAGAAAAAAAAATGTTATTAATGTTTGCAGAATTCTTAAAAAATAATTACCAGATTTTAATTCTAGTGAAGGAACATTGCTAGACAAAAAAACACGTTTTGCTACACATGCAGTATCTCACATTGTCTAGAACAAAACTGTATATAAGTTTTTTTTTTTTTTTTTTTAAATCAGTTTTATAAAGTGCTGGTATGTGTACATCTAACTTGATCGTTGGTAGAAAGTACGGACTAACTGCTGTTAGTTAGGTTGTCCCAAGTCAGAAATAATTAGAATGATCTATATAGGACTAAAAATGTTACGTAATACATAATAATTGAGCTGCTTGCCAAAACTTTCATAGGAAAATAAAAAAGCTTATGAGAAATAAAACCCGCCGTTAATACAATCACTAAAAAGGATGTCTCCAAGTCCTAAACAATCAGGGGCTGATAAAATATAATGACCTAGCACTGAATAATTTAATTGTCTGAATGATTCAAAAGCTCTGTTTGATGAATCAACATTCTGAATATCTAAAATTATGATTTTAATATTTCATGGCAATAAATTTGTGGTTATTATAAAGGCATAATACCATATATTTTTTCATTAAAACAAAACAAAAACGCAAAAAAAAAAAGAAAAAAAAAAGTTGAAAGTATATGTGTCAGCCACTCCATCTATACTACATATAAAATGAAAATGGTCAAATGTGAAATGTTAAAATTGAAAATGATTAAATGTGAGAGAAACTTAAAATATGTTAGGAAGTCTTTATATTATTTCCGGAAAGCATATGCAAAGCTGGAATCTATTACGTAATATACATTAAAAAAAAAACGGGTAACCCGGGTCGCTTCAAACCCAGCGGGTTGACTCGTTTTTCGACCCAACCTGGCAGGTTCGCCTGGTTTAATTTGATCCATTCTTTCGACCGGAAAGTTCAACTGGTTAAACTGCCCGAGTCGAATCGGGTTTCAAAAATTATGTTTAATCCCCAAATTCTCAAACTTTTATTACTACTTTTTGTATATAACCCATTAATATATATATATATATATATATATATATATATATATATATATATATATCACTAAAACTATATACCGTTATAAAATCCCGTTGCTATTCACAGGTACTCGTCTAGTATTGAATAATATATGCTTAGATAAAAGGACACACCAACACATAAATTAAATAAATAAATGACGATAGGGACGTGCGAATAAAAATGATTAATAAAAGGAGAGTAGGAGACACGTGAGTCGCTGAATGGTTTAGGGAATGGATTTGGATTTGGTGGAATCGGTCAGAGGCATTTCGCTAGTTCAGAGGTGCTTTTTTTTCAGTCAAACACGTTGTATACTCCCCGCTTCAGCAATCAGCACTGACCCATCCTATTAAGTGTCAATCAAAACCCCAAGTTGTTTAAAAATCATTACACAAGACAAAACCAAAAAAAAACCTCGTACCAAAGGAAAGAAAGTTGTAATATCAATAAATGGATCAATCGAGTTTCTTTGCGTTTTTCGTCCGCAAATACATTCAGTGTTTGGTTTGACACCAAATAAACTGAAAAATAAACCAGGCCAAAACCGAATAAAACCAAATCGTTTTAATTGCTGTATGTTGTGTTTGAAACTGAACCGAAATATTTAATCCGTATTTGGTTTGGTGTATGGTTTGACAAAAATTATAATCAAACCGAAAATCTGAATATCCATATCTACAAAAAAAATACTACCTCCGTCCCAAAATTATTATCTATGTTTGACTTTTTAAGTCTTTCATTGAAAACTTTGACTATAAATATTTGTATTGTGTTATATAATACTTGATAGAAATTTATTTCTATGAAAATACATTAAAAACATAATCCATTCATATATTTTTCATCAAGTAAACCTAACACAAACAAAAGCACTTAAGGTCAAAGTTAAAAAAGATAGACCGAAAAAGTCAAACGTGTACAATAATTTTGAGACAGATGGAGTAATAAAAATAAAAAATCAAATTATACATATAGTTTCTACTCGATCATTCTAACTAATAATCCAAAAATCTCAAAATATCGTTAAAGCTAAAGAAAACAAAATTCTAAAATCAAGCATTCAGATGCATGTCCTTAAGAATGAATTAACCTACTTGATCCTTATAATTTTCATGTAATCTACTCCTACCATTATTTCACACACCATCCATTAATAAAAAAGATGAGTAATCAATACATAATTTACTTGATCATTTATGAACAATTAAAAGGATTTAAAGACGTTAAATTTGACAAACAAGTTCAATACATAATTGAATTTGTAAATAATAAATATGTAAGAATTTTATAGTGTGTGAATGATTATAATCTTTATATCAAATTGAATCGTATAATCACTTTGAGGTTAAAGTATTTTGACCATATATGTCTCATGTTCACGAAATTCTTAATATAAGATAGGTTTTTCAATCGTATTTTAAGAAAAGAGAAATCAATCTGAAAAACCACGTTGGTGTATTGTTTTAGTGTTATGTTTTGCAAATTAAATGAGACCAGAAACATGGTTACACCAACCGAAATTTGCTTATCTTTTGTTTTTTTTTGGGTAAAGGGGAGTAATCATGCACCCTGGTAAATGTATTAAATCCAAAACGTTAAAGTACAAATGGAATGTGGCTGAAGTACCACATTAACCTCAAGCTAAAATAGCTTGATAAACAAACTACCTAGAGCTTATGACATGCCAAAAGCTCTTGACAATTCCAGAATCAAGAAGAACCTAGAACAAGAAACAGTAACTAATCAAAACTAACCAGCAGCATCCGTGAAAGATAAACTTCCACCTTTTGCAAAGTTAGGGAGTAAATTAGCTGATTCATCATACATGTTATCCACACAATCATCATCACCATCTTCATCAGTAGCAAGAGCAACATAAGGATTGGATGTAGACACTTCACCTCCCTTAGAGGAGGGACCTTTAGACTTCAACTTAGATGACGAAGTAGGCACATTATAAGTAGCTCCCTTCTTGGGTTCACTAGGAGCCTTCTTAGGCTCATACCTGACAGTCTGCTTAACAGACGTACCAACCTGACTCCCTAAACCAGACTGGCCTTTACCTTTTTTCTTCTTACGACTCACCTTTTGGAAACCATCATTAGCAAGCATAGCAGCAGGAGGAACCACATTATGAGTAGGAACAACTGGAGGAGTAATTTCTTTTTTAGGACAATTCTCATGGATGTGCCCAAAAATCTTACAAGAAATGCACCTAGGAGGCCTCCATTCATATTCAACTCGGATAGATTCATTAGAAAATCCATCCCCTGTAAGAGAGGGGACACCAATAGTGATAACATCCACGAGCTCATCAGCTGAACCCACTTCAATCAAACACCGAGCAAAACTGCTTCTACCCCAAGAATCCTTACACATAGAGCTTGTGTACGAATCCATCATAATAGGTTTGCCAATAAATGAAGCAATCAAGTTAATACCCTCATCTTCAAAAACTTGGATAGGCACATCATGCAGTTTAACCCATATCGGAATGCGAGTCAACTCTTCCTTACATACGCTAGTACCAATAGACCATTTCTTAAGGATGATTGGAGAGTTACGAATCATCCAAGGACCATCTTCCATAACAGATTCTAAACCAGCTTGAGTATCAAATTTAAAAAAGAAAAAACCTTTAGCATTCATCATAATCTTTTTCAAACCATACTTAGCCCAATTGTTTCTAACAAAGTAATCAACCACCGGAAACGCCATTCTCTTCCCAATAAAGTAGCCATATAAAGTGTGCTCAAGGCGTGCACTAACCTTTTCTACTACTCTACGTGGAATAGACACGTTAACTCCTTCACAAACATCCTCATCAACCAAAGGACCAGACGGAGATGCTTTAAAAGCCTTCCACAAACCATCGACCGCAGCTTGAACCCTTTGAAAAACATCATCATCCAAAGTATCCAACACCTTATAGTTACCAGCTTCCACAGCTTTAGCAAAAGCATCGATATCCTCTAGAGTTTTAAGAGATATGCCAAATAAAGTTTCAATAAAGTCATGCATACTCTTAGGAGAGGACTCCACATCTGATTCATGTGAACAACCAGAACCATGTGGAATCGGCTCCACAAGTTTTTCATCAATAACATTCCTATGAGATTTCTTATGCTTCCTCATAGTCACATACGACGCATCAACCGATCTTAAAAGTTCAGAAGCACTAAGATCATCCGCATTACCAACCTTCTCTAAACCAGCTTTTTCCATACCGATTACAAAAAGTAATTAAACAAGCAAAACCCTAAATAGCGAAACCCTAAAAAACGATTAGAATAAAACCAAAGATCCACGGCAATCTTTAAATCGTGAGCCTCAACAGATGTCGAGACATGCATATATAACAAAAGAACCCTAATCGACTTTCATAATTAATTCGCACTAGGAGGAAAGGAAAGATCGATTAGATGAAAACCCAAAAAACACAACCAGCGATTAACAAAAAACCTTAAAGAAACCGAAACCCTAACTCGATCAAATCTGAATCCTAATAAAAATAATGTTATAGGACTGAATTAAATAAATTAACCGTCCAAAACACAATCGTTATAAGGATTAGGACAAGATTAGAGGATTAGAGATCGTTTTTTGAGAAGGTAAGGTTTTGAGAAAATTCGCCCATAGCTGCTAGGGTTTTGTTAATTTGCTTATCTTTTGTTATTTACCAAACATCGTGATGGTTTGTAAAAAGGCGAGAAAAGTATCTTCGGTTAGTTTTGATGGGTAAAATCATTTAGGTTATAGGGCTTGGGAGGGGGACGACTTTTCTTATCACAAACAGCATCAAGCTAGCTATAACGAATGTGCATTTTAAACCTACACTGATTATCTGATCTTAAAAACTTTTAATTTTGAATAAACACAGTCACTTATCATAGTGGAGTAACAACAAAATCCATAAAACACAAAACAAAATCCGTACCATAAAGTTGGATGAAACAACAGCTGGACAAGGCTGCACAAGAACATAACTTGTCCAGTTGTCCACAAAAGACTCGTTCAAACACATACAAATTGGAGCCAAAGAAATATTCTCTTTAAAGTTTAAACTCTTTTAAGCTTAATAAATAGTACTTCAGACACACGTCTCACACGCTAGCTTACTCGCTAAGATCCTATACGCGTCATTCACACAAATCATACTATAAAAAACACCACGTACTCCACTTGTCTGTCGGCACTACTCACTCACATTCCTCTTTGCTTCCTTACCACCATCATCCACTGCACCACCGTCCTAGCTCCACTTCACTAGCACAACTATATATATACTCACTTAATTGGAACATCATGTCTGCAAGCACACTATCACCGGTTGGTCGTATTCTAGGACGTCGTGCTAGTCCGCCTAGGTTGGTACCCGAACGAGGACAAGTTCTTAGGAATGTGATCAGGGCTGTTTTCTCATGCTTGTGCTGCAAGGGAGCGAGACAAAGAGTAGGCGTGTCTAGAAGAAGTGCTACGGTGGCTCCGGTATAGTTCATCGAATGGTGGTCAGATATGATTTGTGTAGTAGTACTAGTAGTAGGTGACTTGATTTAATTCATTTTGTTTTGTTGGTATTCATTTTCTAAATATTTTTACCAGCTAGATCTTCAATTTAGCTCGATTGATGAATAATTTTTATCACGGTTTTTGTTGTAACGAATGGTGTAATCCGGTTATCATGTACTGTGGTTATTTATTTGAAGTTTAGTTAACTTCGATCTTAATACTAATTAAGAATTTAATTTAAATTCTATTTTCCTCTGTTTTGCTTCTTTCTCATTACCGTAATAGAGTTCGGTTTTCACAATTTGGTTTACATGGAATCATGGAGATACCACATAAATTAGCTAGTTGAAATTTGAAAGTTATTTGGGTTGAATCATCTGGCCGGTGAAGGTGTACCTGAGGATGGATGATATAACACACATCCAACCTTCACATCAAAGTACAGTATAATTTTGTTTAGTTAGGCGGGTTGACTTTTTTGATTTTTAATACTAGTAGGTATGAGTTTATTACAGCTTGAGCTTTAGTTATTGAATAAGTTGTGTGTCATAACTCATAAGCTCCATGATAAGTTGTATTTTGATTTTTTAGTAAACCTATCTTGGAGAAAGCTTAAAGACGGATAAAACAGTACGTGACTGTATTTTGATGCTAAAAACCTAAGTTGACTTCGATGAATTCGAATATGTGCATATAATTGGTCAACAACAATTTAGCCATATATACCATAAATGGTAAATACAGTACTTATAATACGCCTATCGTGTTAACTAAAATTCTCGTGGATCTGAAGTCATAGAGCTTATTTATTCCACGACTTTTATAGAAAAGTTGCATAACTTTAATACGTAATAAAAGTCTTTTTTTTTTTTTTTTTTTTTTTTAAATAGAGAAGAAATAATAGTTGCAAGCTACTCAAATTCAATGTGATTAACTAAGAAACTTGGACCTTTTCCTCCCTTTTGACTCTTCTTTAACCTTTAACAGCTTCTAGTTCTTCTTAGTTTCCATGACTTGCTAAACTTGTCACAAATGCAGTGTATTTTTAATTTATTATGCACAACTGGTTTTATAAGCTAAGAGAGATGGTTCGGTCCTCTATAAACCTAATGTAGGTCTATTATGAGCTGATAGATAAAATATAATGCAAATGATTGATAAAATTTATCCGGTACACGATATTGTCTAGTCGACTAAGGTGTGTTTGATGCAAAGCGTTTAGAAGCACGTAGAAGCGATGAGCGTGGAACATTGTGATTTTTAATACTCGCCAGGCAAGCAGCAAGTAGTTTTTTTCTCGGAATGCTCATTTTTCAATGATCCATAAGTAGTATTTTAGGAGCGTTAAGCATTTTGGAGCTGTTTTACACATTATAATTACGCCTACAGCTACGTTACTAAACTTTTTCATTGAAAAACAACTACCGTTTACTGCTACTGCTTACTGATACTACTCGTTACTATAATTACTTTTTTCAAACACAGCCTTACCTCGGGAGTAATCCAAAAGCATGTCAGAAAATGGGTTGTTGGGGAACACTTATTTACGGTTATCTTAGGGTGCGTTTGGTATGCTTGATGGAATCACTATAGGTATAGGTTTGAGAATAGAGTGGAATGGCAATGGGTATTTAGATATCACTTTTTATGGGTATCCACATACCCACCAAATCATACTCCTATGAGGAAACCCACATATCATGGGTATCCTCATTCCATTGTGGTGGACCTCATAACCAACCAAACAACATTAATAACTTTGAAAGTCATAGATTCATTCTCATAGTAGGATACCAAACGCACCCTTAGACTTTCACCCTTAAGTTATAGCTAGTATTTCTAGAATTATATGTAAGAAAGTTTGGAGTTGGTGGAAGTCCCCTTCTTTATTTTGTCCTTCGCTTGATGATATTTTTAAAGGGGAATTTCGAGTTTCTCGACAAAAAGCTAGTGTCAAAGCTTTTACACGCTATATGCCTATCCCTTCTATGGCATATTTAAAGGTGGAGAAACAGGATTTTGCACGCACAAGTGATGACATTATTAGCCGCATCAGTTTTTACAAAAAGAAAAAGAAAAAGGTATTTTTCGAATACTAAAATATTTGACCCTTTCGAATAGGAATTTACAAATTTTCATCAGGTTCGTTAACCGGTCATGTGTTGCTTGAAAGGAACAAAAAATAATTGACTTATTGAAGATTTAATACTACTAGTATTAAAATATGAAAGGAATACGAACTTCAAGACTTAAAGAGTAAGAAAAAATAATTAAAAACCAGAGCAACGACTATTTCAACAAAATAAAATATTCAGATACATGACTAAAAGTCAAAAGCACGTTTTTCGGATCGTCCGTACAGTTTATCGACCCAACTCAAATTACTCCGTATTTATTATGACTCAAGCTACTTTAGACAATAAAGTCTCAATAAATGGTCTCAAAAGTTTGTTTGACCGGTTCAAGAAGATAGAACGAAAGCTAGTAATTTTCATTCACCAACTTTCATTTACCATTTATACATTAGTGAAAAATAATTTATCATTATCACGCTTTACATCCTAGTCATGGGCGGTTTTGGGCCGGCGCAGCATCAGCAATCGAGCCGGGTCCAACCCACTAAGGGGCACTAAAATTTTTTATACCCATTATATGTATGTATTAGGCCCAACCCATTATAGAGGTATTTTTTATACCCATTATATATACTAGGCCCAACCCTTTATACCCATTATAGGGGCACTTTTTTTTCCTTTTCGTGCTGGGCCTAATTTTTTTTTTGACGTTTTCAGCACCGCCCCTGATCCTAGTGCTTTTTTTAGCACAAAATCATTCCTCTGTTAGTAAAGTTGGCACAAAAACATCCATTCGTTAATAATATCGGTTAATAAGGACTAATGATGCAAATGATTTTCCATCATCAACTAACAAGAGTTAAAATATTTGCGTCGTTAGTTCTCATTGAGTTAAAATATTTGCATCATTAGTACTCATTGACTATAGAGTTAAAATATTTGCAATGTTAGTCCTTATTAAGTTAAAATATTTGCATCGTTAGTCCTCATTAACGATTCTTACATTTTTATCCTTTTTCGTCCGTTTTTCTCATGTTTTTATCAGTTTTTATACGTGTTCATCTGTTTTTATACATTTTCATCCATTTTTATCATGTTTTCATCCATTTCTTCCGTTTATTTTCATACATTTTTATCCGTGTTCATACACTTTTATTCGTTTTCGTCTATTATTCTACGTTTTTGTCCATTTTTCTTATGTTTTTATCTGTTTTCATCTATTTTTATACATATACTATGTATGAAAATGGATAAGAATATATGAAAATAGATAAAAACGTATGAAAACTTGACATTTGATAAAAATGTTTCTGTATCGATTTTAAATCACGATTTTGACCCCTTTCTGTTTCGAATCATTAAAAGTGTAAAACACGAAAGTTGTCTGGAATAATGTTTTACCTCAAGACTCACAAAAATTTAACATGGAATTGCAAAACAATGGCTGTTTACTACCAAAACTTAAGCGGTTTTTGACCAAATTCATAACTTATACATTTATAAAAGTGAGAATAGTCAACAGAAAAATAAACCCTACAATGTAAGAATAGTCAACGAGGATTAACAATGCAAATATTTTAACTCAATAAGGAATAACGATGCAAATATTTTAACTCTATAGTCAATGAGTACTAACGATGCAAATCTTAACCACAAGGATGTATTTTGAACTTTTCTCTATACATTATAATATTTCATCGTTTTACTATAAGCATTGGTGCTTCTAAACTATCAAGCTTTGACTTATAATAAGAGCATTATAACCAATTTTATCACATCATATCTATTAGTCTGTATTATTTGTATTGGGCTAAAGCCCACTTTTGAGATGAGTCCATGTAATCCAATGTATGTATTGTGATTATGGAACTTTCTTTCTCTACGATCAACTTCAACACCAACATAGTATAATGATACAACTAAAATCATCACCCAAATATACCTCACTTATATACAAATATATCCCATAATACACTCACATACACATACAAAAATTATTTCCTCTCTTTACACAACTCGATTGTGCAGACGATCGAGTTCTCTCAAATGGCAATGAAAATGCATCGAACAAAGGTGAGTGTAATAGGCATGACACGTCGAACAAGGTGCCAGCAAAGACGAAGACGCGTCTATAGTTCCTTTATTACGGGTAGCCTTATTTAGTTAATAGTTATATAAGCATGATAAACATGGGTGCTTCTAATTAAACAATAAAGCTAATACAATAATTTACATGAATCAATCAAAAAGTGTAATTGAATATGATAAGAGACTTAAGAGGATAGGATTTAAACGGTCATACCGCCATACCTCTTTATGAGGATAAGAAACTGCTTCTAGAAAGACATCCGATAAAAGATTGTAGATATATAGTATGTGTGTGTGCACGAGAGAGAGAGATAGAGATTGATATGTGTATAAGCGGGGACGAAGTTTTGAGTACTTTATAGAGAGGGCAAAAAAAGATTAATTTATTTGTAGGAGGGTCAAAAGTGTAAATTATTTTAGATTAAATAATAGTATAATACACTAAAATTAAGTGTCCTCCTGTTACAAGAGGTTAAAAAATAGAAAAATAAAATAAAAAATAAATAAATAATAAATAAAAATTAAAAAAAAATGAAGTACTCCGTACTATATATAAAGAGATATGTAATAAATGATATAAGGATGAAGTCAACGTGAATGTCTTGAGACTGGATCTTGAGATAGCAACGTTTTCACTCGCCAACGCAAACCGTGTACTTTATGTCAACCCCAACTTAACTAATGTTTCATTTACATGGACAATGAAAGTGATTGCTAGATTTTTTATACGTACACAAATCTTACATTATAAATCCGTCATAGCTAGTTATATTTTTGTTTTTCTAAAGAGATCTTATAAGTTTGATGATAATTTTTATCAATGTATATGCATTTTACCATGTGCTTAAGAGGGCGTTTGGTTGAAATGTAGGAATGAAAAAGGCAAAGATAGTGGTAAAGTAAAAGGAATATCATGTATGATGTAGCTTGGTTGAAATTTGAATGAGTAAAAATGATTTCCGCTTGTTATGACACTTCTATTTTGTAAATATCTTTTAAGAAAGATTTACGAAAAAAAGATAAAAAGATGATTTTGAAACAACAAAAACTTATCATTCATAAAACCGCAAGGGAAGATTTTGTTTATCATCACTAGTTATAATGCCCACATTTTTTAAAATTTTTTAAATCATATATTTTTATTTATTAAAAAACAAATAATTTAATCTTTGTTTTATTTGATTTATAATGTTTAATTATAGTTTTTTTATTATTAAAGATAATTATTTAAAAATTTTAATCCTATTATTAATTGCATCTTATCTATATTTTTTGTATTTATCTTCTATTTGTGTTATGGATAAATATAAAATGTTAACTAACTAGTTGGAAAACCGCGCGTTGCCGCGGGGTGTTTTTCGAATAGGGAAAGTGTAATAACGGCCGGTAGCTACTTAACGTCAATTTATTGACTAAGGACTGACTTTGCACTGGACATATAACATGAAAGACCAATTATGTAAATTATGAGAGGACTAAATATGCAACGAACTTCTGAGATGAAGGACCAATTTCGTACGGATTTTTAAAGAAAATGTTAAAGATAACGGTCGTTAGCTAATAGCCGTTAAATATTTAACGGTCGTTAGTTACTGTAGCTGGGAATAAAAAATAAAAAAAGTACTGTAGTTGTTCAACATTTTTGTTTTGACATCCCACCTAATAGTATATATAGATAATAAGAAAATAATTTTTTTTTAAATAAAATTATTACTAAATAAAGTATAAATCAATTTTTTTTAAATGAAAATTTTCAATAAAGATTTTATTTTATTATATAAAAAGATGTGTACATACAATACAACCATTCAATAAACAACAAAAACAAATTTGATATAAGTGAAGCTGTTCCAAAGGACAGACTTTTCGTGAATCCATACGTTTAGCAACACCTGGTCAAGGAGCTTTACTAGCACAACTAATCACATTATGGCTTGAAATATTTTGAAACCCCACTGTGAGAATCATTGAATCCAAATATAATGACGAATATAAAAAAAAATGACAGTTGAGGATAAAATAAAATAAAATAAAATAAAAAGATGACAGTTAAAGAAAATGGTAAATTGCAAAAATAGTCTTTAAAGTAGCCCAAATGCGCAAAAAATACACCGAGATAAAAAATTTGCAAAAACGACATTAATGTATTATTTTTTTGCAAAACAACCATCAAGAGCTAGTTTTTGCTAACTTTCGTTATTTTCCTCGTTAAGTGTCACGTCAATTATGATAGTATTGTCATTTTACTGTCTTTCCCGCCAATCACCTCAGTTGCAAGTGTTTTGCTTTACAAATTTAGTCCTTTAAAGCAATAGTTTATGTTTGTGTTTCAATTGCTTCCATGAACATTAATTTTATAAGTAAAGATCTTGAGAATGGTTAAGTTTTGGCAAAATCGCATGCACAGTACCCCGATCCCTGATTTAAAAATCCTTTATGGTAAGCATACTCTGTTCCATTTTCGTGGTTTTTCATTTAAACTTGTTATTGTTTTTGGAAGTTATTGATGTTTTATGTGTTGCACAGATTTAAATGAAACCATGTTTACTTTGAAAATCCATCACAATGGTGAATTTACCTCACCACCAGGAAGAAGATATCTCTTTGGAATACAAATTGGTTTGACGGAGTTCACTGTGACATTTTCTCCATGGATTTATTGGGTGAAATGTTAGAGGATTTAGGTTACATGGATCGTACCCTTGTGTTTACTCACTTTATGATACTTGGGGAGTCATTGGATGATGGTTTGCTACCACTAATGTCTGACAAAGATGCCAAGAGACTTGTGGAGTATGTTTCTAGATTTAGAGAATTGGAGTTGTATATTGAAACCGGTGTTTCATTGGTAGAGTGTCAGATGATGGAGCAAATGATGAGCAAGGGCAAGGGTGTGGTGATAGAAGAAATTGTGGATCATGATGTCAATGATGTTGTTGGAAGGGATCTTGATGGTGAGACGGAAAACAGTGGTAAATTACCATTGTTAGAGTGGCATAAGACAAGCCAACCTGAGAAGGTTGGACCTGTTTATGATACTGATTCTGACAATTAGTTCCCACCAACATTTTGTGTAGAAAAAATGGTTACAAATCATACAAAAAGGCTGAGTCATGAGTTTTAATTCAGGGGGTTATTGGAAGAGATTGGCCAAGAGTTTATGGTGGAGGATTCAAGTAAGGATTCCCTAGAGTCCACAGATGTGCTCGATTTTGATTATGCGAATTATGATGACACAAGTGATGGTGTTACCATTAGTGGAAATGAAAGGGATCTAAAGACTTGGATTAGTGAATAATCTGTTATACTTCTGCTATTGTGTTATAGTGGAAGATTATAACAATAAATCTAGTTGTTCTAAACTTAATCTACTGGTTGTGTAATAATTTACTAGAGTAAATGCATGCATAACCTTTTCTCCAATCTAATGGAAGCCAACAAATTAGGCAATTTTGGGTAATTTTGTTCAACTGTGCATGTACATTAATTTGCAAAAGTCAAACACAATAGTCAATTTGGCCAATTCTGGGTAATTTTTTGCATGTTCAATCATGTGCAAAAGTCAAACATGATTGTCAATTTAGGCAATTTTGGGTAATTGTGTGCAACTGTGCATGTACATTTATTTGCAAAAGCCAGACACAATTATCAATTTGGACAGTTCTGGGTAATTTTGTGCATGTTCAGTCATGTGCGAAAGTCAAACATGATTGTCAATTTGTACAATTTTGGGTAATTACTGCGAATAGATAACAAGTAGCCAAAAGATCAGTTAAGTTTACACCCATACAGTTAACCATTCACCAAAAGATCGGGTACATAAACCAATACAAACAAAAGACAAACATTAGACTAAGAAACTATATTAGCTGTCACAAAATGACCAAACACTATCCTCAAACCCAACACCTCTGTAAAACCCACATTTTTACTTCACGTTTAAATTACCAAAATGCCCTCCAATTTAAAATTTTGAATAATAACTTAAATAAAATACCAAATAAATCCCAAACACTTGGAAATTTGTAACAAATGGTAAATATAAATTTTGTTGGAGCATTTTAGTTATTTGGAACTTAGATAAAATATGTGGCATGCCAAAATATTATATAGTAGTCCAAAATGAATTAAAACTTTGTACCAAATTATTTATAAGTTAAGATATGCATCAAGTAATTTTGGAAACAATATTTCTAATTTTTTCTCCTTAATACCAGCCCATAATTCGGCCTAATCACCCCAAAATACCTTTCTATATTTTGGAATCCATTTTTACCATTTTAATAAACCTAAAAACCCTATTTTTCTCTCTAAAAATCCCTTGGAGGCTCCACGAATTTTCTGGAGTCCTCCTACATTTTTCATGGTCGTGGTTGATGTCCAAAAAGATGTTAAAAATAGTGAAAATATTTCTGGGTCGATAGTTTGATCGGGCTGATTTATTTTGGGCGATTTATCTTAGCCGAGAACAAGAAATTTGTTCTACCTCACCACACGTTTTAAAATCCTTCTGGTATTTTTCTATCACTTCTTATATCATATGTGACCTGTACAAAATATTGGAATTGATCCATGATGAATATATCACTTGTTCGAAATTAAAAACCCTAAAATGGATAAAAATATTCAATCAACAATACACAATTTTGCATGCTTCGAAAACATTTTTCCCAGGTCCTATACTGATGATAAAACTCTAAGAAAATATGTTTCATAATTTTGGAATCCTAAAATTTAGTTTTGGAATTTATGTATTAGTTACCGATCGACAAAATTAAAAAAAAAATAAAAAAAATAAAAAATAAAAATTAGGGTTTATGAATTAGGGTTTACGTTTTTCTGGTTTGTGATGTTAATTTAATGTTATAATTAATGTGTAATGATTAGTATGATGATTGGGGGATTAGGGTTAGGTTTTTGTTATGTTTTATTATTACCGATTGTAAATAAAAAAATAGAAGGGTGTGTTCTGTATATTTCTAAACTTTTTGGATATTTTTGAAACTTATTTTGGACCAGGGAAAAATAGTAGATAAAGTTACTTAAAGGGTATGATGTGCTAATTTGGTAAATTAAAGGCTTATTTGTAATTGTTATAATTAAAGGGGTTGTTTTGCAAATTAATTAAATGTAAGGACTAAAAATGTAAATTCTGGAAACTTGAAGCCATTTTGAGTAAATAATAATATTAAAAGTTTTTTGTGTAATTTTGAGTATTTATGGGCCTAATGTGTAATTATTATGGAATTATGGTTTAATTAATAAGTTTTGTAAACTTAAGGGACTAATTGTGTAAATTCTGAAATCTGAGGGGCTGAATAGTACTATATGTAAACTCTGATGTGACATTCTGAAATTTAGTAAAATAATATGCTTGTTTGGTAAATATGGACATTAGAGGGATTAAATCATGAATTATGTAAATATAAGGTTTGTTTTGTAAATATTATAACTAGAGGGGTATAAACTATAAAATTATGAAACAAAAGGGATTATGATGTCATTCTGAATAAGATGAGTATTAAATCAGTAACTTGAAGTATTTTCACTTGATACCTTTGAAATTGATGAAATTACAATTAAAACCCTGAACTTTGTGAACTTGTCATAGTTAACCTTAGACTTCTGTAACTTGTTAAAATATACCTTTATTCCATTATAATCTTTGAGTAAGGACTTAATCTAATCTGAAATGATAATATCTGTTAATTCTGGAAACCTGCTAATTATGGAAAGTTACTAAATCTGAAACGTTACTAAAAATAGAAAGATTACTTAAAATGGAAAGGTAAACTAAAAGTAATAATCTGAATTTGAATCCTTTGTAATTCCGTCTTCTACTCCTTTAGGTGTGAAGAAGGAGTGACCCTCTATTTTCTGTGGTTCTTGCTTTGGTCTGATTTGCTTTGTAATAAGGTACAGATATTTCGTACTCTTTCAGTAAGAGTGCACACCTCTTCTCTCTCGACTTTGTCTTCGATTTACTATCATATTTTGATTCCGTTTGAACTCTTATGATCCTTTCGATAACCTTTTGTGACCTTAACCTTTGAACCTTTGTGAGACTTTGGGATATTGTAACGGAAGGTGAGACCCTTGTGACACTTGGAATGTTCTTTTGGGATAATATAACGGGAGGTAAAAGTTCTTTTCTTAAATGTGATATAGAACCTTTTAAAGGAGAAATTATTTATAAAGACACTTTAATATGACTTAAGGCCATTTCTATATGGGACTTCCTATAAATTCATAAAGACCACTTTTAAAGAACACCTCATGACAACCATTATTAAAGATCACTTTTATAAATTTAATCTTTTGGAAGATCCTTGTTAAATAAACCTTTGTTATAAACCTTTTTGAATGGGGTTGTGCTACGAATTTTTTTTAAAACAAGTGATGGGAACCTGCTAAAAAGAACGTTTATTTTAAACTCTCATTATAACCCCTTTAATCATTAACTATGGGACTTTGGAGCTTGGAACATTGACCTTTGATACTGAACCTTTGATTTGAGCTCTGAATATGAACCTTGTCATTTGTAAAATTTGACATGAACCTTTGCTATCTGAACCTTCTGATTTGAACCTTCTGATTTGGACCTTTTGATATGGCTTATGATATGGATTTCTGATATGATCTGATTATGATGACTTATGATCTGTGTCATTTATGACATACTGTTGACCTATTCTGTTGACCTATTCTAGTTTGACACCCGAACCAAATTTATTTCACTAGGCATGGGGGTTCCATGTCCGTGTCAGAGTTGCACCTCTGGCATGACTCCAGGGCAGTGGAGTGATGTTCTGCCACGTCCCCTTTTCTGTTATATGATATTCGCACTTTATGATATGATTTACTATGGCCAATCTGATTTCTGTGGGGGCGTATGGATGCATCCTAGACCTGTTTCTATTATCTGTTATCTGTTATCTGTTATCTGGTGAATGTGGCTGTGTGTGCAATACACGTCCTTCACAACCCATTGAGGTCACCCTTTTGTTTACATCTGATATTTTGAGGTCTCCCCTCATTATGACTATGATAATTATTAAGACATTTATGAAGGCATTTATGAAGGCATTATTATATTTGTTTCTGGGCTCGTGGTTGATGACTAACCGTTACCTTACCTTTTACTACTATTTCATACTTACCTTTGATTTCATTGCTGTTATTTTCCTTTATACCTTATTCAGTATTCATTTTCTGTTTCATTATTACTTCGTTGTTATATCTGTTCACTGGGCTTTGTAAGCTCAGCCGCATTTCTTTTCTGATGCGGCAGGTTTAGTAGAAACTGGGTTATGGATGGAGAGATCTTATTGTGGGCTTAGAAGACTTCACCCTGATTGGCTATTGGATGGACTTAGAGTTGATTAGAAGTTTTGATCTTGGGCTTAGTTCATTATTGTTGTTCTTTTACATTTTGTATTTTGTTTAGTTTTTTCCCTTGTAACCTTTGTAAGCTTTGTATATATATGTATCTCCGTTTGGCTTGTGTTCTGAATTGACTCCATAATGTTACACTTTAGCCCTTCGCGGGTCAGGGTGTTACAATTATGGTATCAGAGCCAGGTTTGGATCGGCGGATGCAACGTCCGTAGAGCTTAGGCTATGACCTGTGAGTTTTGGACCATTAGGCTTCCACTGTAGGAACATAGGAAACCACTTTGAGAACTTGCTTTAGGAATCCCCTATATGAACTTAAGTTTTGACCTGTAAGGAATGGGTAGACTTTAAGAGATTTCTTATGTATCTTTGCTTCCGCATTACTCTAATTCGTGCCTTTCGTTTAGCTATGCCTTTTGGAATCATCCTTTTGGAGTTAGAGATTTTGCACCACCTAAGTTTACGACTAGTAAGTTGGAAGGCATTTAAGATTGCATGGTAATGCATAACGCTAATTTGATTTTATCTTCGATCCCTGATCTATTTGTTAATCCTTTTGACATCTCTTTGGGCATTCTGAGAATCTACATGGCGATGACGTGTTTGATGCACTCTATGTTCGTATCTTGCTTTTGGTGAATCCTCTGTAAGTATTCTGACATTATTTGATTTTGTTTTACTCATCTCTTCCATCTTTAAGAAGTCGGGTGGTGTTTAACCACGAGTAGAAGAGTACCTCCTTCCCTTTGGAACAATAAAATCTGCTATGTTAATCTGCCTTTCTTTGGAAAGTCAACTTCGATTTGATTTTGATATGTGGTTGGTTGTTTAAGCATTCGAGATGCTAACAACTGTTCTGCGATGCCTCACCGTGATGTATTGAATTGTTTTGAAAATCCTCTACCATGATTCCTATCATTGAACTTTTGCTATCATTATTTTCTCTAGAGACTCGTACGTTACTTTCGCGGTTGTGAAGTTCTCTTGCACCTATTGTGTTCACCGAGGAATGAACATTATTGTGTGAATTATTTTTGGCACCCTGTAATTTCGGATACGATAACCACCAAGTTTCCGACCGGAGGATGGAACTGGATAGAGCCTGAAGATGACAGACAACGGTAACTACCCTGGAGAGTTGATGACATACCTCGCAAGACGGAAGAGTGGACGAGCAGAACGCAGGAACCTGGTCAAGACGGCGAACCTGGAGCTATTGAAGAACATATAGTCTCACTTCCCTATTCATCTTAGTCGTACTAAGATGAATTGAGAGTGGAAGCAGACTAGATGATGAGGAGATTGAAGATCGAACCAGAGATTCACATTCCAAGAAGAAAGTGCAGGAGGCTCGAGGAACCAAACTCTAGTTAATGACTTTGTTTCACTCTCAGATTGAAAGATGGACGAAGACTGACTACTCGGACATAAGAAGATTCTGAAGAGACGAATTCTTGAAACGAACCTTATGATGGGGAATTGATGTCTTAGCGATACGTTTCTTTCTGATGATGATTGTTTGATTTTGTTACGTCGACCTCGTTTTATTATTGATCTTTGAATAGGACTAACCCAGGACTTAGTTTGACTGTTAGGTGGATTAGTTTCACTGATTGAGATAAAGTATGATCATCATGGGGGCATATTTATATGATGCTAGTATTATGACGCCTGGCCAACGTGATAATACTTACATCATATAACGTGCACTTGTTGTGTTCATAGGATGTCTTAAGAAGTACCTTAGTGGAGACCTAGATTTCTGTTTTTGTTTGCGATGATCTGCGAATAGTGAGACCTTAGGATTCTTTTGATCGGTACATTGATCTGCCTTATCGCCGCACATTTTGATACATTTGGATACGCGTCACGCGATTGTTTGACTTCGATATATTGATTAAATCCTAAGTTCCATTGTAGAGCTCCCTGTCATTTAATGTTATCGGTCAACTTATCTTATATCTATATGAAATTGATTTCAGCCACATCTATGCCTTGCTATGTATACGCTCCTCACGATCGATGAATTCGTTTAATGATGATCTGTTATGTGTTAAAATATGAAGTTTTGGACTCTGAGAATCAAGATCTGTCGAATTGAGAAAATACTGTTGGAGGTTGTTTTGAAGACGAAACTAATTGTAAATCTGAAGAGTTAGACTTATATATGTCACCTCCATCGTGCTATCTTCCGATACATTCTCATATGACTAGTTCAATTCCTTGTCCGCGAATGGAATACCCACCCAATCCTACATCATCCTTTGGATATCTTTTATATGGATATGATTGTCATCGGTTACTTTCGAAATGTGATTCTTTTGATTTGGATTCTACGTGATATGCCTTCTATGGGGAAACCAAAACCACCTTTGAATCGTTAAGATCAAGTCTTGGGAAACAAGATCACTCTGTTCGTTGAAATCCTTCAAGTCTGAATTTGTGCGAGTTAAACTACTCCTTTCTGTTCGTAGTTTGATGTACATTCGTTTGTTTTGCCACCTTACCTTTGCATTTTCGAGGACGAAAATTCTTTTTGAGGGGGGAATAGTTGTAAAACCCACATTTTCACTTCACGTTTAAATTACCAAAATGCCCTCCAATTTAAAATTTTGAATAATAACTTAAATAAAATACCAAATAAATCCCAAACACTTGGAAATTTGTAACAAATGGTAAATATAAATTTTGTTGGAGCATCTGAGTTATTTGGAACTTAGATAAAATATGTGGCACGCCTAAATATTATATAGTAGTCCAAAATGAATTAAAACTTTGTACCAAATTATTTATAAGTTAAGATATGCATCAAGTAATTTTGGAAACAATATTTCTGATTTTTTCTCCTTAATACCAGCCCATAATTCGGCCTAATCACCCTGAAATACCTTTCTATATTTTTGGAATCCATTTTTACCATTTTACTAAACCTTAAAACCCTATTTTTCTCTCTAAAAATCCCTTGGAGGCTCCACGAATTTTTTGAAGTCCTCCTACATTTTTCATGGTCGTGGTTGATGTCCAAGAAGATGTTAAAAATAGTGAAAAGATTTCTGGATCGATAGTTTGATCGGGCTGATTTATTTTGGTCGATTTATCTTAGCCGAGAACAAGAAATTCGTTCTACCTCACCACACGTTTTAAAATCCTTCTGGTATTTTTCTATCACTTCTTATATCATATGTGACCTGTAAAAAATATTGGAATTGATCCATGATGAATATATCACTTGTTCGAAATTAAAAACCCTAAAATGGATAAAAATATTCAATCGGCAATACACAATTTTGCATGCTTCGAAAACATTTTTCCCAGGTCCTATACTGATGATAAAACTCTAAGAAAATATGTTTCATAATTTTGGAATCCTAAAATTTAGTTTTGGAATTTATGTATTAGTTACCGATCAAAAATATAAAAAAAAAGGAAAATTAGGGTTTATGAATTAGGGTTTACGTTTTTCTGGTTGGTGATGTTAATTTAATGTTATAATTAATGTGTAATGATTAGTATGATGATTGGGGGATTAGGGTTAGGTTTTTGTTATGTTTTATTATTATCGATTGTAAATAAAAAAATAGAAGGGTGTGTTCTGTAAATTTCTAAACTTTATGGATATTTTTGAAACTTATTTTGGACCTGGGAAAAATAGTAGATAATGTTACTTAAAGGGTATGATGTGCTAATTTGGTAAATTGAAGGCTTATTTGTAATTGTTATAATTAAAGGGGTTGTTTTGCAAATTAATTAAATGTAAGGATGATACGTGGGAATCGCACCAGGCTTTACCTCTCAATGGATCTTGAGAAGCTTACAACCCCCACCAGGCAGTGTACCTGATCGTTGTAGTATAGTATAGTGACAAGTACCGGGGGATTGATCGTTCAGCTAGGAATAATGTCGCTAGGATTAGAAAACCTAAATACTAGTTCTAAAGGTGAGGGATGATTATTTTTGTATTTTTATATTTTTTTTAGAAAGCAAGTAAAAATCTCGGGTTTGAAGGATTTGGGCGGAATTAGTTGCTAGTCAACTAACCCAATGCTAAAGATCCAATCAAAATAAAATACTAAAAATGAAAATAAACTAAATTATACTAAGGTTTTGAGCAATAAGTGGAGAAAATGTGTTTACTTAGATTTCACTACTCCCTATATATCTTTTACACGTTAATTACTTGTTATAGTTGCGTGGATGACGGATTGTATTCCTTAATACCATTCATGGGGTGGCGCACTTAATTCCCCAATCCTATGAGTGTCTACTTCACTCCTATGTCGAGCCGGCTAAGAAGCTCCTAACATGGGATCATTAGAATTTACTCATGCATTAAATATAACCAATAAAACCTAGTGCACGTCAGTTCATGTTTCCTAAGACGTTCAAGCATGTTACCAATTGGAGATCTGCCAGTTTTCTTAAGCCTAACATCGAATTCATTCATCCAATACAACCATAAACAAGTAATCAACACATAATTAACATCTAGGTTTCATTAGATCCAAGCAAACACAAGATAGATCTAGCCTAGCATGATAAAATTGAGACAAGAACAAGATATAAACAACCAACACATAGACATATTGATTGAATTAAAAGAATACTTATCTCAATTACACATGAAAGGGATCAAGGGCTAAGAACCCTTGAAAAACCTGTAAAATTCGTACCAAGTTCGTACTTAGGGTTTCTCCAAAACTTCTCTCTTTTTTTGTGTGAAAATTAGAAAACTATATATAGGAAATAGGGTGTGACGGCGTCAAGACAAATTTGGTGACGCCGTCATCTCGCCGCCAAAATACTTCTCGGACTGCCTTGATCTACTTTTGACGCCGTCATGTGTTATGTATTTCCAGGCCATCATGCATTTTACTCTTGACGCCCTACCTTGTGACGCCATCAAATCTGTACTGGATCGTCATGGAAAATACTCTTGACGCCGTCACCTACTGTTCCCAGCAAGGAAAATTAAGACTTTGGCGTTTTCTTCACTTTTATGCTCCAAAAACGTCCGAATTGCTTCCTTTTTCAGATTTCACTCCCAAAGTACCTAAAATCACAAAAGGAACGATTTAGGGCAATATTTGATCAAATAAATTCGATTCCGGGCTTAAATGACCCCCTAAAAGTGGTTCATTTTTCGCCTCATCATATACCCTTACACTTGAGATTTGCTTGTCCTCAAGCAAATGCGCTTTTATTCTACTCAAAATACAAGTTAGGGGTCATTTAACACTAATATAAAAGTAATTACAACAAATAATCGTTCCACTAAAGACCAATAGACAAGCACGGAGGTCATACACTAGCACCTCACAAATAGTGTTTAGATACTCACATCTGTCGGGTGTAATAAAGTATAAATTACAATATGGAAACGGAAGATATCTCTCACTACCTGTCATAGCAAAATAGATTACCATAGGCTTGGGAAAGGATCAAACATTAACCACATGGCGTAAGCACCTAGGATAAACTATCAAAGAGGTCTTTTAAAGGGTTGTAACGTTAGGTGTAGGGATATGAAATACACGGTTTTGTTGGATAAAGGAAGTTTTACTGGTGGCGAGTTAACAATCTTAGTTAATTACATGAACAATATGGCGTTGCTAAGCCAAGATTAGACTCGACTTAAGCTAATAAATGAAAAATAACAAAAACATAAAATGAACATAGAATAAAAAGGGATGGTAGTCCGTATGTTTTTTCTCTTTTCTTTTTTTTCTATATATTTTTTTTCTTTTTCTTGATTTTTTCGATTTTTTTTTTTTTTTTTTCATACACTCTTGCCCTACCATCCAAAATAATACATCATAGGGAATGGAAATTTCCCTTACACTTGAATTTTTACATACTTTACAATAAACTAGTCTAATAACTCGAATTAAGAAAATCAAAACACTTGGAGTACTTTTAATATTAACGTACATATGGGGGTAATAAATTATGTTCTTCCCCATTACTCCATAAAATAAGTACTTTACCCATGAGTCCAATCGTCCCAAAACAATATGTACAAGGATATGACTCGACTTAGCAACCATGTAATCAATTAGATAATTAACTTAGGGTTTAACAAATAACAATAATGCACTAAAAATGAGCGCATACACGGAAGGCTAAGGCGATTTGGGTGTACATTTAAGTGGGGTGTAACAAATTCTTCCTTTACGTAAGATGCTTAAAGTTAGAAACGAAAAGATAGGCTCGGAGGGGTGTACTAGGGTTTCGTGTACTAAAAATGAGTACAACGCTAAGGTGTGGGAAAAATTAGTTGACTTAACTAGCCAAGTAATATGACTTAAATGGTCAAGTAATTATAATACGGGTTTAACACAAGGATGATCCTAATGCCTCTTATCATGTAGTAAATCCTACCACACGAATGTAGTCTCACTAGCGGTCTCGGGATGCATCACTAACGCAAGTTCTAGAATCTAAATTCTACCGGCACACTCATAAGCACTAATAGTAAATGCTTTTCCTATCAAATCTAAAGGCGAACCTCACATATTTGGGTGGAAAATTTTTCTGAATATACGGTTATTGATTGGTGTAAAAGCAGTCAGATATTATTGACCAAGGTCAATAAGTCAAAGACAGCTCCGTTCCAATTCTCCGGTGATAGTATAGTATTTCCCCGGGTCGTTTGTCCAGACGAGGTGTGGATTGTAAACAAACGGTTTCGTGATCGGGTGAACTTGGATGAAAAGGAGTTTGTGAGTGATTAAGCTAAGGAATATACAAAGAAATAGCTTAAATAAGCTATAAGAATAAGACTGGAAGCTAGGAAAAACCAGAAACGTTTAAAACTTAAAAACGCGTACGTTACGTTTAAATAAAACGTAGACGTACAAAATAAAACGTGAAAAGTGAAATCTTAAAACACCCAGGGGGTGAAAATGACTTTTTTAGAAACTTAAAAGTAAAAGAAAATTTATAGAAAAAGAAAATAAATTTTAACACTAATTAATTATTTAATATTAATTAAATACTAATTAAAACTAATTATTAATATTTAAAACACTTAAATACAATTTAATACTAATTAAATACTAGAAAAATGAAAAGAAAATTTCTAAAATTATAAAATAACTAAAAATAAGTTTTAAAAATAAAAATAAGTATTTTTGTCTTTTTGTGCTTTTTATATTAATTAATTACTTATTAATTACTAATTATCTAATTAAACTATTTTAAATTAAGAAAAATAGCAAATGAACAGTAAAAATTACAAGAAAATTTCTAAAATTATTTTACAACTTATCAAAGCTATAAAAAATATAACAACTAGGTTTTGCTTAATAAAAACTAATTATGCTATTTAAAACTAATTATTAATTAATAATTAATGAAACTAAGATTAATTCTAATAAATGCTAAATGACAAAATAAAAATCTGAAAAAATTATTATAAATACTTTAATATATGAGGAATTTAAGAAAAATATAAAATAGCTAAGTACTTAATAAAAATTTAAAAATGAAAATTAAAATTAAATTACATTAAATAGAAACTATCACTTAATATTAAATTGTTTTTTCTTGATTTTTCTTTTACCAACCTATTTTATAACTAAAAACTAACACTTTTTGTAAAAACAAACTTTTTGTAACTTAAAAATAAGTTGAGAACAAGCTAAAAGTTGAGACAATTGACCAAAGTTGACCAAAATGGGAAATAAGCTTAAATGACCAAGAGTGGGGCCCACAATGGTGAAATCTGATTCAAACAAGTCAAGTGAACTTATTTAAGCAATAAAAAGCAAAAGGTGTCTTCTGAATAAGCAAAATGAGCAAAATAAGCACTTGGAAATATTGTTTCAACTCAGAAATTGGGACAGCTTTTAGGACCAAATACAGGTGGGTCCCAGTGGTCTTATGGTCAAACTATGAGTCAAAGGAGGAACCCTACCAGGAGGGGGGTTGAGAGGAACAAGTTTTGAGGGATGAGGACCACTAAGGTGATCAGAAACCACCACCAAAGTGGTGGTGGTGGGACTGATCTGCTGGTGCAGGTCAGGGGGTTGCCCTGCAGCCAACTTTGGCCTAAGGTGGGGCCCACTAGAAAAATACTAAAAATGAAAGAAACATGGGACTTTGTAGATGAGGTGGGATACTTTAATACCTAAAAATCTCAAAGCTTAAAACATACTACATAAATCAAAACAATTCATGCCAATTTGATGAAAATTGAAAAAGTTCACATTTGACTTTTGTAAAAACTTGCTTATTTGACTTTTTCCAACTTTGGGTGATCACTACTGATGAAATGTGTTATGTTAAGCTAAGATACAACTATCCTAGGCTATAATGACAGATTATGCAATGAAATTGTGGGTTTTGGGATCACAACTGCCCACAGTTGACAGTTAAGGGACAATGAAAGTGATTTTGACTATTACTGAGATTGTGACCACAAGGATGAACAAAATAACTTTACTTGGACCTAAGGAACTCAGTTGAACCAACAAATGTCACAAACAACAACCAAGACACACCCAAACTGTATTAACCAAACACCCCTTTAAAAAGGTGATTTTGAGAATTTCAAAGTAAATCACTATTTTATCCCATGAAACTGACTTGTAAGTACTATTTAAGATACACTAGGCTGAAATGATCATCCAAAAACCAACAATAACACAATAGACTTAAAGATCACAATTATGCTATATTGGCAGTTTAAGAACACAAATTAGCTATAATGAAAACTAGTAAGCAAACATTTAATTCTAAGCTACAACTTAAATAAATATCACTAAATAAGCATGAATTAACAACCACAATAGTATTTAAACACAAGGACAGTTAAATGAAAAAAAAAAGTGAAAATGAGGCTTACATAATGAACCAAGACTGAGAACTGAGAATTATGAACCACAAAATACTTTCTATAGCTTCCCAATAAACTTTATATCCCAAAGCAATCCAATTCACCACCCTGCTCAGCTTCTTCTTTGTTACACATTGATTTTTAATTTTTCTTCTATTTATTTATATTTTTGTGATTTTTTTATGTTTATACACTGAATCCTTTTCAAATGCTTGGAATACTTCAAAAACTTATAAGTGAACTAAAATAAACTTAAACAAGCAGTAAACAACAGCTTTTAACAACTTGAGAGCTAAATTGAGATTTTGAAGATTTTTAGTAAAAACTGAAAATTGAAAATGAAAGCTTAATTAAATACTTAAAACAACTTTAAATTACAATAAATAAGTTTAGAATTACACTTGGAAAGGAAAAAGAACAACTAGAATTTAAATTATACTAACTTCGTACAAAAACTAAACTATCACTATACTACTACTACTCTAATAATCTTTTCTTCTTGCTTTTCTTGACTTATATAATCCCTGGAGATATTCTCTTTCTTTCCCACTCACTCTTGGCCGTTGGATGGACTAAACTTGATCCCCACCGTTTAAATAAAAAATGGCGGGAAAGCAGGGATTGGCAGTTGTGGTGTTTGGTGAAACATTTAATGAGGAGAGGGGAGGGTTGGTTGGGTTGGTGAGTGTTTTGTAGGATTGGAGAGGAGGAGGGAGACATGATTACTGGGATTAGGGGTGTGTTAATGGAGGTTAAAGCTGAAGGTTAGGGGTGAGGGTGTTGGTGTTTGACCTGGTCAAACGACCAGGTTTATTAAAGGGTTAGGGGAGTGGGCTTTGGTGTAGTGGGCTTGGATGGGCTGTGGTAATTCATGGATCAGGTTTTTAGGATTGGGGTGGTGTTTGGTTTTTGGGGTGTAAATAAATAAAAGGGCCCGTTTGGTAATAGTAATACACAAGGACCAATATTGTAATTTTGCAAAAGTGGTGGACTGAAAATGTAGTTATCCCATAGATGTAATAAGGACCAATTTTGCCATGTTAAAATATCCCAAGGACCATAAATTATATTTTCCACTTTTAAAATTCCCGGGGATCAATTATGCACATTTCCAAATTACGGGGACCAAACATGTAAACTTTCAAAACTTTTTACCCAAGTGTTATTTTTTATAACTTTTTATTTAAAAAGGACTTGGGTTGACTTTTCTTGCAAAATAAATGCACATGGACTAGTTTTGTTAATTTTTGAAAGTTGGGGGACTGAAACTGCCAATTTTGCAAACTTTATACGTTTTTCATTTGTTTTTACTCGCTTTGCATCTAAAACATATAAAACACAATTTTGAAATATTTTCAGTATTTTGATGCATTACTGAGTGTTTTTGTATGTTTTGCAGTTCAGATTAGACCAAAAATGATGAGTGTTTGAGCACTCATCAGTTATGTGCTAGTCATACAATCTCCTATCCATGAGACGCTTGCTATGGCTAAAGTTTCGCTCCTAAATGTTGTAAAAAAATTTAAATTTAGCGCTAAAATTGCACTAACAAGTATTTATCATAGTTTTATTACACATCTACCATCAAACAAAACAAACTCAAGCGAAAGTGCATATGTAAGGTATCATCTTTGTACCCTCCCCTTACACTTAAGATGAACATTGTCCCCAATGTTCAAGTAAAGAATGTAAAAGTGAGAAAGTAAAAAGAATGAAATCAAATACTCCCCTGATTCGCTCGGTATGGATAATAAGGTGGCCAGGTTAAATCTTCCTCCAAGAAAATGAACAATCAAAGCTTCCCTTCCAGAATATAAATCATCTTCTTGTCATACATAACCTGTAAATCCTGAGAAAATAGACAAAACAACCTCGCATAAAATCGGTGGCATCCTATATAAGTTACTAAATCCTAGAAAACAAGATAAGATATAATGCTTGTGGAATGAAGTTTGCAGATTTCCTGGAGATTATAAAACTTAATAATTCACAAAAACCATAAGACTCCGTTAGAAAAACAAAACCGGTAAAATTTCCAGATTTTTACACGTGACACCGTCAAGAGTAAACTCGTGACGCCGTCAGAAGTGACCTGCATAAATTCTTATGTTAAGTTTCCGGAAAATTTCTGGAAAAACTTGGTCCTACTTCCTGGAAAATCCTGCAAAACTTCATTATGACTCAATACAAGCATTTGACTTTAACAAATATGAATATACATGTTCATTTAATATTGTGGAGAATCATGATCGGTTTGTTTCTTAAAAACATATTTGGGGTTTCCCCTTACACTTATCTTTTGCAAAAATACTTTTAGGTGGAGTTAAGACTAGGCCAAAACAACATAGTAAAGTATTTCCACTATTTAATTGAGAAACATGGTCAACCAACAATAAAAATAAAGCATGCATACGGAAGCAAATAACAAACAAACAAAAATAAAATCACACAAAACATGGGTTGCCTCCCAAGAAGCGCTTTTCTTTATTTACGAGTCTTGTAGCTAGACTCAAGGTCATGGGTTACTACGTGACCTCATCGTTGGTTCCACTCTCTAGGTCGTCTTCTAAACCAGTTTTGTATTCTGGACCTAGTTGCAAGCATTCTTTGTAGAAACCAAGCATCCTATTTTTCACATACTCTACTCCTCTACGTCTATCCTCCTCATTCCTATAATAAGCCGCTTGCTTGTGTTCCTTTTCTATGTTAGAGAGGAGGCGGTATTGCTCAATTTTGTAGGGCATTTGATAGGCAACCTCATCATTTTCCTCCTTAAATCTAACTATCCCTAGAGTCGGGTCATAACTCATCCTAGTGGCCTCAACAAATGGTTTTCCAAATATTATTTGGCTTAGGCAAGCATCTATCACCGGACGAGTGTCTTTCACTATCATAAAATCGATCTCATAGGTGAGATTACCTATAATCACATGCAATCCCTTCACTCTTCCTGCAAAATTACTTATCAAATTCCTATTGGGCATCATCCTAAAATCGAGTTGTTTCTTCATCACCCAATTGTAATAAGTCCTAGTCATGATGTTTACGGGGGATCTAGGGTCGATGTAAGCTTTCCATATATGCATGTGCCCAATATTGCATGGTATGTTAATGTTAGAGGGGTCTCCCATTTTGATAGGGGGTGTGCCAAGGATATATGGTCTCTCGGGACTATCGAATAAATCCTTATGGTATTCCCGTTCTTCCTTGGTGGGCATCTTATCAAAGTATTCTTCAATAGTTTCTATTTCCTCTAATTCTTCTCCCTTATTAACCTCAACTCCCCTACTTTCATCCCTAGTTTCGGTTTCTACTCCAACTTCATCTTTGTCACTTTCTTCTATCTCCTTATCTATTGGCTTAATGGTGACAACATTGACAAAGTGGACATGTTTAGATGATGAGGGGTCCTTAATTTGGATTCCGTTATTGGTGTCCCTAGTGTCCTTCCTAGGTGTGGTTAACGCTTGGTTGTTGAGGGCTTTCAACAAGTTGTCAATCTTGTTGGTCATCTCCGTTTGTTGTTGGTTGAATTCGGTTTCAAACCTAGCTATGCGAGCTTCTTGAGATGCCATGAAATTAGACATCAATCCTTCAAGATTGTTGGTACTACCATAATTGTTAGAAGGATTGTTGTTGAAAGTACGGTTGGAGGGTGGACCGTTTGGTTGGTAACGATTAGGCGGATTGGAAGAATTGGGTTGATTTTGTTTCCACCTAAGGTTTGGGTGATTTTTCCAAGAGGGGTTGGTGAGTGCTTAATCACTCACTTTTATAAGACCAAAACCGGACTAAAAAGACCAAAAACCCGACCATAAATGCCAAATTTGTTTGTTTTTGTGTTTTTTACATGTGCAGGTACGGATACTAACAAAATGGACATAAATCAAGCAAAAACTGGGAAAAACGGGCACGAGAGTATGAAAGGTTCAAAAGCCGGTGCCGGGAAACAGTTTTCAAGTCCGGATAAATATTTGAGCTCAATTTGTCAAATTAAGCCTTGAAGAATCATCTTATGTCAAGAAATATCCTTGGATAAAGTTCACTCAATTGGCAGATTTGGTCCTCGGAGTTTAACAAATTACAACCTTGGTCCTTGTAATTTTGTAATTCAAAAGCCTACATAATAACCAAAAACCTGCCCAATCCAATTAATAACAACAAGCCCACACCTCTAATACCCCAAGCCCAACCTTAAATCATACCCAAGCCCATCCACCAACCTGACCCGGTCCACAAAACAAATAAATATAAAAAAACTTACCCTGTACCCTTTCCCCCCATGTTTTTCCCCAAATTACCCACACACCCAGATTTTACTATTCACCATATGAACCCTAATTACCGTACCATTAAATTAACCATCATTAAGGGTAATAAAGTCAAATCCCTGACACCCTGACACCCTGACACGAAGGAATGACAAGTGGCAGCTGTGGATTGGTCAAGACGCGTCACAATTGGGATTCAAAGCCTGTGATTGGACATCATGAATCACAAGGGATCAAGAGAGAATATTCTTATGAAGATACTAACTCTAGACGCTTCTGAAGGCTTGAGCTCATGGCTATAAAAGGACTCTTCTCATTACGATTTGAAGGTGTTAGTCTAGGAGTAGGAGTAGAGTAATGTAGTAGGATTAGATTTAGCTTAATTTAGCGCTTATCTCAGCTTATTGTAGCTTATTTTTGTACTTATTAAAGTTTTTAATAAAACTATAGTTTTCATTTAAAATTCCTTGCCATTTAATTTTACAGCAATTCAATTGTTATCATATCTGTTTTAAGCTTTCAGTAATATTCTTCAACAGCTCATTAAAGTTTTTCAAAGGATTGAAGTAAGTTTAGGTGTTTGAAATCTGCTTAGATTAGTTGAATGGTACTGGTCAATGAAAGTCAACGGGTTAAGAGATGATGTTAATGGATGGTGATGCATGAATCTGAGGTGGTGAATGGTTGTAGAGGTGTTGTATAAGCCTGTCTAAAGATAGGCTTTGGTTGTGTTTTCACTCTATTTCAGTTAGGGTAATATACCGTAAGATCTTCTTTTAAATTCTTAGTTCTAAATGTCATTTCATGAGGTTTTAGTGTAGGCCTGTGATTTCTGGTTATTTACTTTTCTAGTGATTTGAACTGTGCATATTTGAGCTTATGTGATTAGTTATAGTCATTGTGTAGTTAGTTTCATTAATTTTAATGGTTTGTTCATTATGAACTGTCAATACTTGCATTCTGTGATTCTGAGCTACCTGATGTTATGAGATGTGTTTGTGTGCTTATGCTAGTTTATTTGATCAGTGTATAAGTTTAGTTGAAGAATTCGTGGCTTAAATATCATATTAGCTTAACAAAGTCTTAAAAACAGTTAGACAGTTAGGGGGTGTTTGGATGTGTTACTGTTGAGTGTTGTAATGGTTAGTTTGAAGTTTCATTAGATCATCTAAGTCATATTAGGTATATTAGAGTTAGTAGTATCATAAAAAGAGTAGGTTGCATAGTAAAAGTCAAAATTAGCTTATAGTCTTATTTCTGCCTATTGTTGTTGTTATCTGTTCAAGAGTATTTGATAATCTGATGTATTTTGAGTTTGAATTTGTGATTTTCATGTTTAAACATGTTTATTATACATCTGGAATAAGTTCTGATCTGTGCAAATTCAACTTAGTCAAAACTTAGGTTGCGTTAGAAAGTCAAATCTGCAGTTCTCTTTTGTTCCCTGCCATCTGTTTTCAGCATCTATTAGACTAGAGATTGGTAGTTTGTGTTAAGGATTTTTAGGTTTTTAGAACCTCAGTATGGTAGTTTAACTTTTTCCCCACTAAATTTTAGTTGGTAGCTTATTAAGATCAGCTTATTGGTTCTGGAAATAAGGAGTTGAAACTAGTTTTCTGGATTTTAATTAGGCATGCAGTTAGTTTTATTAGCTTATGACCTGAGCTTTTTAGTTATTTCTAGGTATCATTTAGTGAGTTTTAGCTATTTCATTGTTTTTTAAGTTCTGGCTTATTCTGTTTCTTTAGCTGCTTATGCATTAGCTTATCTCAAACTGCTTATTTGTTTGCTTCATGTGTTTCTGTGATCATTTGCTCTCTATACTGTTCCTATAAGCATTCTAGAGTCTAAAAATACTTGGTCAAAGTTTGGTGTCATTTCTGATCAAAGTGCTTATTAATAAGCACTTTGATTAAGCAGTTTTCAAGCCATTAAGCACTTTATCAGCTTATTTTAATCTCATAATTTTTCTCTGAGTTCTTTTTATCATTTTAGAATTTCTGGAATTTTTCCAGATTTTTCTAATCATTTTTACTATTTTTTATAATTTCTTTCAATTATTTTCAATTTTTAAATAGAATTTAAATTCCAAAAATCTATAAAAATTAGAAAAAGGTTCTGAAAAATACAAAAATATTTTTATAATTTCTTTTATAATATTTTAGAATTTTTAGAATTTAATTTTCATTTTTCCAAGTTATCTTTCTATTTTTCTTTATTTTTAATTCACTTTTAATTCTAAAAATAGGAAATAAATTCTAGAAAATAAATAAAAAGTCTAAAAAATATTTTTATTTTTCTTAAAATTCTTTTTAATAGTTTTAGATTTTTAGAAAATATTTTCAAGTTCGTAGGATTATTTTTCAAATAAACGTTACGTTTAAAATAACGCGTGTGCATTTCCGTTTTCGCGTTTTTAACATCGGTACATATTTAGCTTGTACATTCTGGTTATTTCACTATTACTTTTTATTATTTGAATTCCAAAATCATATTTTTCACTTTACCACTTTTCACGACTCGATTTCGCGATTCGATTATTCACGATTCCATTCTACCTTCGCTGGGAAAACGACCCGGGAAATACTTTCACCGGTATTTCTTCGGAATAATTATATATTGCAAAAAGACTCTATCAAAATGGCGCCGCTGCCGGGGAAGGTGGACGTGAGTTTTGAATATTCGTGTTGAAAAATCGTGTTGCGTTAAGTTTTTTTCTACTATCTTGTATATATTTTCTATAAAAATATAAAAATTGAAAAATCAAAAACAACAAAAATAATCTTCTTATCCTCTTATATTTGATTCTTCTTCTTAAACCTTCTCACGTTTAATTCTTATGGATACATGTTGTTTCAATTGTGGAGAACCGTTCTTCGGAGGGTTGTGTGTGTGGTGTACGTGCGACGAATGTGGAGATAATATTCGAGATGGCGTTTGCTTGAATTGTAATTCTCACACATGTGATCAATATTCGTTCAACAATTCGTCTAAAATTCCCGATTTTTATACACCACCACCACCATCGTTTTCTTGCTATAATTGTGGAAACCCGTCCGAAGAAGGAAGGCCGTGTAGACGATGTTTTTGTGATGGATGTGGATACACCGATTGTATGTGCTATACCCCGAGTGCTCAAACGTCTTTCGATTACGATCCGAGCTTGAATAATTTTCCTCAAAATGATTTTTATGAGCCAAATTCGTGTTACAATGGTGATTCATTTCAAAATACATCGAGTTTTGAAAATTGTGGGGGATCGTTTGAAAGTTCTTATCATGAACTTAATTCTTGTTACGATTCTAATGATTTTTATCAACCCCCACAAACTTCCAATTTCAATAATGATATTCTTGAACTCAAATCCATGATGGATAAGTTGAATGAGATGGTGAATAATCGTATGACATCTACTCCCGAGCCTTATGAGAGACCGATGGAAGTACCTCGTGTCGAAGAAAGAAAACTCCAATTTTGTGAGTGTTGTTTGTATGATGATAGTTCCACAATCACGATCAATATAAACCCTGAAAATCATTCTATCTCTTCTCCCGCAGAGCCCGTGGACTCTCTAATAATGGGGGACGAGCCTCTTGACACTACTCGTGCAACGGAATCTGACGAATTCAATATGTCTAGTGTTGAGAACCTCGTTCCAATCCAAAGTGAGTCCGGGGAAAATTCTAACGGTGATTCTTCTTTCCATCCTTCTTTCACACCGGTTGAAGGGAGTGATGCCGTTTTAGATGAGATCGAGGCATTTCTTGCTAGTGATGCCATTCCGACAATGGTTGACGATGCTAATTTTGATCCGGAGGAAGATATTCGTGTACTTGAAGAGTTATTGAATGAAGAACCGTTAACTTCTCTTCCTCTGATAAACAATGAAGATTATGATGAAGTTGAAAGTTATTCCGATTCTCACAATGAGTATACTACAAGTGATGAAGACTCTTGTGTAGATATCGATGATTATGATGAAGATGTTGATGTGGAAATACAAGATGAAGCTCTTCGAGAAACATTGTTGAATGTCAATCTTCTTATCTCTCGTATTGAAGCATTGAATAATCCCTTGACTTCTTCGCCTATCCCCGATATGGATAGTGATTCTTTACCCGAGCTTGAAATTTTTCAATTTGAAGAGACGAGTAGTGGCAATCCCACTACTCATGCTGATATCTCTCTTCCAGATTATGAGTGCTTTCACTTTGAGATTGATTCTATTCCTATTTCCGATAATCCGTTACGTGACCCTCTTTTAGAGGATGCCGATCTATTTCTTGCTGTGGATGACTCGATACCACCGGGTATTGAGAATGATGAGAATGACATTTCTTCTAATTTGCTTTCTTCTCGTCCACCTGCAAAACCACCCGATGAAGTTTTTAAATCCGGTCCGAATGAAGTTATTTTTAGAATGGTGGACGAGGTTTCAGAAATAGACTTTGCTATTATCATCCGGGTGTTTCACCGATTCTTTGTTTATCCCATCACTTCGTCACTTTTCCACTCCACCGGGAGTGAGGACACCGTTTTTGACCCTGGCATCTCCATTGCCAAGTGGCTGTTTTATTTGCTCTCCCCAAGGACGAATTAATTCGGGGATCGAGTCAAGCTCATGTGACTCGGTGAACAAAAACAAGCGCTTCGTGGGAGGCAACCCATGCTTATCCAATTTCATCTTCTTTTATTTTCTATTTTCTAACACCTAATGTGAGGAGGGGGTGCCTCTTCTACTCTCGTGTTTCGTGGTTATTTGTGATGATTGTTCAGGATTGTCCAGGATTTATGATGACTCTCGTGCTCGTTATCTCTTCACTTGGAGTCTCATTCATCGGTGCTACTTGGAAATCCTATATCCGTTAAATCTTATCGACTAATGTTTTCTTTGGCATAATTAATAAACGGCCTAGAATTTTGTTAGGATTACCTTAACCCATAAAACATTGAGGACAATGTTTCGTTCTAGTCGGGGGGAGGGTGAATCTTCGATTCGATTTTGACCTTGCATGTTTCACAAGTCGTGTACTCTTGCAACTCCGTTTTTCCACCAAAAATAAAAAATTGAAAAAATTGAAAAATTTCAAAAATTTTGATGAAAAGGTCATGAAAAAGTACAAAAAAAATGTGAAAAAGTTGAAAAAGTTGTGAAAAATATAATAAAGTTTGAATAAGTGTTTTGACACCTTGTTGACTTTCTTGCTGGCGAGAGTAGGAATAAATATTTCGACTTGACCGGGCGTGTTGAGCCCTAGCTTGTTCCCTTAACCAATGATGATCACATAAGCTTGTGCTAGTTTTGTACACTAGGAGCTATAAAATGCGAATTCTTTCTTAAGAATCTGCAAGTTCCCGTACTTGACTTTATACATGCGCAGCTTAAAAGCTTTCGCTAGTCTTTTACATAAGGAGCTAGAAAACGCGAATTCTTCTTCTAGAATTTGCAAGTTTCCGTATCTGACTTTATATACGCGTAGCTGATTATCGGCTAAGTATTCGCTGGTTTCATTATTTGGAATCTTAAATTGCGAAGAGCGAGAAATGATAGAGTTTATTTAGAAGTTAGATGCTAAACGTGGAGTAGTGGTTCTCTTTAGAGCTCATGAGAGGTACTTGTGGCTTTTTACTCCCATCAGATACGTCACCAATATATAAATAGATGTTCTAGGTTAATTAGTGGTATTTCGGTTTGAATAATATTTAGTTCTTTGTTTTCTTAAGAGAATTTTTGCTTTAGAAATTGGGTACATATCAAGGAACACCAAAAATAAGAGCGAAAAAGTGAAAAAATCAAAAGTCAAAAGTTGATTATCTATGTGGTTTTAGAGCTACCCGATAAGCTTCCATTGATGTTATGAAAAAAGAAAGAAAAAAAAAAGTGAAAAGTATGAAAAAAGTGAAAAAAGTGAAAGTTGAAAGTTATGTCGAATAAGAGCTTATGTATGTAAATAAGTTGTTGGCGCGTGAGGTGCATGTGATACGTGATTAGTAATCAGTCACATGAGGTGCACGTGATCGTACTCCGCAACTTATATCCTTGATATTGTATGTACCCCTAATTCCTTGAAATGGACCGAATTTCTATTGCAGTGGTTCTTAAGAGAAAATGAATAACTATTTATCGTTTTAACTTAGGTGTCACTATCGGACTAAAAATTATCGAAACGAGAAAATATGAAGCAATTCATTTCTCAAACAAAGTAAAATATTGAGATACAAAACCTAGGAAATGGGAGTAAGAAGTTTTCACAAGTAACTGTTATGAGTAGTGTTAGCATCTAATTTGTAGATAAGCTGTGATCTCGTTTGTACGCTTAGTTTGGGGACTCGTGAAAAATCAAGGATGACGAATTTTAACCATTTGGTCGCTTCTTAATTAGAAGTGTTTCTACTTGTTGACCCTAATAATTATTGCAAAATAATGAAAGTTCAACAAACCGTCACAAGTGTGAATTATGGAAAAGTACAAAAATAGAAGTGTAAGTAGAATAAAGGAATAAAAGGAAAATTTTGGAAAACGGAGCGTTTTCGGGAATAAATGATTTTATTACTTCTTTCGAACCTCCTTGCTACTTTTCAAAGTTAGTAAAAAGAGTTTTGAAATTATTTATCCCAAAAGCGTGAATTGATCACATTGCGTGAGGACACGGCAATACTTTAGTCGGGGGGATTTTGGTGAGTGCTTAATCACTCACTTTTATAAGACCAAAACCGGACTAAAAAGACCAAAAACCCGACCATAAATGCCAAATTTGTTTGTTTTTGTGTTTTTTACATGTGCAGGTACGGATACTAACAAAATGGACATAAATCAAGCAAAAACCGGGAAAAACGGGCACGAGAGTATGAAAGGTTCAAAAGCCGGTGCCGGGAAACAGTTTTCAAGTCCGGATAAATATTTGAGCTCAATTTGTCAAATTAAGCCTTGAAGAATCATCTTATGTCAAGAAATATCCTTGGATAAAGTTCACTCAATTGGCAGATTTGGTCCTCGGAGTTTAACAAATTACAACCTTGGTCCTTGTAATTTTGTAATTCAAAAGCCTACATAATAACCAAAAACCTGCCCAATCCAATTAATAACAACAAGCCCACACCTCTAATACCCCAAGCCCAACCTTAAATCATACCCAAGCCCATCCACCAACCTGACCCGGTCCACAAAACAAATAAATATAAAAAAACTTACCCCGTACCCTTTCCCCCCATGTTTTTCCCCAAATTACCCACACACCCAGATTTTACTATTCACCATATGAACCCTAATTACCGTACCATTAAATTAACCATCATTAAGGGTAATAAAGTCAAATCCCTGACACCCTGACACCCTGACACGAAGGAATGACAAGTGGCAGCTGTGGATTGGTCAAGACGCGTCACAATTGGGATTCAAAGCCTGTGATTGGACATCATGAATCACAAGGGATCAAGAGAGAATATTCTTATGAAGATACTAACTCTAGACGCTTCTGAAGGCTTGAGCTCATGGCTATAAAAGGACTCTTCTCATTACGATTTGAAGGTGTTAGTCTAGGAGTAGGAGTAGAGTAATGTAGTAGGATTAGATTTAGCTTAATTTAGCGCTTATCTCAGCTTATTGTAGCTTATTTTTGTACTTATTAAAGTTTTTAATAAAACTATAGTTTTCATTTAAAATTCCTTGCCATTTAATTTTACAGCAATTCAATTGTTATCATATCTGTTTTAAGCTTTCAGTAATATTCTTCAACAGCTCATTAAAGTTTTTCAAAGGATTGAAGTAAGTTTAGGTGTTTGAAATCTGCTTAGATTAGTTGAATGGTACTGGTCAATGAAAGTCAACGGGTTAAGAGATGATGTTAATGGATGGTGATGCATGAATCTGAGGTGGTGAATGGTTGTAGAGGTGTTGTATAAGCCTGTCTAAAGATAGGCTTTGGTTGTGTTTTCACTCTATTTCAGTTAGGGTAATATACCGTAAGATCTTCTTTTAAATTCTTAGTTCTAAATGTCATTTCATGAGGTTTTAGTGTAGGCCTGTGATTTCTGGTTATTTACTTTTCTAGTGATTTGAACTGTGCATATTTGAGCTTATGTGATTAGTTATAGTCATTGTGTAGTTAGTTTCATTAATTTTAATGGTTTGTTCATTATGAACTGTCAATACTTGCATTCTGTGATTCTGAGCTACCTGATGTTATGAGATGTGTTTGTGTGCTTATGCTAGTTTATTTGATCAGTGTATAAGTTTAGTTGAAGAATTCGTGGCTTAAATATCATATTAGCTTAACAAAGTCTTAAAAACAGTTAGACAGTTAGGGGGTGTTTGGATGTGTTACTGTTGAGTGTTGTAATGGTTAGTTTGAAGTTTCATTAGATCATCTAAGTCATATTAGGTATATTAGAGTTAGTAGTATCATAAAAAGAGTAGGTTGCATAGTAAAAGTCAAAATTAGCTTATAGTCTTATTTCTGCCTATTGTTGTTGTTATCTGTTCAAGAGTATTTGATAATCTGATGTATTTTGAGTTTGAATTTGTGATTTTCATGTTTAAACATGTTTATTATACATCTGGAATAAGTTCTGATCTGTGCAAATTCAACTTAGTCAAAACTTAGGTTGCGTTAGAAAGTCAAATCTGCAGTTCTCTTTTGTTCCCTGCCATCTGTTTTCAGCATCTATTAGACTAGAGATTGGTAGTTTGTGTTAAGGATTTTTAGGTTTTTAGAACCTCAGTATGGTAGTTTAACTTTTTCCCCACTAAATTTTAGTTGGTAGCTTATTAAGATCAGCTTATTGGTTCTGGAAATAAGGAGTTGAAACTAGTTTTCTGGATTTTAATTAGGCATGCAGTTAGTTTTATTAGCTTATGACCTGAGCTTTTTAGTTATTTCTAGGTATCATTTAGTGAGTTTTAGCTATTTCATTGTTTTTTAAGTTCTGGCTTATTCTGTTTCTTTAGCTGCTTATGCATTAGCTTATCTCAAACTGCTTATTTGTTTGCTTCATGTGTTTCTGTGATCATTTGCTCTCTATACTGTTCCTATAAGCATTCTAGAGTCTAAAAATACTTGGTCAAAGTTTGGTGTCATTTCTGATCAAAGTGCTTATTAATAAGCACTTTGATTAAGCAGTTTTCAAGCCATTAAGCATTTTATCAGCTTATTTTAATCTCATAATTTTTCTCTGAGTTCTTTTTATCATTTTAGAATTTCTGGAATTTTTCCAGATTTTTCTAATCATTTTTACTATTTTTTATAATTTCTTTCAATTATTTTCAATTTTTAAATAGAATTTAAATTCCAAAAATCTATAAAAATTAGAAAAAGGTTCTGAAAAATACAAAAATATTTTTATAATTTCTTTTATAATATTTTAGAATTTTTAGAATTTAATTTTCATTTTTCCAAGTTATCTTTCTATTTTTCTTTATTTTTAATTCATTTTTAATTCTAAAAATAGGAAATAAATTCTAGAAAATAAATAAAAAGTCTAAAAAATATTTTTATTTTTCTTAAAATTCTTTTTAATAGTTTTAGATTTTTAGAAAATATTTTCAAGTTCGTAGGATTATTTTTCAAATAAACGTTACGTTTAAAATAACGCGTGTGCATTTCCGTTTTCGCGTTTTTAACATCGGTACATATTTAGCTTGTACATTCTGGTTATTTCACTATTACTTTTTATTATTTGAATTCCAAAATCATATTTTTCACTTTACCACTTTTCACGACTCGATTTCGCGATTCGATTATTCACGATTCCATTCTACCTTCGCTGGGAAAACGACCCGGGAAATACTTTCACCGGTATTTCTTCGGAATAATTATATATTGCAAAAAGACTCTATCAGGGGTTGTATGAATCACCATAAGGGTTTGGCTCGGGCTTGAAAGTGTACCACTTATCTCCCGCTTCGTCGGTACGCGTGGATGCGTAGTCCGCAAAAGCTGTTCCGGGGAGTTCCACACAATCACGAGTGTCGTGGGGACCACTACATAATTCGCATGAAGAAGTTATTTTGTTCACTTGGCTTGAAGGCTTAGGAGCTTCATAAGATTTCATGAGAAACTTGACTTGGTCCTCAAGTTCCATGATCCTACGGTCGGGAGTGCTAGAATTGTTCGAAGGCAAAGATATTGCCTTGACCGTTTTGTTCAAATCACGGGGATCATTCCAACTTTCGTTGTCATAGAGAGCAAGATCTTCTATGAGTTCCCATGATTGTTCCGCACTTAGATCACGCAGCTTACCACCGGCCGATTGGTCAATGGCTCGCCTAGTGGAGAGATCGATATGGTCATAAAAAATTTGAACTTGGAGCCAAAGATCTATGCCATGATGAGGGACTTTTTGGAGTAAGTCCTTGAAACGAGTCCATGCTTCATAAAGAGATTCATTTTGACGTTGTTGGAACATCAAGATGTCATTTCTAAGCTTAGTAGTTCTCCCCGGTGGGAAAAATTGAGCAAGAAAACGAGTGGTGAGATCATCCCATGTGGTGATGGATCCCGCGGGTAAACGCTCAAGCCATTGACTAGCTTGATCCCGTAGAGAGAATTGGAATAGGCGTAATCGGGTTGTCTCTCTAGTTTCAACACCTAGGTCTATGGAATCTACAATTTTTAGGAAGTCCTTAAGATGTTGGTTTGGATCTTCGGAACGAAGTCCATGGAATGCACATCCGCTTTGCACCAACCGGATGGTGTCGGATCGCAAGGGGGTCACATTGGCTCCGGTGAGCTCAATGGTGTTTCGATAGCCTTGGTGGCTAGGTCGGGAATACTCTCCTAAGGTTCGGGGCCTACGAGGTTCTAGTGGTGGGTTTTGTTGTGGTGGGATGACGGGTTCAAGGATGTTCCCATCGTCCTTGATGTCGGGTGGTGAAGAGTTACGAACAAAAACACAAAGAAATAAGATAGACTAAAGAAAACCTAAAAATAAAAATAAAATCTTACTAGAAAGGAATCTAGCAAGTAGACCTAATAAAAAGAGATTCTAACCTAGGCAATAACTATTCCCCGGGCTGCGGCGCCAAAAACTTGATACGTGGGAATCGCACCAGGCTTTACCTCTCAAGGGATCTTGAGAAGCTTACAACCCCCACCAGGCAGTGTACCTGATCGTTGTAGTATAGTATAGTGACAAGTACCGGGGGATTGATCGTTCAGCTAGGAATAGTGTCGCTAGGATTAGAAAAACTAAATACTAGTTCTAAAGGTGAGGGATGATTATTTTTGTATTTTTATATTTTTTTTAGAAAGCAAGTAAAAATCTCGGGTTTGAAGGATTTGGGCGGAATTAGTTGCTAGTCAACTAACCCAATGCTAAAGATGCAATCAAAATAAAATACTAAAAATGAAAATAAACTAAATTATACTAAGGTTGTGAGCAATAAGTGGAGAAAATGTGTTTACATAGATTTCACTACTCCCAAGATATCTTTTACACATTAATTACTTGTTATAGTTGCGTGGATGACGGATTGTATTCCTTAATATCATTCATGGGGTGGCGCACTTAATTCCCCAATCCTATGAGTGCCTACTTCACTCCAATGTCGAGCCGGCTAAGAAGCTCCTAACATGGGATCATTAGAATTTACTCATGCATTAAATACAACCAATAAAACCTAGTGCACGTCAGTTCATGTTTCCTAAGACGTTCAAGCATGTTACCAATTGGAGATCTGCCAGTTTTCTTAAGCTTAACATCGAATTCATTCATCCAATACAACCATAAACAAGTAATCAACACATAATTAACATCTAGGTTTCATTAGATCCAAGCAAACACAAGATAGATCTAGCCTAGCATGATAGAATTGAGACAAGAACAAGATATAAACAACCAACACATAGACATATTGATTGAATTAAAAGAATACTTATCTCAATTGCACATGAAAGGGATCAAGGGCTAAGAACCCTTGAAAAACCTGTAAAATTCGTACCAAGTTCGTACTTAGGGTTTCTCCAAAACTTCTCTCTTTTTTTGTGTGAAAATTAGAAAACTATATATTGGAAATAGGGTCTGACGGCGTCAAGACAAATTTGGTGACGCCGTCATCTCGCCGCCAAAATACTTCTCGGACTGCCTTGATCTACTTTTGACGCCGTCATGTGTTATGTATTTCCAGGCCGTCATGCATTTTACTCTTGACGCCCTACCTTGTGACGCCGTCAAATCTGTACTGGATCGTCATGGAAAATACTCTTGACGCCGTCAAGATTTTCTTCTTGACGCCGTCACCTACTGTTCCCAGCAAGGAAAATTAAGACTTTGGCGTTTTCTTCACTTTTATGCTCCAAAAACGTCCGAATTGCTTCCTTTTCCAGATTTCACTCCCAAAGTACCTAAAATCACAAAAGGAACGATTTAGGGCAATATTTGATCAAATAAATTCAATTCCGGGCTTAAATGACCCCTAAAAGTGGTTCATTTTTCGCCTCATCAAAGGACTAAAAATGTAAATTCTGGAAACTTGAAGCCATTTTGAGTAAATAATAATATTAAAAGTGTTTTGTGTAATTTTGAGTATTTATGGGCCTAATGTGTAATTATTATGGAATTATGATTTAATTAATGAGTTTTGTAAACTTAAGGGACTAATTGTGTAAATTCTGAAATCTGAGGGGCTAAATAGTACTATATGTAAACTCTGATGTGACATTATGAAATTTAGTAAAATAATATGCTTGTTTGGTAAATATGGACATTAGAGGGATTAAATCATGAATTATGTAAATATAAGGTTTGTTTTGTAAATATTATAACTAGAGGGGTATAAACTGTAAAATAATGAAACAAAAGGGATTATGATGTCATTCTGAATAAGATGAGTATTAAATCAGTAACTTGAAGTATTTTCACTTGATACCTTTGAAATTGATGAAATTACAATTAAAACCCTGAACTTTGAGAACTTGTCATAATTAACCTTAGACTTCTTTAACTTGTTAAAATATACCTTTATTCCATTATAATCTTTGAGTAAGGACTTAATCTTATCTGAAATGATAATATCTGTTAATTCTGGAAACCTGCTAATTATGGAAAGTTACTAAATCTGAAACGTTACTAAAAATAGAAAGATTACTTAAAATGGAAAGGTAAACTAAAAGTAATAATCTGAATTGGAATCCTTTGTAATTCCGTCTTCTACTCCTTTAGGTGTGAAGAAGGAGTGACCCTCTATTTTCTGTGGTTCTTGCTTTGGTCTGATTTGCTTTGGAATAAGGTACAGATATTCCGTACTCTTTCAGTAAGAGTGCACACCTCTTCTCTCTCGACTTTGTCTTCGATTTACTATCATATTTTGATTCCGTTTGAACTCTTATGATCCTTTCGATAACCTTTTGTGACCTTAACCTTTGAACCTTTGTGAGACTTTGGGTACTCTTTGGGATATTGTAACGGAAGGTGAGACCCTTGTGACACTTGGAATGTTCTTTTGGGATAATCTAACGGGAGGTAAAAGTTCTTTTCTCAAATGTGATATAGAACCTTTTAAAGGAGAAATTATTTATAAAGACACTTTAATATGACTTAAGGCCATTTCTATATGGGACTTCCTATAAATTCATAAAGACCACTTTTAAAGAACACCTCATGACAACCTTTATTAAAGATCACTTTTATAAATTTTATCTTTTGGAAGATCCTTGTTAAATAAACCTTTGTTATAAACCTTTTTGAATGGGGTTGTGCTACGATTTTTTTTTAAAACAAGTGATGGGAACCTGCTAAAAAGAACGTTTGTTTTAAACTCTCATTATGACCCCTTTAATCATTAACTATGGGACTTTGGAGCTTGGAACATTGACCTTTGATACTGAACCTTTGATTTGAGCTCTGAATATGAACCTTGTCATTTGTAAACCTTGACATGAACCTTTGCTATCTGAACCTTCTGATTTGAACCTTCTGATTTGGACCTTTTGATATGGCTTATGATATGGATTTCTGATATGATCTGATTATGATGACTTATGATCTGTGTCATTTATGACATACTGTTGACCTATTCTGTTGACCTATTCTGTTTGACCTATTCTAGTTTGACACCCGAGCCAAATTTATTTCACTAGGCATGGGGGTTCCATGTCCGTGTCAGAGACGCACCTCTGGCCTGACTCCAGGGCAGTGGAGTGATGTTCTGCCACGTCCCCTTTTCTGTTATATGATATGCGCACTTTATGATATGATTTACTATGGCCAATCTGATTTCTGTGGGGGCGTATGGATGCATCCTAGATCTGTTTCTATTATCTGTTATCTGTTATCTGGTGAATGTGGCTGTGTGTGCAATACACATCCTTCACAACCCTTTGAGGTCACCCCTCTGTTTACATCTGATATTTTGAGGTCTCCCCTCATTATGACTATGATTATGATTATGATTAAGGCATTTATGAAGGCATTATTGTTAGAATCGTATTTTTATTTATAAAAATTGTCGGTCATTATTGTGTAGTCATAGGTTGCTTTAGAATATCATTATGATGAAGTTTATGCTTAGTATTCATGTTTTGTAAAAGTCTAAGGGCCATTAATGTAATAAAGTAAAAGATTAGAGATGCCCTAGACTATGGGTATAAATACTCTTGTAAACCTCATTTGAGAGGTTGTTCTCTTAGTCATAACAAGGTTATTATTTCACACACTAGAGTTCCCACTCTCTCTCTCTCTCTACTTACTTTCTCTCTCTAGGTTTAAGCTTGATTCAATAGTGATTTAGGTTGTTCTACGGTCCTACAAGTGGTATCATTCGCCAGGGGATAATATAGGTTGTTTTAGGTTTGATTTGGTAGAAAAAACTTGGTATAAAAGTGATTTTTGTGATTCTATGTTACTGTTCATCATTGTTTTTTCGAGTTAGGAAAGTTTTCTGCGAGTTTGATAGTTTCTGTCGAGTTAGGATAGTTGGTTCTATCGAGTTTGGTGTTTACTTTGCGAGTTTGGGATTAAAATCTTAGCGAGTTAGGATATAACGTCTTACCGAGTTTGAATCTTAGCGAGTTAGGATCTAAGAGTTACCGAGTTTGGGATTAAAATCTTACCGAGTTTGAATCTTAGCGAGTTAGGATTTAAGACATACCGAGTTTGGACAAAAGTTTGGCGAGTTAGCCTTTTACCTTATCGTACATCGAGTAAGGTTATTTGTGGCAACTTACTAAGGGAAACTCTGCTCAAATTTAATCAACATACCGAGTTTGACATTTATGCTTACTTACCGAGTTTGAGATTTATCCTTACATACCGAGTTTGAGTTTTATCCTTACTTACCGAGTTTGACAATTATCCTAACATACCGAGTTAGACAGTTTCTATTCTTACCGAGTTTGAGTGAATTTCAATCCTTACCGAGTTAGACTATTTCCACTAGCTTATCGAGTTAGACTATATAGAATCTTACCGAGTTAAAAATAAATAAATAAATAAATAAATAAATAATAATAATAATTTTTACAGGAGATTAAACGTTCAATTTTTACGCGAGATTCAAAGTTTGGTATAACGTTGAAAATTTTGGCCCGAAATTCAAATTTTTAGGCCAAAATTCAAATTTTTTCGATAAATTTTGGCGTCAAAATTTTGAAAACTCAAATTTTTCTGGTAACCTTAGACTTGTATTTCTTTGTGTTTTTCAAATTTTGAGAAAGAAAATTTTCGTATTCATTTTTGGAGGGAAAATTTGAAATCACAAAATATCAACCGAGAACACTTTTTAACTTCACCATAACATCTAATCTACAACAACAACCTTTGTTATATTTCAAAAGATCCTAAGAACAACTTTTCACTTTAAATTGAATCAATGGCAACTCACCATGATCGTTTCACAAGTACTTTGTCCAATGGTTTTGCTTCACTCTTCAAGGAATTAAACATCCAACAACACAACAACAATCCGCAAGGATGTGCTTCGAGTATACAGATGGGGAATCAGATGCAAAATGCAGGGCAGTATGTAGGAAATCAGATGGATCAGATTGCGAATCAGAATGTGCTTAATCAAAATGCGATTGATTGTTTCATGACTTCGATTCAGAAACCTACATCAGCAAGTCACAGCAGAAACAATGTCAATGCAATGACGAAGGTAGAAAAGATCCAGTATTTGTTGATGCTAGCCAATAAAGAAGACTCAGGAATACCGTTGACTGCTGAGGAAAACAACTTCATAGCTACAACAAGAGTTAATGACAATTCAGCAGATCTCAACGAAACCTACAACTTTATGGCAAATCAGCAGGCAACAACATCAAGCAGTGATTCTGATCTTCCTCCTACTTACGATTCAGATCCATTCCATGAGGTACCAAATAATGGTAATGATGCTAATCCGTTTGCTCATGAGAAGCCACATTATGTGCCACCTGAACCTAATTACGATACATATGTGGGGGAACAAGTTAATAGCAATGTTAACTATGAAACTTCAGATATGGATCCTAATGGAGTTCAAGTTGCACAAAATGGTGCTAATGATGAGGAAACCCGTGCTTTCTTTGAATCATTATTGAACAATTGTCGTATTGAAATTGAAAATGTGCAAAAGGTCAATCGCGATGTTAAGGCCGCGAATGTTAAATTGATCGCTGAGCTTGAGAGTTACAAGAAAAACGTTAATGCTTTTGAGTTTCATCACAAAAGATTGTCTGAATTAGAAACTGGTTATCAAAATTCCGTTTCAAGGGAAAAACTTTTGCAAATCAAGTTTGATACACTTGACGTTAATTCTTTCAAAAAGATAAAAGCTTTAAACGCGGAAATTACTGATTTGCAAAACCAACTCTCTAAACAAAAATCAGCTTATTCCAATCTTGAAAAAGAAAGGGATGAGTTGAAAAAGGAATTTGCAAAGAAAGAAGATAAACTTTTGGAAGAAATCGTAGAGTCAGAACACATGATTGCACATCTAGAAGAATTAGTGGTTAAGTCGGGTCAGTTAAGTCAAACAATGAAAATGATTTCAGATCAAACTAATCCGATTTACCATACGAAACATAAAGTGGCTCTTGGTAACAACACCCCCAGTAATCTCAAGAAAGCTCAGCAAGAACAGAATGTTTTGTATAATGGTAATGTGATTTACACCAAACATGATCCTCCCGTCGTTCGGGATTCTGTGCAAATGATAGAACATGTCGAAGAGAGCATAAATAAAATGAAACAAAAGGATTTGAAACCCATTGATTACAACAAATTGAACAAACTTTCGGGAATTACTTTTGTTCCACAAAAAGAACCATCTGTGTTTTCCATAAAATGACCATTCTCAAAAATGTTTTTTAAGAAAGTAATTGTTTCCAAATCTCTTTCAAAAATGGAACAAATGTCTTCTAACAACACTTTTAATACAAGTGAGGCTAGAAACATTCTGGATGACGTTAAAAAGAGAATTCAAGAACTTCAAAATATTGTTGCTTCTAAAACTACAATCAATATTAACAACTGGTATTCCAGTTTTCATATTGAGCAGAAAAAAGTTTTTGAAAACGAAATTACTATCCCACTGAATAACATCAGTGCGAGGGTAATCCATTTTGAACAAGCTTTCTTAAAAGAAACGGCCGACTTTGTAAAGGACCACAAATCCCTGGTAAACGAAACTAATGAAACTCATGAAAACATGAATGTATTGGAAAACCTAAATGATTCTCTCTTCGAAGCTGTTATGACCACTGACATTATGTCCATCATTTTACAAACGTATTCTGTTCAATACGATGAACGACTAAGAGCTGAGACCTCTGCAATTGTTTCAAAATATGAAAATGCTCTTATAAAGCTTGAAAAAGAAAATGTGTCATGTTTTAAACAACTTGATCGAAAAAAAGAAGAATGCAAGTATGACAAATTGTCGTATGAGCGTGCCTTCAAGAACATGAAAGAGCAAAATGATCTTTTGAGGGCTCAGCTTGAAAGTCTATAAGGGAAGGGTGAGGAAACTAAGTTTGCAAAACCATCGACTTCGGAGAAACGAAATGTTTCAAACACGGTTCAAAAACCAAAAATGTCAATTTCACGGTTTGCTCCAAGAGTCGATGAGAATAAGGATTTGACAAAACCAGTCACTCCAACACCCTTGCCCCAGCAAAGTGAAAACGAAAAGATTGTTGATAAACAAAAATTGGTTGTTGAAAGAGACACAAATGTTTGTTCACCTGGCTCTTCTAGAAATAATACACCGAATGTGACCATAAAAACTGTTAAAGAGTCTGTCGGTTCTAATGACATGGTCCAAAATCACCATCTAGAGGAAGCTAGGAAAAAGGCACAACTTCGAAAAGACGGAATTTTAGGTGTAAAACCTAGTGTGATGAATTCTACAAGATTTCAAAGCACTGCTAGAAGTAGTAAACCATTACCTAGGAACAATCAACAAAATACTAGGGATTGGCTTGCATCTAAGAGTAGTGGCACAAAAGAGCATGATAGGAACGTAGAATGTAACACAAAGAATTCCAAGGTCTCATCGAACAACAAAAAGCAATTTCCAAAAGACTGTAGTGACAAAGTTAAAATTGCTATGTTAAACAACGATGTTGAATTTGTCTGTTCTACATGTCAAAAATGTGTTTTTTCAGCTAATCACGATGCATGTATTGCACAATTTCTCAAGAAAGGAAAATCAAGTGTCAAGACACAATCCACTAAGACACCAAACAGAAACAAACCCGTTGATATGAAACAAGAGGTTAAGAAACCTAATAGGTGGATACCGAAAGGATGTAGTTTTTCCAAAACTGAGACTTCCGCTGCATCTGATAAGAAAACTACGTCTAGATCTTACCTTAGGTGGATTCCCACGGGAAAAGTTTTTAAAACAGTTGGTCTTAGATGGATTCCCACAGGAAAGATTTTTTATAGTTGCACCAAGACAAATAATAGTGATAATCATCAGGATAAGGAAGTAGAAACCATTACAACCATTGATATTCAACACCCGCTGAGTGATGATTATTGTACTTCTAACACTGTTATTTGTGAAACCTCTTCGTCCTTGGTTGCAGGTGCTTCAACTATCTCAGAACCCAGTTCATCAAAGGGTTCAAATTCAGTAAATTCTATAACATCATTCTTTCACTCTTCTATTTTTGATTTCCCATTTCTTTTATAAAAATAAAAACAAAATACAAAAATATAAAATTTCAAAAAATACTAAAACAATATAAAATCAAAAAATCCAAAAATATTCTTCTCACGACATATCTCTCGTATAAATCAATATTCTGTACGTTTCTAGAAATGTCATTCAACAATGATACGGACATGTACAGATGCTTGAACGGGAGTTCTTTAATATGTTTTTTAAAACATGTCGTTTCTCAAAAAGTTTCTTCACAATGGCTTGTAAGTACTTCAGCTTACAACCCGTGCTTCAAAGTGAAATCTTTTCAAAACTTAAGTCCGGGTATAACAACTCGAAAAGATTTCAAATAAGGACTTAATCGAATGGCTTTTGGACACATCAGTTCAGGACCCGCGCTTCAAAGATAGGAAAGTGCTTAATCAAACAAAGATTTCAAATATTTTTTGAGCACTTATCCTAAAACGAAAACCACACACTTATCTGGCTTGAGTTTTCTTTAGAAAAACTTTCAAAATCTTTAAGCTCAAGACCATGATTGTTGATCTAATGATAAATTAGATTTTCAAAATTCTCTTACATTTTGAGCACCACCTTTTCAAGATTTTTCAATAAGATTTTCAAAATCTATCAAAATCTGTGCTCATTATCAAAATGACTTGTGTACACCTTACAGTGCACAACTCAAGTTTTCAAAGAAAAGAAAGTGTTATGCAAAATGATTTTCATCAACAAAGTGCACTTATCCTAAAAATGGACACTGTTGTACGCCTCAGTGCGACATTCCTATTCAAACAAAGAGAAGTCTTTGTTTTTCCAAAAAAAAAACCTTGATGCAAAATTCAACAAATCTGAAACTTCTTTCTCTTTCAGAATTTTGCTTCAAGAAGACTCCTTCCCTCTAAACTTTAAAAAGTTTAACATTTCTCAAAAACATATGCGAGTTTTGAGGGGGAGTATTTCTAAAACAAACTTGTTCCAAATTCATGAAAAATGAAATCTGTCTTTCTCTCCGAAAAGCTTTTTCTTAATCTGTTGATATCAAAAATATCATGATATGCTATTTTTGAGGGGGAAAGACATGATTAAAATGTGATCAAAGATGTTTAATGATTGTGAATGAATCTCAAAAGAGCTCGACTCAGATAGTACCAATGAATTGACGAAGCTTTAAATGTCAGTAATCGAAAAGACTTGTCATGGACGGGTAATAATTTCAAGCTAGTCTAACTAGTGATGTAAGCGTGTCTCGAATAGGACTTGTCTGAGTAGAATGTACCGTATCGAGAGACTTTCTTTGGACTTGACCAAGACGGGTAATAATTTCAAGCTAGTCTAACTAGTGATGTAAGCGTGTCTCGAATCGGTCATGTTCACTGAAAGTGGATCAATTCAAAAAGTGCAAACTCCCCACGCATGTGCAAATTTCTTAAAAATCCATGAACACATGTGAAGGGGGAGTCCTTCAAAAGAAACAAAAATTCTCAAAGTGTCAACAAAAATGTGTTTATATTCATAAACACTTTGAGAGATTTTCATAAAAGGTTTCATGGAAATTATAGGATAGTCATGGAGTTATAAGGTGACTAAGGTTAGGGAAAACCGTCCTATGATCCGCCAGAGCCGGAGGGATCTACCCAAGGACAATTCCAATAGATTTGAATTAGAAGTCCTTAGGTATGATTGAAAAAAGGAGGAAATGAGAAAGGAGAAAGAAGGGGTTGAAGAATTAAAAAGAAAAGTTATGAAAAAGGGTGAAAAGAAATAGCCCTCCAAATGTTCAACCTTAGGACAGACACCGGGTTCAATTCATATGCTACTGGTTGTTGCTAAGGTGACACCGGTATTGAAGATAAAGACGTCATGGACCCAGTGACGCACTGCACTTAACCTTCTAGCTACTCAAGTTCTCTTAAAAGAGCTTGTTTCATTCTCACGGGGAACCGGCGTAATCTATCGACCTGTCTCTTAGAGATGGTTGATATTGAAGCAGGAGACCTCTCCCTAATCTCCGCATAGGAAACCAAATGTGCACTTATCGAGTCTAGAGCCCCGAGATTCATCAAAAGATCTCATAGGAACACATGATATTTATACACTGGTTGTTCATCATTAAGGACGCCAGATGTAAACTTAAGAGTCCTTCTCAGATCTTAGCAATCTGCCGAGAACGTTTATGAGAGAATTACAAATGTATTTCTCAACGATTGAACGGAAATTCCTGCCAGGGTCAACATCAAACAGCCCTGACAGCAGGTCACTTCGGTAATTCTTTATGGGTTACGCTTAGTGTTCGCGGTGGTTTCAAACGGTCTACAGTCGTGGAGTGATCCCCAGCGACTCACCCATTCATTGAGCTACTTAGTAGGTCTCGTAAGCTCTTTCGGGAGTATCTGATATGGGAACGGCCATGGTAAGGGTTAGAAGGAGTCTTCACACTATGTTGTTGACGATCTCTAATTCCTTATCTGTAAGTACCGGTTGTTTATTGCTAACTATTTACCTACAGCTATACATCATCTCCATGGCGAAAGATTCCACATGCTCATACATGCATCACAAAGTCAAAGGAAAGTTCTCACAAAGATCAAATGATAGCAACAGTCAAAGAAAGATTCTACGCCAAAAAGAAGAATCTACAAAGTAAAGTAACAAAGATCAAAGTGAAAGAACGGAAACAACAAATGCATGTATCACAAAGACTTAAGACGTATGAGCATGTTGGAATGGCAGACAACCACCACAAACACAGAAGTGACGAAAGGTAGATGACATCATCAGATCACTTCAACAACAATGAAGCATGATGAACTGGAACTATGATTCATCTAATGATTCTTAAAGACGTCAAGAGCTATGAATATTAAAGTTTAGAGATAAAGATGATGACGTCACGCAACCTTCAATGACCAACACTTAGGGGGAGATTGTTATAATCGTATTTTTATTTATAAAAAGTGTCGGTCATTAATGTGTAGTCATAGGTTGCTTTAGAATATCATTATGATGAAGTTTATGCTTAGTATTCATGTTTTGTAAAAGTCTAAGGGCCATTAATGTAATAAAGTAAAAGATTAGAGATGCCCTAGACTATGAGTATAAATACTCTTGTAAACCTCATTTGAGAGGTTGGTTCTCTTAGTCATAACAAGGTTATTATTTCACACACTAGAGTTCCCACTCTCTCTCTCTCTACTTACTTTCTCTCTCTAGGTTTAAGCTTGATTCAATAGTGATTTAGGTTGTTCTACGGTCCTACAATTATTATATCTGTTTCTGGGCTCGTGGTTGATGACTAACCGTTACCTTACCTTTTACTCCTATTTCATACTTACCTTTGATTTCATTGCTGTTATTTTCCTTTATACCTTATTCAGTATTCATTTTCTATTTCATTATTACTTCGTTGTTATATCTGTTCACTTGGCTTTGTAAGCTCAGCCGCATTTCTTTTCTGATGCGGCAGGTTTAGTAGAAACTGGGTTATGGACGGAGAGATCTTATTGTGGGCTTAGAAGACTTCACCCTGATTAGCTATTGGATGGACTTAGAGTTGATTAGAAGTTTTGATCTTGGGCTTAGTTCATTATTGTTGTTCGTTTACATTTTGTATTTTGTTTAGTTTTTTCCCTTGTAACCTTTGTAAGCTTTGTATAGATATGTATCTCTGTTTGGCTTGTGTTCTGAATTGACTCCATAATGTTACACTTTAGCCCTTCGCGGGTCAGGGTGTTACACCCTCCAACATCAACATAAACTCATTTCCTTCAATTGGACCCATCACATTTCCGACAGCATCCATTAGTGGAGGGGGCACCATGCTCTGGTACTCTACCGGAGCAAAAGTGGTAGCATAACCCAAAGTGGTGGTGGGGTTCATGAGTTTTTGTCTTTTGGTGTTTTTACGAGTACCACCACCAACAGGGATGTTACGGAGAACGCCACCGTGTGTCCAGTGTCTACGACAGCTTTTGGAATAGTGTCGAGGTTGTGAAGTGGTGTAGTTGTTGTAGTAACAGAATTTTGTGTCTTGTGAATGACAACGTGGACATGGACGTTGTTATGGGAGTTGTTTCTTAGTGGTGGTGATCAAAGATGATGTTTCTTTATGGTTGTCTATGGTGGTGGTGGTGGTTGTAGTTATGGTGGTGGTGATGATTGCAGTGTTTGATGATGTGGTGGTGATGATTGCATTTTAGAATACCATGTTTTTTGGGTTGTTGACTCGTGGTTTAGAAGTTGGGTTGTAGGGGGTTTATGGGTGCAAACATTAGAGTTTACTTTGCAAATTTAGCCATTTAGGTCATGTCGCATTGATATCACAAGTTGTTTGGCGGCAATTTAATAAATATGAGCAATAAAATGACAATACTATCCTCATTGATGTGGTACTTAACAAGGAAAATAACGAAAGTCAGCAAAAACTAGCTCTCCGTGGTTGTTTTGCAAAAAAATGAAACATTAAAGTCGTTTTTGCAAAACTTTTTGCCTTGGTGTATTTCTTGCGAATTTGGGCTACTTAAAGGACAATTTTTGCAATTTATCCTAGAAAAAAAGTTAGGATAAATTGTTACACCCGTCAAATTGTTAGGAATGGTGAATTACCCGCTATGAGGTCATGGGTGACTACATTACTGATGAGCCGAAAAGTGAACCACTTTTCAGGGGTCATTTAAGCCCGAATTCGAGATTATTTGATCAATTATTATCCTAAATCGTACCTTTTGTCATTTTAGGTACTTTTGGAGAGAAATCTGGAAAAGGAAGTATTTTGGACGTTTTTGGAGCATAAAAGTGAAGAAAAGGGCAAAGTCTCAATTTTTCTTGCTGGAACAGTACCTGACGGCGTCAAGGCTCTCCACATGACGACGTCAAGAGTTACAAGAGAGGTGGATGGGGAAAATACACGTGACGATCCAGAGAGTTTTTGTGCATGGGAGATGACGGCGTCACCCAAGGCCGTCATGGTCCAAGTATTAGTGACGACCCAAAGGAAAATCCTACATGACGGCGTCAGAAGTAGATCTAGGCAATACGATTTCATTATGGCGGCGAGTTGAGTGTGTCACAATCCAATACATGACACCGTCACGCTATGTAATCTATATATAGTTTTCCAAATTTCATTCATTAGTGTACAACTTTGAGGGAATAAACCCTAGTCCGAATTTTATCAGCTTTTCAAGGGTTCCAACCCTTTGAATCTTTCATGTTCAATTAAAGATAAGTACTCTTTCAAATCATTCAATATGTCTATGTGTTGTTTGATTATATCTTACGCTTGTCTTCTATTTAACATGCTAGGCTAGATTTCTCTTGTGTTTGCTTAGATGTAGTGAAACCTAGATGTTAATTATGGGTTGATTGTTTGTCTATAATTGTTACGGATGATTGTATTCGATGTTAGGCTTAAGAAAACTGGCAGACTTCCATTGGTAACTTGCTTGAACGTCTTAAGAAACATGATCGGAGGTGTACTGCAATTTTTGGTTGTATTTAATGCGTAGGAGAATTCTAATGATCCCATGTTAGGAGCTTCTAACGGCTCGACATAGGAGTGAAGTAGGATCCTATAGAGTTAGGGAATATTGTACACGACTCTACGACTAGTATTAAGGAATATGACCCATCATCCATGCAATTGTAACAAGCTATCAACCTGTAAAAGATATCTAGGGAGTAATGAAACCTAAGTAAACACAACTTTCCTCATTATTGTTTCCACCACATTAGTTTAATAGTTTCATTTTTGTTAATACAAATATCGCCTAAAAACGTTATTTATATTTTACGATCTTTGCTAAGTTTTGTTAACGACAAAATGTAAACTTTAGTTTCTAAGTAAAACATAATCTTAGTTTTAAAGACTTGCATAAACTAGACTTTTGCTACATATTACATTTCATAAAACACAACACTTTTTATTTCTTAAAATAGAAATGTCACATCACATTTATGGCAAGTTTTGTCAATATACATTTATGGAAAGAAAGTGTGTTTGACTAACCATATGTTTTCATGCAAGTTTTGTGTTTGACTAGGTGTAATGAGATGTGACATTGTTTGGTTTGCAAGATTTATTGCAAAACCAACTGCAAGCCCGGCAGAACCCTGGGGGTACGCGGGCGGAACCCATCTGAGGGTTCCGCCGTATCCGCCAGGCCTGCAGAAGGTCTTGCTATAAATACTAAGCCACAAGTTTGATTTTTGGCTAATCACTCTACATCATATTTACACACATTCATTCATTCTTTCATCTAACCCTTTAACATTTCACATGTGAAGTTTCTTTTTGTAGCAAAGAGATTCACGAGTTCATAAAAAGTTACAAGTATTCAACACAACGTTGCAAGACTTGTTAGCTTAGCATTGTGTAGACTTGTGTAGTTTACACCTCATTTGATTGTGTATTTTCAGTAGTGATCGGTTAGTATTTTAGTCCTCAAAATACAAAGTGTGACGCGAGTTGTTGTACCCTTGTAAAAGAACTAACGGGAGTGGTTGTACCCTTGTAAAAGAACTCGACATCTAGCTTAGTGTCGGTAAACGTGTATAAGCGACGTGTAAGGTTTTCTCCGCCGGTGAAAGGAGCTTGTTGACTAGTGAAAGAAACTCTCGAGTTGGATACTCGGGGCGTGGACATAGGGCAAGGAAAAAGAGTCCTTGTAGCCGAACCACGATAAATACTTGTGTTGTGGTTTGATCATTTCTTTCATTTACTTGAATGTTATATATTGTGTTTGTGTATATATATCTTTGATCAAACGGAAAGTTTCAAAGCTAATCAAACAAGTTAAAAAGATTTTAAACGGTAAACTATTCAACCCCCCCTTCTAGTTTTCCACAATTGGCATCAAGAGCTACGTTACTCAAGCTTTTAAAATATATTGTGTTTTAAAACTTGAAACGATCCATGGATTTTGAAAATTACAAAGAAGGGCAATCTATGCAAAGACCACCACTTTTTGAAGCAAATGGTTTTATATATTGGAAAAACCATTTTGAAACTTACGTGAAATCTAAAGATATAGATTTATGGTATATAATCATTGATGGTGATAATATAGTTACGAATATTAAAGATGATGATCAAAAGAAATTGATTGCTAAAAATAATGAAGCTAAAATGATGTTTTACAATGTTTTGCCTAAGAAAGAATATGAAAGAGTTTTTATGTGTAAAACCGCCAAAGATATTTGGCAATCTTTAATAGTCACTCATCAAGGAAACTCACAAGTTAAAGTTAACAAAATTGATCTTCTTGTTCAACAATATGAACAATTTGTTATTTCCGAAGATGAGATTATTGATAATGCATTTGCTAGGTTTAACACTATTATTACTTCACTTAAAGCACTTGACGAATCTTTTTGTAGTAAGAATTTTGTCAGGAAATTCCTTAGAGCACTCCATCCGAAGTGGAGAGCAAAAGTGTCGGCAATTGAAGAATCCAAAGATCTTTCAAGCATGTCACTTGACGAGCTAATTGGAAACCTCAAAGTTCATGAAATGGTAATGGAAAAAAGATTCGGAACTAGTTAGAGGCAAGAAAGAAAAAGTTAAGTCCATTGCCTTGAAAGCTAGAGTCCAATCAAGTGATGATGAAGAATCTACTTCGGATAGTGATGATGAGGAATATGCTATGGCCGTTAGAGACTTCAAGAAGTTCTTTCGTAGAAGAGGGAAGTTTGTAAGGCAACCAAAAGATGACAAGAAAACTTTCCGAAAAGATCGTGATGATAGGAAAGGAAAGGTTGAAAGGAAATGCTATAGGTGTGGAGACACAAGTCATCTAGTAGGAGAATGTCCAAAACCACCCAAGACTCAAATGAGGGGGAGATGACGATGAGCCAAAGAATGATGATATTGCTCTCATGGCTCATGACTCAAATGAGGTACTCTCCGACTCATCTTACTCCTCTATTGATGATGACACCTTACAAAAAGAATATAACAAACTTTGTGAATTGAGCTTAAAAATCATAAACAAAAATAAGTTTTTGAAAACTAAAAAGGAGTTTTTAGAAAATGAAGTTTATGAATTAAAAGAAAAAGCTAAGAGATTAGAAAAGAGTAAAGGTATTGACACATCTTGCAAATCATGTGAAGAACTTAAACTCGAAGTTGAGAAACTTAAAATTACTTAAAATGATCTAATAAAACAAACCACAAAGTTTAAGAAGTTCGATAAGAGCATTTCTTGTGCGGATGAAATTATGAAAATTCAAAGTCACCCTTTGATAAAACAGGTCTAGGATTCATGAAAATAGAAACTTCAAAGGGTCAAACGAAACAAGAAAAGAATGCACAAGAAACTAACAAAACTGCTACAGCAGCCCGCGGAACAGACGGAACCCAATCCAGGGTTCCGCCCGTTGGACCCGAAGGTTCCGCCAGGTCTGCTGCAGCAGTAACACCATCCACATCGGATCGTTCAAAATTTGTTAAAGTTACGTATAAAAATGGAACAAAACCTGCCTTTAAAACTGGTGTAGGACTTAGTAAAAATGAATTCAGAGCTGAGACTACTCAACCAAGACCTAAGACTCCAATTCCCAAACGCCCCTTTTCAAAGAGCAACTTCAACACACGACCAAACTACCAACATGTATGGAACCAAAACACTCCTGGACATTACCAAACTCCAAACTACATGTCATGAAACCCTTATGTTCTATTTTCATACTTGGAGCAAGTTAATGGTATGCTTAACCAAAATGGACCCATGAGAAATTGGGGACCAAATGTTTGAGTGTTTTTCGTAAAATAGGTGTGCCTCAAAGTTTGTTTGGAACCGGATGAATGGATTAAATATAGCGGTTGTTCAAGGCACATGACGGGTAACAAAATCCTCTTCACTACTTATCACAAATGTGATGGAGGTAATGTTACGTTTGGTAGTAAAGCTAAGAGCAAAATCATCGGAAAAGGTACAATCTCTCATGACTCCCTTTTTATAGATGATGTAGCTCATGTCGATAACTTAGGTTTTAATCTTCTTAGTATTAGTCAACTTTGTCGTAATAAGTATAATGTCCTTTTTAGTGAAAACGGGAGTAAAATACTTAAAGATGGTATTACCATAGCCAAAGGTGTCCTTAAGAACAACGTATACGTCATGAAGATGGATCCAACATCTAGAGACAAACTTTGTCTTACCTCATTAGATGAATCTTCAACTTTATGGCATAGACGTTTAGGACACGCTAACATGAGACTAATTCAAAACCTCTCCTCCAAAGACTTAGTTCGAAACCTACCTTAGTTGAAATATGACCAACACTTTTGTGATACTTGCAAAGTCGGTAAACAAGTCCATAGTAGCCATAAGGCTAAAAACTTGGTTTCTACATCTAGGTGTCTAGAACTTTTGCATATGGATTTATTTGGTCCATCCGCTATACAAAGTTATGGAGGTAACTTCTACACTTTGGTCATAGTCGATGATTACTCAAAATATACTTGGACAAAATTTTTGCAAAGTAAAACCGAAGCTTTTGATAAATTTAAGATTCTAAGTAAGAAAATTCAAAATCAAGTAGGGTCTAATATTGTGTCTATTAGAACGGATCACGGTTGTGAATTTGATAATGAATTTCAATTTGGAAACTTTTGTGATATTAATGGTATTACTCATAACTTTTCGGCTCCACGTACCCCTCAATCTAATGGTGTAGTAGAACGTAAAAACCGGACATTGCAAGAGATGAGTAGAACATTGCTTAATGAACAAAACATTCCACAAAAGTTTTGGTGTAATGCTGTTGACACATCAACGTACATTTTAAATCGAGTCTTAATTAGACAATTTTTGAATAAAACACCTTATGAACTATATAAAGGTAAAAAGCCTACATTAGGATACTTTAGAGTGTTTGGAAGTAAATGTTTCATTCTTAACACCAAGGATTATCTCATCAAATTTGACCCAAAGTCTTATGAAGGTGTATTTCTTGGATATTCACAAAATAGTAAAGCTTACATTGTTTTGAACAAAGAAACCTTAAGAGTCGAGGAATCGTTGAACGTAACATTTGACGAGAGTCCACCTCCCTCTAAGACATCACCTTTGGTAGATGATGACTTAGTTGAAAGCCAAGCAATAGAAAGTCGAGAGATTTTAGGTAATGACAAGGAAGATGAACTATTAAACAAAGAACTTGTCAATGTCAAAGAATCTAAAAGTCATCCATTAGATGGTGGCATAGGCAACATTAACGAAAGAACACTAAGTCAAAAGTTCAAAATGAAAGCAACTACTTTTGTTTCGTGTCAACCATTGAACCGAAAAACATTAATGAAGCCATTAAAGATGAGTCTTGGGTAATTGCAATGCAAGAAGAGTTAAACCAATTTATTAGGAATGATGTATGGACATTAGTTCCTCAACCAAAGAGTCAAACTATAATTGGAACAAAATGGGTCTTTCGTAATAAAATGGATGAAAATGGAATTGTGTCTAGAAACAAAGCTAGGCTAGTTGCACAAGGATATAACCAACAAGAAGGCATTGACTACGATGAAACTTTTGCTCCGGTTGCTAGGCTCGAGTCAATTAGAATCTTACTTGCATATGCATGTGCACACAATTTTAAACTCTTTCAAATGGACGTCAAAAGTGCATTTCTAAACGGAGTCATAAATGAAGAAGTATATGTTGCTCAACCACCGTGCTTCATCGATTTTGAAAAACCAAATCATGTTTACAAACTTAAAAAGGCTCTTTACAGACTTAAGCAAGCTCCAAAAGCATGGTATGATCGACTTAAAACCTACCTAGTTGACCATAAGTATACCATGGGCTTAGTTGATAATACTCTCTTCACTAAGAAGAAAGATTCACATATTATCATAGTCCAAATCTATGTTGATGACATTATATTCGGATCAACTTGTCAAGAATTATGTGTGGATTTCTCAAAAATCATGCATGACGAGTTTGAAATGAGTATGATGGGAGAACTCAACTTTTTCCTAGGACTCCAAATTAAACAACTAGAAGATTGTATCTTCTTTAACCAATCTAAATATATTAAGGACATGCTTACGAAATTTGGATTAGAAGATTCGAAACCAATCAAAACACCCATGTCCACGGAAACTAAACTCACCAAGGATGAGGAAAGTGAATCCGCAGATAGCACTAAATATAAAGGTATGATTGGTAGTCTACTTTACCTAACGGCTAGTAGACCCGACATTATGTTTAGTGTTTGTCTATGTGCTCGTTTTCAAGAAGATCCTAAGACTACTCATCTCGAAGCCGTTAAAAGGATTTTTAGGTATATTAAGGGCACTACACATTTAGGTTTATGGTATCCCAAAGGAATGGGAATAGACACCATAGTGTATGCCGACTCGGATCATGCCGGTGACTATGTTGATAGAAAAAGTACAAGTGGTATTTGTACTTTTGTTGGACATTGTCTTACCTCATGGTTCTCTAAGAAGCAAACGGCTCTTGCTATCTCAACAACGGAAGCCGAGTACGTTTCGGCCGGAAAGGCATGTCAACAAGCTCTTTGGATGAAGCAAGCTCTTGTCGACTACGGAATTCAACTTAACGACATCACAATTCTTTGTGACAACAAAGGTGCCATTGATCTTAGTAAAAACCCGGTTCAACACGCTCGTACCAAACATATTGAAATCCGTCATCATTTCCTTCGTGACAACGTTCAAAAAGGAAATATCTCAATTGAGAAAGTTTCTTCCGAAGACAACATAGCCGACATTCTCACAAAACCTCTCAAACGTGAACCTTTTAACCTTCTTAGGCTAGGCTTAGGACTCATGGAACCTACGTTGTAGTTCTGGACATTAGACAAAAATCACAAAAATCAAAACAAATCCATAACTCTTTTTCTCAGCAGGGTCGGCGGAACCCTCAGACACAACAGACGGAACCCAATTCAGGGGTCCGCCGTATCCGCCGACCTGCAGAACCATTTTTTTGTTTATATTAAACCAAACACCCATTGTCTCATACCACCACTTCCAAACTGTTACTATTCACTTTACCATCCATCCATACCTACGATTTCTTGGTCTTCTTTTCACTCACATTGCAAATCAATCATCATTGTAAGTATTCTAAACTTGATTACAATCCTGATCTGAGTCTAGGAATTTTATTTTTGCACAAAAACAAAAACTTGAGGTTATGCATTAACTTGAGAAACTCATGCATAAAATTAGGTGTTTAACAAAACTAATCATGTTCCCCATAGTTAAGAATTGCATTCTTACTAAGTGTAAACATGTTTGCTAAAACACCCCAAGACAAATTTTTCCAAAAATTTCTCACAAATAGGACAAATATTTTTTCGTCTCTCATTGAGAATACAAAATTAAAATGTTATGTTTAAAACATCACTTGCATAATGTCTCTTGAATGCTAAAGGGAATACATAACTAATACTCCCTCCGTCTCATATTAAATGTCCACTTTGAATTTTCAAAGTCTTGTCTTATCATCTTTGACCATAAATATTTTCATATATGATATATAATATATGATGCAAAATACATGAATGAATTGTGTTTTAAATGTACTTTTCATTGACATAATTTTTATCAAGTATCATATAATACAAATAAAAATATTTAAGGTCAAAGTTAAAGAAAAATGACTCAAAAAGTCAAAACTGGACATTTAATAAGGGACGGAGGGAGTATATATTTTCGGGTACATTCAAACGAAGCTACATTGAACTAGGAGCGTTTGGGTTATCTTTTGTTTTATAACAAAACTTGCATTATAAAACGTTTTTGAAGCATCAAAATGGGTCAAGATAACCGCACCTCCACATTGTTTTCATGTAGGCACACACTAGACACCCACATTATAATAGTAGTTTACTTAAACTAAAATGTGAAATTTTGTTGTTCTAGGAATCATCATGCCTCCTCTAACCCACTACGACCACAAGGACACCATTAAGTACCTACCAAATTACCACAAAACCAAAGGCCTTACCCCAAATCAAGTCAATGTTTTCAAAGCCTTAGAAAAACATTATGTCCATGAGGGTAGAACCATTGACCCGTCCTTCCTAGAAGGCACAAACCTTTACACCGAATTTGCCATAATCAACTTTGAGTGTCTTTTGGAAATCAACGAGCCTATTTGTCCTAGGTTCATTTTGGAATTCTATGCATCCGTCGTCCTCTCCACGGATGATTATGGTCACATGTCTATCAACTTTAAGGCTAGTGGTCATCAATACTCCTTCACTCTTGAGGAGTTTGCTCAAATCATAGGTGTCCCAAACCGTGGTACTTGCATCTACTCCGACTTGCACTCCCTCTCAACTCTTGACACCCTCCATGACCGCATCCATCCTTATGACATACCTCTTGTGTCAAAAGATGTACTTCATGACCACCTCTTTGTTAGGAAAACCAACACTAGGAGAACCCGTTCGGGAAATGAGGTCGATAAGGACCCATATGGAATGGAAATGAATGAACTCAAGCCCCAATTCAAAAAATGGGAGGAAGTCCTTAGAGCAAATGTCATTAGCACCATAGGAAACCGAGATCATATCAATCTTTGACTTTGCTACATGCTCTACTCTTTGTCCATTAGGCAACCCTTCAACCTTGCCTACTACATGGCCAAAAGAATGGCCGACATTCCCGTGCATGGCACAATGGCTATGCCGTATGGAATGCTCTTGACCCGTCTCTTTAGGTTCATCTCTCCCATTCCACCTAGTCACCAACTCCAAACAATCTTCGTCTTGACTACTTTCTCATTCCACACACCTTTGTCCCACTTAGTGATAAGAGAGTTTACAAAGCCCAAGGAAAACGTCCTCATCCTCCTACCTCCTCATCATCTTCCTCAATGAGTGAAGATGACTTTTTGCCAAACTCTAGGCTCCCACCTCTAGAATACCTATCCCAACTTCCGGATATTCCAAATGAGTCGGCGGAGTTCAAGCAAACAAAGGGGATGTTTAAGAATCTTGGAAGATTCCTTGGAAAGCTCAAGAACAAGATTGACTGTCAATGAGTGCGGGTGTGTAGGAGTGTTTGGCACTAGGTGCTATTTGAACAATTTGGTCGTTTAAACACTGTTTGTGATGTATTTGTATGTTGGTACAGTGTGTGATACTATTTGGAACATGTTTTAACTAACAATGATGCAGGTAGACAACTTTTTGCAAGTTGTCAAATTTTCATGTTTATGTTATTTTCACTAAGTATAGTGAAATTCTCGACCCTCGGGTCAAAGTCCTATGGTATGTGTGTTTACATGTCCAATTTTTGCATTACCTAACCAGAAATGCATTATCTTTTTAATTTTAGGAGTTTTCGAAAAATTTGAAAATCATCTCGCGGGTCAAAATCGCGGACTGCCAACTTTTTTAGGCCTGGCGGATCTGGCGGCACCCTAGAATGGGTTCCGCCAGTGTATTTTCTGGGCAACCCAGATATGGCCCAACGGACCGGACGGAACCCTCACACGGGTTCCGCCTGTGTATCCTGAAGGTTTCGCCAGATTTCCTGCAGAAATTGTTTTTAGTTTTCAACATAGCAACATCCAATCAACAAAATACAATCCTTTTATATAGAAACCAATTTCCTGTAATTTGTTTAGCACAATAGGGTACTTCTCATTCCTTATTACTCAAACAAAACCATTTCCCGCCAAATTTCAAAATTAGCCATAACCACCCCAAGGAACCTTCACACATAAAGGAAGGAACCCTTCCAAAGGTTCCTTGAAATCCCTGAGATATATCCTTCAACAAATTTACCAAAACCACTAAGCATTTAGTGCAAATCTTGTCTTCTCACTTCACCATTTTCCTTGGATTGACTTCCATGATATGACAACCCACAATTAGTTTTCCAAATCATTAGGAACCTCCATTTTTGTATGGCCTAACATCAAATCCAAACACTCCTTCCCACACTCCTTCATCACTATAAATTAAACCATCCTAAACACTATCAAATTACACTTTCCTCATCACAATTTCTCTTCTTTTAAACCGTTTTAACCATGACTAAGTCAACAATCACCTCTCAACCATCACGACCCATCCGGAAAACCGCCCGGATAAGTGTCAAACCACTTTGGTCTAACCAATCCATCAACCTAAGCTCCTCATCTTCGGATGAATTCACCTCACCGATCAAAAATGAACATTTTTTGAACCTTGCATCTCCATCTCCATCACCCAATGAACCCAATGAGCTCACTCCACCACCAACAAAATCACCCATTGACCCAACTCCACCAAGTGCTCCAACCCAACCATCCAAAACTCCATCATCATCACCATTGCCAAAACTTGAACCTATGTAGTTATTTGGGTCTCCTCCAACATCACCACACCCTTTTGTCCAAGATCTCAATGATCTTCCACCAAGACCAACTCAACCACCACCTTTTGCAAATGAAACACCAAGGTCAATTCTTGACCAAAATGAGCATTTTAACCACACCCAACCACCACAACAAGTGTACCATCAACCCAAACCATTCTTGTTTCACCCTATCTACCATGACATCCATGGTGCTCTTTATGGAGAACCAAATTTTGAAAACCATGATCAACCTACTCCACCACATTCTCAAGCCCAAACCTTTGAGTCTTTCTTTCCTTCCTATGAGGAAGTCCAAAGCATGGTTGAGAATCATCTTCATCAAGCAATGGAATTTCAAACCACCTTGCTTGACTCTATACCAAACCCATTCTCCAACCAAGAACCAAAAACCAACCAACTCACAAACCAAGAAACCAAAACCAACCAATTTCCACCCACTCATCCCCATTTTTGCTCAAATTGTGAGCAAATGGGTAAAAGCATCAAAATGTTGCTTCACCAATTCCAAGATGGAACCCGTTTTGCATTCCAACACGTCATAGAACGTTTGGATGCTCTTTCCCACCCAAACAAATCCTAGACAACCTTTGCAGGCCTTTTTCCCCATTTAGGAAAGTAGGATTTGATTTTTTATATTTCTTGGTTATTTTTAGTTTTTCTTTTAGAAGTAGAAGAATCTTTCTCATTTCTTGTCTTTGACTTTTAAAAGTCAAATTTTACATAGAATGATATTTCTTTCTACTTACTTACTTGCATTGTTGGTTGATCATTTTTGTGTTGTCATTGTGGTTGCAATGTGTGTGGTAACTACAAGCTTGACTATATATATCACCAACTAACCATTTTTTTGTAGGATCAAAATCCATGTTTCCCATCTTGGCACTCCTTTTAGGGGGAGTAACAACCAAGGGGGAGCACGTGCATTATTCCGCTTCGCTACTCTACTTTTTGTTTCGACAAAAAGGGGGAGAAATATATTAAACCTTTAAAACTTAATATGATTTTCATCACTTAAGTAAAACAAGTTTAATATAAATTTTTTTTAAGTCTTAAACACCAAGATTTTGTGAGTTACTTAAAAACGAAGTTTATGTTTTGTCATCAACAAAAAGGGGGAGATTTTTAATACAAATATCGCCTAAAAACGTTATTTATATTTTACGATCTTTGCTAAGTTTTGTTAATGACAAAATGTAAAATTTAGTTTCTAAGTAAAACATAATCTTAGTTTTAAAGACTTGCATAAACTAGACTTTTGCTACATTTTACATTTCATAAAACACAACACTTTTTATTTCTTAAAATAGAAATGTCACATCACATTTATGGCAAGTTTTGTCAATATACATTTATGGAAAGAAAGTGTGTTTGACTAACCATATGTTTGCTTGCAAGTTTTGTGTTTGACTAGGCGTAATGAGATGTGACATTTTTTGGTTTGCAAGATTTATTGCAAAACCAGCTGCAAGCCCCGGCGGAACCCTGGGGGTACACGGGCGGAACCCATCTGAGGGTTCCGCCGTATCCGCCAGGCCTGCAGAAGGTCTTGCTATAAATACTAAGCCACAAGTTTGATTTTTGGCTAATCACTCTACATCATATTTACACACATTCATTCATTCTTTCATCTAACCCTTTAACATTTCACATTCATTCACAAGTTTGATTTTTGGTTTTCACATGTGAACTTGTCTTAGTAATATTTTATTTTTATTTTTAGGTTTTCTTTAGTCTATCTTATTTCTTCGTGTCTTTGTTCGTAACCATCACCATCCGCCATCATGGCAAATGAAGATCTCTCTAACCTTAGAGTCACTAGGAGTCGTAGTTCCGTTAGAAATCTCGTTTTGCCATATGCAGAACCTGAAAGGGAAATGCATAAGCTAAAGCAATCTCTCTCAACACCCGAACCATCTAGGATAGCTATCAACTTTGATGAGGCCTTTTCTGAAGAAGATTCATATAATCACCTCACACCCTTTATACGGATGGGGCAACTAGAAACACGTCCCGATTACGATTCTTCCCTTTGACTCTTTATGAAAAAGCCAAAGAGTGGTATGATAGACTTCCCTCCGAGTCTATCTTTACATGGGAGCAACTTATATCCAAGTTTTATGAGAAGTTCTTCCCAGCAGGGAAAACCTCAGTATTTAGGGATAGGATCCTCCATTTCCGAAAGGGAAAGGACGAACCCATCCATAAATCATGGATTAGATTCAAGGATTTAATAAGACAAGTTCCCCATCATGGCATCGAACTTTGGCTTCTGGTCCAAATCTTCTACGAAAATGTCTCCCCAACCGACCAGAACGGAATCAATAATTCAAGAAAAGGGAGAATAGCTAAACTAAGCGCCGAGGAAGGGTGGAGTAGGATTGAGGAATATGCTCAAGACTAGGACGATACTTGGGATGAACCCGATTCGACTATGAACACTTCCGAAATCACACAAACACCCTCTGATCGGCTAAGAAAAATTCACGAAAGGGTGGAATACCTTGATGGGTCGCGAACAACTAAACAACTTTCAAATCCTTACTTGATTTGTGACTACTGTGGGGGCCCGCACGATGTAGAGGAATGCGGAGGAGAAACCATGACCGAACATGCGTGTTTGTCGGGACATGACATCTACGTTGACCCCTCCCTTTTGCCCATTTACCAAAACGATGATTATACCCTTTGGGGAAATCTGGTGAAAAGAAAAGAATGAGAGGAAGGCCCTGAATACAAAATCAGGAGCACTTTTGAAGATGACCTTGGTCACTTTATGTTGACATAAATAATGCATGAAAACGTTATTTATATTTTTCGATATCTCTATGTTTTGACGATCACAAAATCTAAAATCATCAAACGTAAAACTACTACGTAAACAAGTATTAAGCTAGTTTATATCACTACATCCAACTTAATCACTTAAGGTATGGATAAACAAGTGCTTAATACATCTAATGATCAAAGGGGTATTTAATTAACTAATACAAAGTTTATTTAATCATATAAACATATTATATATTTTTTAAAAACACTTTTGGTAATAAAGAAAAATGTTTTAATCATACTAAATATATGATTTCAAAATTTTAACCAAAATCAGTTAGTTTTTCACCAAATAAACTTTCCCCACTAAAGAACAAAAATTCTGGCCGTTACAGCTGGGCGGCCCCCTTAATTATAAGGGGCGGTCCCCTTAATTTTAAAAGGGCCGGCCTCGATTTAAGGGGACCGGCCACGCTCCTCTGTCAGAATTTGTTGCCTATAAATACCACCTCAATTCTGGAATTTTGCCTCACCTTTTGCACGAAATTTTCAGATCTCAAACTCTCTTAACATCTTCTAAAACCCTTTGATCATTTGTATATTAATCCTTGTTTCAAGTGATTCAATCCCTCATCATCCATCCTCATCCAAAGTGCAAAAGAAGAACACTCCTTCTACAACTAAGTTCAAGAAGTATTGAAGAGTAGTTGTGCATAGTGTGTATATATATATATATATATATATATATATATATATATATATATATATATATATATATATATATATATATATATATATATATATATATATATATATATATATATATCATTTGTGATGTTGTGTTGTGTTTGTAATAAGTAGTTTAGAAGAAATAGAAGTTGTGTAGGAAGTAGAAGTTGATTAGTAGTGAAGTAGTGTAGTTGTGAAGAAGATAGGTGTGAAGTAGATTGAAGTGAAGAAGATAGGTGTGAAGAAGAAAGGTGTGAAGAAGATAGGTGTGAAGTAAATAGGTGTGAAGAAGTTGTGTAGAAGTTGTGATCAAGTTGTGACGTAGTTGTGGTGTGTAAATTGGTGTGTAAGGTTTTCTCCGCCATAAGGGAGTTTGTTGACATAGTGAAGAAAACTCTCGAGTAGGTGACTCGGGGAGTGGAGTAGGAACAAGGAAGGTGACCTTGTAGCCGAACCACTATAAATCCTTGTGTTGTGGTTTGATCTCTCCAACTCTTTTCATTACTTACTTACTTACCTTTACTATATTAGCTTAGTTAGTTAGTTACTATATAATTGTTCATATAGTGCAAGTATTGAGATCACATAAACTAGAATCGAAGCTTTTATAACAAACTTGTTTTTATAAATTTTAAAAGGACGTAAAACTATTCAACCCCCCCCCCCCTTCTAGTTTTCCACAATTGGTATCAGGAGCCACGTCTTGCAAGATTTTTAAAATATATTGTATTTTAAAACTTGTAACGATCTATGGAATCTGAAAAATATTTAGAAGGGCGATCTATGCAAAGACCACCACTATTTGAAAGTGATGGATTTTTATATTGAAAAAATCAATTCGAAACTTATGTGAAATCAAAAGATCTAGATCTTTGGCATGTTATTACAAATGGTGACTTTTTACATATTCAAAATAACCCCGAAACTAAGAAAGATGAAATCGTACCTTTTGAAAAACAAAATGATGATTTAAAAAGAAAACTTGCTAAAAATAATGAAGCAAAAATGGTTATTTACAATGCGCTACCACGTAAAGAGTACGAAAGGATCTTTATGTGTGAAACCGCAAAAGAAATTTGGAATTCTTTATTAATAACTCACCAAGGTAATAATCAAGTCAAAGACAATAAAATAGATCTACTTGTTCAACAATATGAGCAATTCACGATTCCGGAAGAGGAATCAATTGATAATGCTTTTGCTAGATTTAACACTATCATCACAAGTTTAAAAGCACTTGATGAGAATTTTTCTAGTAAGAACTTTGTTAGGAAGTTTCTTAGAGCTCTTCACCCAAAATGGCGAGCTAAAGTGACGGCTATTGAAGAATCAAAGAATTTGTCAACACTACAACTTGATGAATTAATTGGAAATTTGAAAGTCTACGAAGCAATTATAAAGAAGGACTCCGAAATGGTTAAAGGAAAACGAGAGCAAAGCAAGTCAATCGCCTTGAAAGCTAGAAAGGAATCCAACAACGAAGATAGCTCATCTTCCGAAAGCGATGACGAAGAATATGCCATGGCCGTAAGAGATTTCAAGAAATTCTTCAAAAGGCGAGGAAGATTTGTTAGACAACCACACGATGAAAGGAGAGCACCTCAAAAGAATAATGATGACAAGTATAGCAAAAATGAAAGAAAGTGTTTCATGTGTGGTGATCCGAATCACCTCATTGGAAAATGTCCAATGATGACAAGAGATCAAAATCAAAGAGCGTTTGTTGGAGGAGCTTGGAGTGATAGCGATGAAGATGAGAAAGAAACAACAAAGGAAGAAAAGTGTCTCATGGCTAAGACATCAAGTGAGGTACGTTCCGAAACCGAATACTTTAGTGATGAAAATTTATCATTAGATGAAAAAGATTTAGATAGTGAATACAATAGAATATGTAAACTAGGACAACAAGTAATGGCTAAAAACAAATCACTAAAATACATAAACAACCAACTAGAAAATGAAGTACTAGAACTAAAAATTAAAATACATCAACTTGAAAAAGGTAAAGAAATTGTTGAAAATGTAAATCATGC